>OZ057408.1:17575325-17672781 GCA_964056735.1 Allodiplogaster pararmata | reverse complement strand
GTTGCATTTAGCTTTGATCTGTCGAGAAGCAAGTAAAAGAAGGAATTGTTAGCAAGTTGAGCTGAAAATTATTGAATCACTAAATCTGTAGTTAGCAGCAGCAAGTAAGACACATTTTTCATTGAAAATCCTCAATTGAACTGACTGCCTTTTTCGCTTACTCCAACTAGATGCATCAGAGGTCTCAGAGCCCCACAGACCCCCGGGTGGGAGGACCTAACACAGTAGCCAATGCTCCTTAGCTGCTTGAAGCCCTTCGACAGCCGAGTCGCCACTTCGGCGTAGTCAATCGTCAGATATAATGACCCTGTCAGTGTGTCACACGGTAATCATCGTCACATACCCTATTTCTCATTCTTCATCGCTATCTTGATCCCAAAGATTTATGATATCTTGCATTTTTTTTCACCTCATTAACAATATCAGTTTTTAAGCTCTGTAGTATTCAATTAAAGAATTGAAAAAGTTTTGATAAAGTTTGCATTCAACATCGGAGTGAATTCTATGATTTAACCGGTTTCTGCGTTGTGAACGTAAAGCAGCTCTGTCAGTTGCGGACACACCATGTGTATAAAAGGCCGTCTTTCAGCTATGAACATCGGGATTACGCGACCTAATACACCTGAACCAATGAGTATCAATTATTATTTTTTGCAGTGAAATTTATAAATTTAGTGGTTCAGAAATAATCTGAGGCCAGGGTCTAGACTTGAGATTTCGTGAGAAAAGGTAAAGAATTGAAAAACACGAGAAACAGAAAAAGAGCTTCCAGTAATTTAAATTTTGAACTGATGTTAGAGGCATATATCTTACCATCCGGGATGAATCCTCGCTTAAGATGCTCCACCACATCCGCCTGATTCGCATGATAATGGTGTCTTCTCGTCAGTACATTATAACTACGGTTGACTGGTGCAGTGAACAATCGGGCTCGGATGGTTGGTATGAACTCATTCGTACGCTGTAAGATATTTTTCGTTGTTTTGCAGAAGAAGTTTTTTTGAATGAAAGAAAAATTGGATTGTTCCGTTCAAAAATTCAATCTTGACAAAGTATAAAACTTTGCTTCCAACCTCGACGTAGTCTACGTCGTATTCGTAGTCTTCACCGGCAGTTTCATTTGCATGAGGAAATACCCAGTCAAAGTCCGTGGAGTCTCCTGTTTACTGTAGAATGTATTGATTCGACCCGCGGAGAAAAATACAACAAAATCGTAAAATGTCTTCTCTTAGCGGAATTTAACCCAAATTTCTACAAATCAAACCATTTCCTGGAAGAAAGAATTATTAGGAACGCATGAAACATTGAGAGTTTAGAGTTATACATAAAGTTTTGAAACAAACAACTACATATTAAGTTAGTAACCTTTTGCATGGAGAATCAAAATGAGTATCCAAATCATATGACGTACTGAGAGAAGGAAGTTTAACGAAGATTGCAAGAGAAACGCGTGTTATCACATTGTGCAACAGAGAAATGGAATGTTGAGAGACATGAAAAGAGAGAGATAACAGCTACATGTTTCATGTTTATGTTTCCCCTTCCTTCCCCCAATCAGACCTCCATTAAAAGGGAGGTAGGTTATCATCGTTTGCCCTCTTATTTGAGAAATCGGTTTTTTTCCTCCTTTTAATCAGCTGTTCTCTTTGAAACCTGTTTTTGATAAAACTGCTTTATAGTTACTAATTTTGCACTTGAAGGTGGCGTCAATTATCAATTAAATCTACTCGTTCTGTTTACGTAAGTTATCAAATAAATCTACTCGTTTTGTTTACTAAAGTGTCACCCTTTGTTAGTCATTCACAGTTACTTTTCTTTCATAGTGAAACGTGCTTTTTACAAATAAGATGTTGTCACAATGTAACAAGGTGTTGTCATGTATATCGCGTGATATATTACTTATGTATAAATTACTGTTTACTGTTTAAAAATTAATGTATAAAAATGGAGAATAAAAATGAGTAAATCGTTAAAAGTTCTGTTCTTGTGATTAGATCGAAAATTTGAAAGTTTTTTGCTCCTCAGATCAATAGAAAGGGAATGCATGGATGTTTCTTCCTTGCTCTCCCTCGTTTCGTCTTCTATTCGCAAGGGGGAAGAAGTATTAGCGCCTGTGATGGACATCGACAGAATATCCTTGGCTTCGTCGAATTCTGATCAACATGTCGATGAGAAAGATGAGGATGATCTACTTATGTCTGTGCAGGTATGAAAAAGATGCTGAAAAATAATTGAGTTTAGCCCTTAAGTTTACAAAGCATTCATGGCTATTGTTCCCTGATGAGCTTACCCTGCGTCTTGTCTTGCAGACATTGGAATACTAGACGAAAAATTGGCTTTAAACGCTACGGTTTCGAAAATTTTCGGCTCTAATCTACTTTAGCTGTCCAATGAAAGTTTAGCCGTCAAATCAAAACTTTAGCCGTCCAATCGAACTTTAGCTGTCCAATCAAACTTTAGCCGTCCAATCAAACTTTTACAATTAGACTCTTATTTTTATATCAAAAAATAGTTTTACCTTCCCGACGTTTTACAAAAACACTTAGGCTTAGTAAAAAGTTTACGCCAACGAGGCCGTACGGCTTAGCTAACGAGGCCGTACGGCTTAGCTAACGAGGCCGTACGGCTTAGCTAACGAGGCCGTACGGCTTAGCTAACGAGGCCGTACGGCTTAGCTAACGAGGCCGTACGGCTTAGCTAACGAGGTCGTACGGCTTAGCTAACGAGGCCGTACGGCTTAGCTAACGAGGCCGTACGGCTTAGCTAACGAGGTCGTACGGCTTAGCTAACGAGGTCGTACGGCTTAGCTAACGAGGCCGTACGGCTTAGCTAACGAGGCCGTACGGCATAAGAAAATTTCCCATGTTCTTAATTTTTGTCAATTCAGTTTTGGTCAGCTAAACTTTCATTGGACGGCTAAACTTTCATTGGACGGCTAAAGTAGATAGGAGCCAAATTTTCTTCAAAGGTGATCATTTTGAGCACTAGAAAAAAAATATCCAAAAAATTTTTACATCAAAAACGCTTAGGCTCAGTTCACGCTAACGAGGCCGTACGGCTTAGACTAACGAAACCGTATCAAAAAAATTTGTGAAAAAAGCATTGTGCCAATGTCTACAAGACAAGACGCAGGGTTAAATTAAAATTTAATAAAAACTTAAGGGAATTAAAGCCAAAATTTTTTTGTAAATTTTTTTCTTAAAGAGCTGGAGATGCTCAAAATGATCACCTATGAAGAAAAATTTCGAAACTGTAACGTTTAAAACCAATTATTCGTCTATTATCCCAATGTCTGCAAGACAAGACGCAAGGTATCAATTAGGAGCTTCGTTCAAAAAAGAAAAACTCGCCCCAAAGAATATAGTTAGACTAAAACCATTGAAGACGAGTTCACATGAGAGCTGCGGGGAAGAAGCCAACCATTCTGCTCGTTCTCTACCTGATACTGTGGCAGAGCCAAACAGTTCTGATGGAAAGCCTGTCTGTTTTCATTTTCATTTTGATAAATAATTTAAGTGTGCAAATAATAGAAAAGGATAAATAAGTGGCACAATGTTTGTTAGGGGGGGCGCACTTTAGCCTAAGCCGTATGGCCTCGTTAGCGTAACCTCCGCCTGAGCCTGATTGTGAGCGAAAAAAAACAGTGAATAATAGCTGAAAACAGCTAAGTCAATTTCCACAATTGGACTGGATGAAACTAAAATATCGTAGCTAATTGTTCGATTCCGCTTCATTACTAAGCCGTACGGCCTCGTCAGCATACATTTTACCTAAGCCTAAGCGAAAAAATCAGTGAAAAGTGACCTGCCCCCAAGTAAAGTGGGTCCCCCCAAGTAACAAAGTGCCTGAGTAAGTAAAGAACTACTTAAGTAAGTAAACTAAAGAGTAAAGAGCTCGATTACTTCATGACAAAAATTTGAACAACAAAATTTTAAAATTGAATCCTCCAAATTTAGTCTTTTCAGAGTTACATAATAGTTTTAATCAGACTAGTAGAATTTAAGGCTCATCAGCTAGAAAGCAAACCTTTTTACTACAAAAGCTAATATTCGCAAAAACGAAAGCGTGATCGGATCGTTATATACAGCTTGAGATCTACATAGATATACCAAAATGAGTTGAGAGTGTCGAAGGGAATGGCCTCTTCCTCTTCAATGAGAAGCCGTATTGGATGGACCTCAGGGCAGAGATACTGGAAAGGCGTTCCAACGTTATTCGGAATAAACAGCACTCTGAATATGTGGTTAGTTACTTGGTGACTTTTGAAATTAATAAACCTAGACAATTGAACTATTTTGTAGGCGGCAGACGATGTTTCCGACTTCGCTGAACTAATAGCGGGAATAAGAGAGGAGCTGCTGTGGCGTAACAAAGTGGCGAGAGATGCAGCTCTGGTCAGCCTAATACAAGAAGTCAGTCGCGGAACAGTTATGAGTCTTGACTTTCTACTAGTTAATCATGAGTTTCTATTCAGGAGTCATAAATTTTGATCTACTAGTCATGAGTCATGCGATGCGGTTCATAGTCATGAGTCATGCTGTTTAATTGAGCAGATTGATCCACTATTCGTTCCCACGGATGATGATTTGAATATGAGGAGAAGCCGGTGTTCTTCAGTGCATTCAAGAGACAGGTAGGAAAGCTCAGCGATTAAGATTTTATTGCAGGTTTTGCAAAGAGTCATTTAGCTTTTCATATATTACTGTAGGTCAATAATTTTAACTCGATGTTATAATGATGATACGCTTGCATTTGTTAGAGAGAAAAAGAAGAGAGGTTTATTCTCATACTGTCGAATAACTTTTGGAGGTGCACTGAGTTGCTTATATTTAGTTCTTGACTGATAGAGCATCCTTCTTGAATGATTTTTTTATTATTGGAATTCAGTTAATTTTGGAAACCTAAGCAGAAAACCAAGGTTTTCAGCAGGATGTTTCTCTGACCCGCACTGCGGGTTCATGAAATCTATGCGCTCTCATAAAACACAGAAAATATTGAAATCTATGCGCTTTGAGAAATTTTTCTCTTGAATTTTTTGTAGAGAAAGTCCAAATCATTGGAAAATTGGATGTTGAACTCTGAAATTTAGAAAATTTGTGCGCTCGAAAAAAGTTGTGCGGGTGCTAAGAAACACCCTGGTTTTCAGTATCGACGTTGTTTCAACCTCAGAAGGAGTAGACAAAATCGTATTACATCGAAAGAAAGAAACCCCCGTCGTAGAGATGGCGAGAAAAGCCATATGTGCATTCTCCACAGTTGACGTGCCGCTGCATAAAAAATGCTCCGATTGGATACAGTATGCTTCAACCAGTACCCATGAGGTTTTATTTAAATTTTTTTACTGTAGGCAGTCGTTTATTGCTTAGACTTATAGTTTTTTTTTGTTTAATAAGTTCAGGCTGACATATTTTTAGTGTGCAAAAAAGTCTTGAATAAATTTATATTCGGCTCACCAATGAGCCAGAATGCTTCGATTTGATTCATGGACGTATACTGTATATGTATACGGTATACATACCAAACCAGTTTCTGTGATAGCATATTTGTAGCTTTAACGACGTTTTGTTAAACATGTGGGGTGCAGGCTTTCTATTCCAACCCGCAGAATGAATGTGTGTATCAATGACTAATCATAAGGGAACAACAGGCCTTTGAGAGAGAGAGAGAGAGAGAGAGCTGGAGAGTGTGATGTAAAAGAGAGGATGCAGACGGTGAGAGCAATTTTATCTCTAGTTTTCTTGGATAGCGAATAGATTTACGCATAGACTACACGTACCGCGGGTTAGATAAACACACTGGGGCTGGGTCTATGTACCACTTTGAGACAAGGCCTGTCATCACGGGGTTGCAGCTGTGAACGGTATTACGGGGTTGCAGCTGAAACGATGACTCATCAATCATCAATAGGTCATCAACACTTTTGGGGCGTTTGAGATTAGTCTGTTTTTTAAGGAGTCTAGGATAATGACTACCTTTCTCTTCTCCGCTCTCTATTTCAGCTAACTTCTAATTATTATATACACTGCGCTCAAAAAGCGGTGCTTCTTATATTTTCCACAGTTTCACTAGTCCTTTGGGGGAATAATGATGATAACACTGTATAGGGTTAAATACAAATGTTTAAAACCTCTGCGGCATGTCTTTGAGTGCTTTTCCAGGCTTGAGTAAAATTCAGCAGTTGACTATTTTTTTCAAGTAAAAAGCATATACCACCATAAGTCAGATGTACAAGTTAAAATTTAGAAAGCGACCGCTCTGCGAGCACGGGGTGGTCTAGAGTTATGGGGAACGAGCGAGAGGGGGAGGACATAGAAGAAGAAGCGTGAGTGGGGTATTGTAATTGGTCATGATCAGTGTGTTTCTATAACCCGCAGTGCGGGTAAAATCTATGCGCTATCCGAGAAATTCAGTGATGAAAATGCTCTAATCGTCTGCATATCTTTCACATCGAACGCTCTTGGGCTCTCTTAAAGGCCCTCATGATTAGTGATCTTGATACACACATTCTTGCTGTGGTTGGGTAAAAACAGCCAGATCATGACTGAAGAATCATTATTATAGAAAGCGCCCCTTGCTTGTAAACCGGTTTTTCTTTTTTTTTTAGTTTTGCAACAGTTTAAATGACCTATAATCAAAATTTCCCATGAGATCAACGAGAAGGGTCTATAAACCACATTGGTTGAATGTTCGCAACCCTTGCTCCCGTCCATTATGCCTTTTCTCTACTGACTTGTGAGTGTTGAGCTGCTCCCCTCTCCGGCTGCGTTGTCTCCTCCGGCTGAGCAGACGAGTCCTTCCGTACTCCACAAGACTCACCCAGCCATACCCGAATTTGTTCCCCCGAAATCTCCCGAGTTCCGCGTCAGGGAGGATCAATGGCTCTTCACTATTTTCCCGCCCATTGCGTTGGTCTTCAAACCATATCGCTAGTCTTCCTTAGACCATAAAACTCGTTGTTGGTGCTCATTCCCACCAGGCAGTATTCAAAGAACCCGCAAAAGAAGCATGTAGATCAAAAATTACTCATTATCGATTGGTACGCTTCAGAGAAAACCTTATTCAAGTAATGAAGCATAGCGAATCACATACAACCATAAAATATCTATGAATAGCTTTTTCATGAGCATAGGCAAACTGACAACTGGCAAAAATAATTCTATGGCGACCGACCTACCGTCCCTCTCTCTCACAAATGAAAGCATCAGAGTTTTCTCAGCTAAAAGTTAAAGTTAAAAAACTTCATTCCTCTACATGAATAGAACGTTTCTTAATTTATAACTCGGCCTCAACCGGTTTCGTCATGTTGAAAAAGGAAATTTTTTAGCCTACTTTTGCGATCGACCTATTGAAAAATCAAGAGAGATTTTACATATGATGGAAAGGGGAAAAAGTCGAGTTGAGACCTTCCAATGAATCAGAAATGATAATAAGATGAAGGATAACGTGTAAGATTAGTGGTTTGTTCATGAGCACAAAAATTAGCAATTGATTTTATTCGCAGAGTGGGTTATTAAAACCTTGCAGATTTCCACAAGATTTGTTCGTGTCCTTAAATGGTTAGTTATATTCTCTTACAACGATTCTTCGCTGAAATTGTCTATATATCATTGCTATTTATGCTCTCTACCTTGTTGCTTCATCATATTAATTTTTCTCGTTTTTTTTTTTCAATCGATTCCATCTAACAGTTTTTAGACATTTTAGTAACCTTATCGGGAAAAACTAGGATTCGTTTAAGGATGCGTGTGGTACTCGAGAAGCAATCAGGGAAATGCGCAGGTTGTGCAACACTGCTCACAGGAGAATACGCAAAGAGATCGCGGTAAGATACGAAAATGAAACAATTTTAAAAGGATGTAATTCGAAAGAAAGAAGAGAGAAAAAGGAGAAAGAAAAAACGAAGAAAAAGAGATAAGGAATGAAAGAAAAAGAAAAACGAGGGAAAAATTAATTTGAGAGATTGTAGATTTAGCGAGTTGATTCAGGATCTGAATGAGCAAACTGAGGTTGTCGCCCGCCGGCCCCTAGAAACGTTTTTTTACTATAATAATAATAATAATATGATACTAATAATACTATAATAACATACGTTTATTCAATTCAATTCAATTCTTTATTTCTTATTGATCTTCATAAAAACAAAAATTTGTAAGTTAACCTTAAAATTTTGTTTGTTGAACTCTTGTAACGGCTACGGAGATGAACCAATTTGGGAGGGCAGAGCTAAAATTTTGTTGACTCTCCCCTTTTTTGTTCCTTCGAAGGCCAAGGGTCGCTCGGTCAACTGCTCGAAAAAAATTTCAGCACGATGAGCTATGGTGTTGAAGGTATTGCGAGTATTACGGGGCTGGATTCTGTGTCTGCTGCCACCAAGGGTGGAAAGGAATCGTCCCCGCAAAAGTCGTCCATCTCTGGAACTTCAGGTGAACAGCCAAGAGAGCATAGGTAGTCCGGAGTCGAAAAATTCGAAAAAAACTTTCTCGTTTTTTTTCGACAGTTTTTGCTTAAAAAAATTGGATTTTTTTCTTGTTTTTTCTTTTTTTTCTGACTTTTGCTCGAAAAAAAAAGTCGAAAGTTTTTTTAGACTTTTTTCGAGCAAACCTGGTCCGGTACTTCCCCGCTCTCTAGGAGGTCTTATTTGAAAATATTTCTTTTGTTTAGTGGAATTGTACATTATAAGATGGGTTCTTAGCGAGTAAAAATTGCATTAGCGAGAATTTTCATATGTATCATAATTTTTTGTCAGGTGACTTTTTGACTTACATCGTCATTAAATAACCCCTATAAATTATTCGATTCATTTCAGACAAAATAATTTCATGAGCGTTTTTAATGTGCCTATGATTTTTAATGTGCCATCATAGGCTATGAGCTGTAAAGGAATTCCAAAAATTGAAATGATAGAACAGATCTTCTCATCTTATTGTATTTATATGTTACTCAGGAACAAATGATTGAACTATCGCACAGAAAAAAGCTAGTCCGCCGGGCGGGATCGAACCCAGACCATCTCAAGAGATGTAATCTTAACCAGACGTCACTGCCTTTAAACTGTGTAACTTAGAATTTGAAGATTTTACTCAGGAACATTTTTAAGAAGAAATTCTCTGTTACAGAGAGTTTCCGATGTGCGACAGAGCGAAACTCTTTCTTTCAGAAGCCAAGAACCAGCGAGTAATTCACATCAACAAGGTATGAATCGTTTTCTCGATAATAAGTATAACATTCCAGATATTGAACCGCTATGTTACATATAACAAAATTAGCCATTGTCTTGCTGGCGGTACTCTCTAAAGCATGAAGCATAGCTAAAATTGAACAATGAACATCCTTGTCAGAGAAAAGTTAAATCGCTTCGAGCGGGATTCAACCAAGCTGAGAAAATGTGCATTTATCAGAAAGGGTATCAAGCGTTGAGCAAAACAACCTAAAAGGACACAGAGAGTTGGGGAAATAGGATTATTCCCGAACATAAATTCCGTAGGGTGCAAGACGAATAAGTCCTATCTAGAAAATTTAATGATATTAGGTTTTCATGCAACTGTCAGCTCTTGATGTTTTGCGGCCGAAGTTTTAAAAAGAGGCCCGCCAAGATACGTTTTGACTTGATTGACGTCAACCTTTGGTATGAAGCCGCTAACTTGATAGGCGTGACTCATCGGTGTTTCTCAGTTCTTAACATTTCTTACATTGTTGCTGTTGCAAGGTGTCCCCGCAACTCTCGGCCCGAATCCGCTCTCTAAAGAAAGTGATGACATTGAGAGGGCGACTGAAACACATGTGGGAGTTTGTAAAGCGCTGTTCTCAGGCTCAGAAGTACACTCAGTCAGTGACTTTTCACACGAAATAGAGAAAAAAAAAACATTTTGAGAGAGCTGAAACTCCTTTTTTTTATTTCCCTTCAGCTCTCTTCTCGTTATTCTCGAGGTGCAGTCGTTTTTCTCCATTTTCCTTAAGTATAGGAAACTTTAGGTGGTCCCGAGTACAAGGCATTATTAGGAATTTCGGAAGTTGTTACCTACCCATCATTGCTAAGTGTGAAGTCTTATCGTTTGTAGGCGGGTTTGTTTCGAACTTGCACAGATCTCTGTTTTAGTTTTGCATTGTAGGTTTATACATATTTATAATAATTTCTCTTACATCGCCAAGTTATAACTAGTTTTTTCCCTGCCTACAAACTCGCACTTTCCTGATGAATTTGTTTGTCAGTTTTTTTCTCTCTCTCTCTCACCAATGAATTGATTTTGGGCTGAATGGAGAAAAAATTGGAAGCCTCAGGGCGAAGTATGAGTATGATTGTAACTTAACCAGATTACTCTCGAATTTCGCTGATCTGGCGGAAAGTCTTCACTCGGAGGAAGACGTCTTCTCTCTTGTGGAACTCGAACAAGTCAATTCTGGGGAGTTGGAAAAGGCCCTTGAGAGACTCTTTAACATGGCTGATCATCATATCATACCTTGCAGTGTTGGTTCCCTTTAATCTTTCACCGGAATGCTTCGGGGCTCAAAACTTGTAGAGACTGCAGGTTGATTCCGCAAAATGAGAGAAGGGACGTAAAATAAAGAAGATGTCATTTCTCTACCTTTTACTTTTTGCTTGCTTGTATGAGCGGTCGTTTTAAAAATAATTTTTGAGAACTACGGGTGAGTTTTGGTGAGCGTAAAAAACGGACGCTTTTTCCGCGTGTTACAATGAAAAATCGAACCTTGGCCTACAATGCTGAAATATTGAGAGTCTAGTACTCGATTGATTAAACCAGTTTCAGAAATTTTGTTTTTTAAAAGAACTGAAGTGGGGGTAGATAGAGTGTGAGAGAAGTGAACAGGGAGGCCACTTTATTGTTAACGATTATTTATCTTAGAAGTCATTCGAAAACTGAAGGGAGTGGCAGGCTTTAGAAATAGCTTGAAAGTATGTGATGTAAAAGACAGGATTCAGATGATCAAAGAAATTTTATCGCTAGCTTTCTCCGATAGCGCATAAAGTTACGCATAGATTTCACCCGCGATGCGGTTTAGAGAAAACACTGGTATAGACATGAGAATGAAGAGGATGTGCATTTCAGGAGTGCAAGGAACGGTCTCATCTGTGTTGGCTGTGTCTCAATGACAAAGATCATCTCTTCCCATTCCAAGAAGAACGAGTGCAGCGTTGTGCAGAGTGCGGCGTCCTCGCTCATCTCAAATGCTTCCTCAAGGTTGTTTCTTTGAAGGGATATGATTACGGTACTCATAAGCCAACGTAGTATCATCGATTTGATCACTAGGTTACAGTAGTATGATCACTCGAGTTCTAGTTGTATAATAAATAAACTGTGGTACTCTCAGTATACTCAAACCTCAAACGTAAAATTTCATCTATTGGGTTGAACTCAAGACATGATTACATTGGTTCCCAATCCATCAATTGGGAACAAACGGCTTAAATTCGATCATTCAGAATAGCAAAATTGGCGCTACCGCAGTTGAATTGGGCAAGTTTTACGAGAAAGTTACACTTAAGAACTTCATGATTTCGTGTTTCTTAGAAATTTTGAGACCTGGGCTTGCGATCTGGATACTTTTTTTTTCTAAATCCAATTTTTGAAGTTTTCCTTGAAAAATTTTTGTGGAAAATTTGAGTACACTCTCAACATTGACAAGACGGTAAACTAACTGATAAAAGACTCACAGAAGAAGTTTCATTAGAAAAAATTACGGCTAAGGTAATTATTTTGCTTGATGTGATTTCAAACACATGTTCTTTTAGTGTGTGTGAGTGCACTCTCGCTGGGTATTAGTTAATTCCTGAAGAGCCATGATGAAAAATTTGATTTTTTATGGTTGAAAGATACATGAATACATATGCGGAAGTATGCGTTTTCTTTTAATAACACGAAAATGAAAGTTATTTCTTGTCTCAGGCTCGTCGTGCGAATAACAACGTCGATCCGCAGTGCGAAAAGTGTAAGAGAATCGAGCTGAAGAGGTTACTGTAACTTCAAAAACGAAGTTACTGTAACTCCATTGAGGCAGTTACTGTAATTAAAGTTTACAAATTTCATTGTTTACGAGTTCTGAAGTTTTATTCGGTGAAAAACTTGAAATTTAGTTTGTGAAAAATTTAAACAGAGTTTGATGGTCGATGTAAAACGTGAATCGCCATGAATACAAGCAATTCTCTTGTAATTCTAGGAAGCTTTATAGAAAAAATGAGCAATTCTGCTATAGGATTGAGTGTCGAAAAAGACAGAATAAATGGTTCTAAAGAGTTTGATTTAGAATGGTAGCAAGCACTCAGCATCGACAGATTGTTTAGAAGAAAATGAGGATCTGTTTGTTTCGGTCACAAATTATGATTTGTTGCAGGTCTCGGATAAGATACGTGAGTATGGGAGACGAATGAATACTCTGAAAGTTATTCTTTAGCGAATGTTATTGAAAATTTGTTTATATTTACATATCGATACACTTATTATTATACATTTTTTTAGTCGATATTCTCTTAAAGATTTCTCCGAAAGTCTGCATAGGAAATTCTCTGAGGAGTTGTTTAGAATGCGAGGCTCAAGCTTGGAATGTATATCAGAATTGGATGTTTATTTGTTATATTACCCTAGAGGAGTGTCGAACTACCGGTTCAGGTTTGATCCGGTTTTCTCGTCATATTCAATACTATTTATTATTCAAATAAAAATTCACTTACCAAACTGTGAGAATCTTTTAGTTCGCTAGCCGTCAACCGAGTGGTTGGGACGTTTGTCATGAGTGCTTACTCTCTAACGGGTTTTCACCTTAATTTACAACTTAATAAGCTTTCTGTAATATATGGTCAATATTTACAGTTTTTCTCATTATCAAAGAGTAATGTCGTAGTTGTCACATCTGATGAAGTTCAGTTTTCATATCTTTCAAAAAAGTGATCGTTTTCTTTGCTATTTTCAAATGCTGGAACATATTCAAATCGGTGATGATTTACAGGCAATAGTTCTTTCACAAGATATTCTTGTCAAAATTCTTCCGGTTGTAATGATTTCCGGTTTTAACTTCATTTCCTAATGAAGATATTTGATTCGGTTGAATAAATATGAAGTTTTTGATGCTAGAAATGGGAGGACGCAAGGGTTCTCCGCCCGTGAAATTTTTAAAGATAAATGTACTGATTCATTCCGATCTGATATGAAGAAGAGGATCTAGTTTGAAACGGGAGTCGAGTTGAGGAAGAAAGGAGTCGGATCCGATTTCGCTCTACGGTGGGAAGAGTCCGCCGTGGCAGAGCTGAGTGGGTAGTGATATCACCCGTTAAGATGAGCAGGGAGCAGGAAGAAGCCGCTCCTATAGAACTCTCTAATGGTTCTCATTCTTTCTCCTCATCAGATAGTGGGAAGTAATTAAGTATTTGCCGCATACTATGGTTTTGGTCTCAGAGTTGAATTTTTTCTCGGTAAGTTTAACTCCGTTGTATACATAAATTATTTGTAAATGAGTTTTACACAACATGTAGTTATCGTTTTACATGACAGATAATAATAGACCCGAGTTGGGATTTCTCAATTCATACAGTACAATAATGTGATATTTTGATGACTAAGTTCGTGAGAAAAGTGATGGTCTAAAAGTTGCTAGAATACAAGAGAAATAATGAGAGCAGACGTCACTCTTGTTTGATGTGTAGGTATTGCATCGGAAGAAGTGTGTGCGGTGTGCGGAGATTCGGCAGATGGACATCATTACGGTGTCAGGAGTTGTAGGTGAGAAATGAGTTACCATTAAAGGCGATTTTTTGTTGTTTTTTTTCAAACATGGTCTTTCTTTTTGATTACTTAAAGGTTTGAGAAAACCAGTTGAATTTGAAAAATTTAACGAAAAAGTAAATTTTCAGATCTCGATGTTTTTGCTTTTTTGAACAGTATGAGACCTAAGCTATGATGGATACTTTTTCGCAAAAAAAATTTTGATTTTTTAAATAAAGTTTTTTTTGTTTTAGTTTGAGTTGAACATTTATGATAATAAAAATAAACGGAAAACACTCACCGATGACAGTCTTCTGATAAAATACGGCTGAGTCAGATAATTTACAAGATATGCAAATTGGACCACGTGTTGTTGAGTTGTATATGTGAAAACACTTCCGGAGTATATTTCCCAAACGGAATATTACTCACAAGAAATTGGAGCCTTAGCTACGGATCAATAAATTCATCTTAGTGGCGTCTTGGAAACACGATATAATTAAGGTTCAAACATGATATTCAATGCCTGCGCTCATATATTTCGTGAGTTGGTTGACAGTTCTGTTGTGACTGTGTTTCATACGGTCACGCTACTAACCTTACAGCCTTGTAAGCGGAATCTTTACCTCAGCCTAAATGAGAAAAAAACAGTTGAATTAATTTGTTTAATTGTACCGGTTCAAACAGTAAAGTTGTGTGTTGTTGTTACATAAGACCTTGTGTCGAAACTTCGTGATCTTGTATCGGAGCCGTACGGCCTTGTAAGTGTATACTTCACCTAACCAGAGTTTTTTTTGGGTTTAGCCGTTTTTCTGAACGACTATCACTGGATAGGTTTTCCTCATTCACTTTGCATTCCTAATGAATTTTAGTTTTAGTCAAAATTTAAAAAAATTTCTTTAAAAAATTTAAAAGATTTTTCCAGATAGTTTAGCCAGAGGCCGTATCCACAATCGCATTTAAGCGTCCAATGAGGTCGTCCAATCGTTGGACGTCCAAAATTTTACGTCCAACAACTAATTCCGTATCCACAATGCAATTAGTTGGACGTCTAATGCTTGGACGTTGTCCAATGCGTTGGACAAGGTCTACCCTGTCTAACTGAGCGTCCAACTCGTTGGACACTCTTTTTTCTAATGATTTTTTGTTTTTCGAGTTTTTTTTTCGGTGTTTTTGTCACTTTTTTTCATTAAGGATTACTTTTTTTTCAAACTTTTTAAATTTTTAAAAAATTTTTTTCTTTTTCTTTTAATTTTTCTTTTTATTTTATTTATTTATTTTTCAAACTTTCTTTTTTTCTCACTCTTTTTCTTCAAGTCAAAAATAGGCGGTACAGCTGGCTGTGTGCAGTCTACCATATCACGAATTTTGCCAAATAATATCAAGATGTAGTAAGTTTATCACGTGTTATTTGTTTAATACTTTTTCATATTTGTTATAAACGATTATTGTATTGATAACTCATAACACAATTTATTGACGTTGGAATTTTTAAAAAAAAATCAACAAAATGTATGTATATTAACAAACAACTAAAACCAGCATGAAATCATAACAAACAACTGAAACCTTGTGTTTTTTTCCCAATATCCTATTGCAACAATGCATCTCAGCGCCCTATTGCAAAAAATGTATGTAAATTAACAAACAAATGATACCGCGAGATCAGACAACAGACATTAACTAATCGTACTATCATTCGATAAATAACTAATCGATACGAATGATTCCTCTATTTGATCCCCTACCTGCCCCTTCCGAAATCACCCTTGCGATAAAGTATTATTATAATCTTCTACGTACTCAACCTCTTCGAATTGCGCTACACCCTTTACCTCACATCTCTGTTTCACTTCTTCATACTCCAACTGTGCCTTAGCTCTCTGTAGCTTAGCCGTTTCCATTTGGACGAAGTGCAGGTCCTCGGTAAGAGACTGACGCTTTATCGCGAATTCCAGCTCTCTCTCGAGTAACTGTCTTTGTAGATTTTGATGAAAAAGGAAAAAAAACTAGGACGAAATAAAATAATTACTTGATCGGGCGTTCGTTCGAATCCCATCGCTCTCAGCTCATCGGACCATTCACGCAAATACATTCCTTTTTTCCTTCCGTGCTCAACTTACAGCCGCTTTTGAATATTCCGTGATAGTCTTCGTAGGCTTCAACAAATGACTTCAATAGATATGTGAGTGCATCAGCGGACAATTCAGTCACTTTGGTTCTTTTCGGCAGGGGCTCGTCCATTCTTTCAAAACAAATTTTTTCTATAACTTGAGAAACATGATTCACAGCGAAAAACAACAAGTAAAACACTTTAAAGTTGAAGAAAACCACAAAAAAGTTGACACGCACTAAAACTGCGTCAGTGTTTTCTAATAGACGTCTAATCATTAGACGTCCAACATTAGACTTTAATAAATCGCATTGTGGATACGAAAAACCAGAGGCCGTATCCACAATAAACGTCAAATGTTGGACGTCCAACGCATTGGACACGTCTAACATTAGACGCGTCCAATGTGTTAGACGTCCAACTGTTTTTTCGTATCCACAATGCGATTTATTAAAGTCTAATGTTGGACTTCTAATGATTAGACGTCTAATGGAAAACACTGACGCAGTTTTGGTGCGTGTCAACTTTTTGTGGTTTTCTTCAACTTTCAAGTGTTTTTCGCTCTGAATCAAGTTTCTAAAGTTATAGAAAAAATTTGTTTTGACAGAATGGACGAGCCCCTGCCGAAAAGAACCAAAGTGACTGAATTGTCCGCTGATGCACTCACGTATCTATTGAAGTCATATGTTGAAGCCTACGAAGACTATCACGGAATATTCAAAAGAGGCTGTAAGTTGAGCACGGAAGGAAAAAAAGGAATGTATTTGCGTGAATGGTCCGATGAGTAGAGAGCGATGGGATTCGAACGAACGCCCGATCAAGTAATTATTTTATTTCGTCCTAGTTTTTTTCTCCTTTTTCATCAAAACTTTCTATATAATCATCCTTATCTTTATTGTTTCGACGCCGAACGAGAAGCTGAAGATGCCTAAGCGCACTCAGTTTAGAGACCGTATCTCTAACCCTCAGCCATCGACGAGTGACGAGAAGCTGAAGATGCCTAAGCGCACTCGGTTTAGAGATCGTATCTCTAACCCTCAGCCATCGACGAGAAGCTGAAGATGCCTAAGCGCATTCGGTTTAGGGACCGTATCTCTAACCCTCAGCCATCGACGAGTGACGAGAAGCTGAAGATGCCTAAGCGCACTCGGTTTAGAGACCGTATCTCTAACCCTCAGCCATCGACGAGTGACGAGAAGCTGAAGATGCCTAAGCGCATTCGGTTTAGAGACCGTATCTCTAACCCTCAGCCATCGACGAGTGACGAGAAGCTGAAGATGCCTAAGCGCATTCGGTTTAGAGACCGTAACTCTAACCCTCAGCCATCGACGAGTGACGTTGTATCTCTACGAAGACAGTTACTCGAGAGAGAGAGAGCTGGAATTCGCGATACAGCGTCAGTCTCTTACCGAGGACCTGCACTTCGTCCAAATGGAAACGGCTAAGCTACAGAGAGCTAAGGCATAGTTGGAGTATGAAGAAGTGTAACAGAGGTGTGAGGTAAAGGGTGTAGCGCAATTCGAAGAGGTTGAGTACGTAGAAGAATATAATAATAATACTTTATCGCAAGGGTGATTTCGGAAGGAGCAGGTAGGGGATCAAATAGAGGAGTCATTCGTATCGATTAGTTTATCAAAGTATTTATCGATTGATAGTACGATTAGTTAATGTCTGTTGTCTGATCTCGCGGTATCATTTGTTTGTTAATTTACATACATTTTTCGCAATAGGGCGCTGAGATGCATTGTTGCAATAGGATATTGGAAAAAACACAAGGTTTCAGTTGTTTGTTATGATTTCATGCTGGTTTCAGTTGTTTGTTAATATACATACATTTTGTTTACAAAAAAAAATAAATTCCAACGTGAATAAAGTTATCAATACAATAAACGTTTATAACAAATATGAAAAAGTATTAAACAAATAACACGTGATAAACAGTTTATTTTATCATAAAATCACTACATCTTGATATTATTTGGAAAAATTCGTGAAATGGTAGACTGCACACAGCCAGCTGTATCGCCTATTTCTGACTTGAAGAAAGAGAGTGAGAAAAAAAAGGAAATTTGAAAAAAAAATAATAAAATAAAATGAAAAATTAAAAAAAAGAGAAAAAATTCAAAAAAATAATTTTAAAAAAGTTTTTTATTAAAAGTAATCCTTTATCAAAAAAAAGTGACAAAAACATCGAAAAAAAATTCGAAACACAAAAAAAATCATTAAAAAAGAGAGTGTTTAACGAGTTGGACGCTCAGTTAGACAGGGTAGACCTTGTCCAACGCATTGGACAACGTCCAAGCATTAGACGTCCAACTAATTGCATTGTGGATACGGAATTTGTTGTTGGACGTATAATGTTGGACGACCTCATTGGACGCTTAAATGCGATTGTGGATACGGCCTAAGTTGGACGTCTAACGCATTGGACGCGTCTAATGTTAGACTTTTCCAATGCGTTGGACGTCCAACATTTGACGTTTATTGTGGATACGGCCTCAGGTTGCTAGCCTAAGTCTCATAATTTCAACAACAAAAAAAACACACAAATACTCCGCTTAGATTTCTCGTAAAACTGTCACAATTCAACTGCAGTAGCGCCAAGAGTGATAAACCATCATTACTGTGTGGTAGATAGGACCATCATTACTGTGTGGTAGATAGGACCATCATTACTGTGTGGTAGATAGGACAACAGTATGCAATGGTTACTAAATAATTCGAATAAGCAGACTAACTCTCTCGAAATGAAAAAAATAAAGAAGCGGTAGTTAGGAAAAAGGTGGATTTGTATTGGAAGAAGAATGGGAATAATGGCGCTGAAGAGAGATCTTATTACAACTGCATGCTTATATTACTGTTTCTTTAAGATACTGTAGAAGTGAATCCTTTAAAATACTGTAGCAGTGAATTCACGGTTAACTATCTGTATATATTCCTTTTATTCAGAGGATGCAACGCATTTTTCCGCCGAGCGATTACTCTCAACATGGAGTTTACATGCAGAAGAGGCGGGGCTTGCTCTGTCGATAGAAGTTTCTACTTAATTCTCTTTATTTCACGCACTATTATTCTGTTGTTTTTTCTTTGTTTCTCTAAGCTTTACTATATAGTCAGTCATCTTTCTTTTCCTTCTTCGACGCTTTTGTACTAGATATCCTCTAATCTTACTGTAAGTTGTTTTCTTTTTTGAATCTACTTAATTACTTTTTTGATTTTAAAATTTTCTATTTTTGTGAAATGCTTACGGTAATCGATTTGTTTTTCAGATATTCGCTGCGCTTGCAGGTCATGTCGACTTAAGAAGTGCATTGCGGTTGGAATGGATAAAAGAGGTTGGATTAGCTAATCGATATTAGAAAGGTGGTAAGAGGGAAATAGTGTGTATGTGGGAGAGGAATAGAGAAAAGAGAGAGAGAAAAGCCTCAATACGCTTAGCAAACCACTCGACTCGGGAAAAAAAGATGTATACGATGGCTTCAAATAACTCATATTTCTGCTTTTATTTTTTGTTGAACAAAAAAAATATGTAATATCGATCGAATTGCATAGTTGAATGCTTGCAGCGGTTCAACCCAGGAAGAGCGGCATTCTCTCAATCGATGTGCCCTCATCTTCTAAACACACATCTTCAAGTATGGAAACATCTTTCAGTTGCTACAAAAAATCTTCTTCGCGCTCGCTCTTTTCTTGCGGCAGGGTACGCGCTCCCCTGAGATGCGGAACAGACCTATCCTGGTAGAACCAGTGGCTGCCCGCTAGATCACTGCTAGTGTGATTAGCTGCAGTGGGAAGAGTCAGATTCGTGCATGAGCACTACCAACATTTATTAAACCCCTTGGTTTGGGTGGATCTGTCCGCAATGGGAGTCGAACTTGGAACTATTTACACAATAGTCGAGCACACTACAAGCCAAACCCGGACAAAGTTGCTCTAAACGTATCATAAATCAGAAGCCTTTTGAGAATTTCTAAAAACGACCCATCTTTGGAAAATCTGAAATAAAAAAGGTCACGTTTCTTTGTCCTTCACTTTAGGATCGCTTTTTATTATTCCGGACTATCTTACTCAAGGACCGGTAGCTTTTTAGAGTTTTTCAGCGATTGCAAGTAACTTCTGTTGTGCTATTAGAAGTATCCAATTTATAAAAACTGGATTTCCCGTAAGTTGTGCATCCAAATTTCTGTATATGGCTTTTTTGTGTGTTGATAATGAATAGAATTTGAGGCGGGGAAGGGGGACCAGCTGAGTCTGCTACGTCTCCTTTTACGATCGTTTCCTCTTCCGGGAGCGCCTTCACTCCAATCAATAACGGATCCACTATGAACAATGTCAGCGGGCGAGTATTGAATGGCTGAATGCACATGCCTTGCATAAGGTGGTCTCTTGATTTTGTAGATCAAATGAGAAGGGCGAAGAAAAGGATGGAAATTTATAATAGAAAAAATCTGTTGAAGGGCTAAAGCGTTTGCAACATAATAGTGCTTTGAAGGTCTCGTTTCGGAGCCGTACGGTCTCTTTCCTAAGCCGTACGGTCTCTTTCCTAAGCCGTACGGTCTCTTTCCTAAGCCGTACGGTCTCTTTCCTAAGCCGTACGGTCTCTTTCCTAAGCCGTACGGTCTCTTTCCTAAGCCGTACGGTCTCTTTCCTAAGCCGTACGGTCTCTTTCCTAAGCCGTACGGTCTCTTTCCTAAGCCGTACGGTCTCTTTCCTAAGCCGTACGGTCTCTTTCCTAAGCCGTACGGTCTCTTTCCTAAGCCGTACGGTCTCTTTCCTAAGCCTTACGGCTTCTCTAGCGTAACCTTTGCCTAAGCCTAAGCAAAAAACAAAAACTTGAAAAGTACCTGAAAAACTTTTGATCCCTAGTTAGGGAATTAAGTGTCAGGATATCATTGTTCAAAGCTTTGTTAACGAATTTCTTTGTGAACAAAGTCTGAAGAGAACATGAGTTGATAGCAAAGAATGAGAGTTATGATATCACTTGGAGTCTGCAGTCTGACGCTGCACCACACATAGGTTTCAAGCAGAGCCCGCTAGGGCATAGAGTTCATGGCTTTCGTGATTGGTATGAGCCATATATTATGATAATTTAGATGTTCTGATTCAGAGTATATCGTGGATGCTGCCTACCGTAATGCAACCTGCGAGTGAAAGTGCCCTCATTCCTCGACTCGTCAACATTTACAACGTCATTCGAATTTTATTTGCAGTATTTTCAAGGAAGTATCTCCCCCGAACATTATTCAATCTCTCTCATTTATTTTCTCAGTCCAGTTTTTTTCAAAGCTCAGAGTGTAGTTTTTAATGTTGCAGGAGCAATCGACAAGAAGACGACTTATGTTGTGTCACACATTGGCCGAAGTCATCTCTCGAGAAGAAGTAAAATGCACTACAAGCACCATACACTGCTTTCACTCTTGAGCTTACAAGATTTAATTGTTGATTAACTAATGTATACTGTTTTCATTCAAAGTCAATATCATTAGAAAGACTGATTAAACCATACCTTTACATGAAGAAGTGCTTCGCCACTCCAATCTTATCTCTCTTAATCTTACGATAATTCAATTTATTCTTTTTATTGTGTTCAAGTTCATTCATTGTTAGTGCACACAGATGCAAAGTGAAAATTAATTGAGAGGTATTTCTCGGAGGATGCATGCTTTAGATATTATATTTTTCATTCGAGTTCGTAGGTTATTGAAATAGAGCAAAAATCTTGAAAATGCTAATATATCTGCAGTCACTGAGAGGATTTGCTTCGGGAAAGGACTACGTAGATTTGTTCAAAGTGCAAGTTGTGTTGATGTTCGAGTTCCTCGATTCTGTTGAGGAGTTCAACCAAATCAACTCGCCTGAGGAAAAGGTTAGCTCATTCTTCTACAGTATAATGTTTACCATAGTTTTTGCTTCTCAATTATTAAAGTCATATTTATTGATTTTTTGATGACTTGTTCATTGATTGATTTTTGATCAATTTATTAAGATCAAACTACTCCGATGGTTCACCCTTCGATACATACTACTGGACAATATCTATCACACACTGGAGATGGGCGCGACGGATAAGATCATTCTGGTGAACAATAGTTACATCGTCCCCGGACACGAGCCGGACTTCGACATCGACGAGCCGCTCTACTCGAGAAAAGTCAAGGCTATGTCAGTGGCTAGCTCTGTGAAGATGAAGAGAGAGACAGAGATAGTTAGAAAAAAGTAATTAAAAGAGAGAGCAACAAATAGGCCAAAAAATACAATAGTAATAACTCTTCTAGGATGTTCGGAGAGAACGCCCGTTCTTTGGTGGAAGATGTGCTGAAGCCGCTCCACGCTCTCAATCTTAGCATCGCGGAGAAAGTTGCCCTCAGGTTCTTCTTCCACCGCTTCCGATTCAGTCGAGTTTATGTAAGTACAGGTCTGCGGTGTCCAGTTCATCTCCAAAAGGAGTTCGACACATAGAGAACGCAACGTTTAAACCGTCTTCTATGTTCCATGTAACTGCGTTCTCGTTCAATCTGGGCCTCATAAACGTTTGATAAAATTGTTTGGCATTGTGGAACTAATTGCAGCAGTTCAAGTTTTTTGCTGCATCATCAATGATAAGTTGTTTCCTTGTTAAAGATTGTTCATCTTCTTTAACCCGGGCGAAGCACTTTCTCATGAAACTCAGGAAATCATACGGAAGGTTGGTTATTTGAAATTTTTTTAGGAGAATATGTGTACTTTTTTCACCTCTTGATTTCTCGATTGATCTTGAAATGATGTAGGGGGAAAAGATGACACATTTTTTTGTAGAATGAGGCTTTGAGGGGACGATAATCAGCCGCTTCTCATATTGTCATCATCCAAGAATGAATGGCCCAGAGTCTTCGGCGACACAGCTGGCGGAACCATAAACGTTGACTTGACCAAAGCCTTGACATGTAGAGAAGGAGTCCCGCAGGGTGCAGTAATAAGCCCATTTCTCTTCAACGTGTACACCAGCGGTTTGCCGGTTTTTTCAAGAAGAAAATGAATTGAAAGAAGTCGCCTATGTTGGCGACATCTCAATAATATCCTCGAACACCAAAGTCGATGTCTGCGAAGATCGTATTAACAGTTATCTCCCGAAGATCACAGCCGAACTGGAGAGCTTGAGGATGATAATCAGCCAAGAAAAGTCCACTGCAACTCTTTTTACCAAATGCACCACGGAGTGTAGAAGAGACCCGAAGATCACCCTAAACGGGAACTTACTTCCAACCACAAAGACTTCCAAGGTTCTCGGAGTAAGGTCTTCAAAGAGTCTCAACATACTGAGAGCGATCGCCGGGAGGTCATGGGGCCAAAGCCCTAAAACTCTGATCTCGATATACAAAGCAATTACCCGATCAGTGATAAATTACGCAAACACTCAATGGACCACAGGATTCAAGCGTGCCAAAATTGGGCAGTACTGGTCGCAACAGAAAATGTGAGCATCGCAGGTACGCAGCATCTCGCATACGAAAGCAGAACGCTACCTGTCAAAGAGCATAACGAAATGCTTACAAGGCAAAACATAGCGAATGCTCGACTCCAACCCGAACATCCTTCCCGTCGACTATGCAGAGGTCCGAGGCCGGAGAGGAACATTCGTAAACACACGAAAGACTTGGAGATTTACTTACAAGCAGGGGTTAAATGGTTACCGGACCGGCTATGTTGGCGCATACATGTTCGCGCCGAAAATAATCTACGTTCTCTTCTCCTTCCGTTTTATTTTACTTTTCCTCTACTTCTCTTTGCATTCTTTCTGCCTTTCCCCACTCCTTTTTCAATTCGCTCGGCGCGTACAAACATGCCTTAGACTGGTCTCATTTAACGCCTGCTTACAAGAAAAGAACTGTAAAGAGGCCCTTAAAATGATCCGCACAGAAACATTAAGAACATTATTGAGAAGTAGTTTACCCAATCCAGTCATAAATGGTATACCATCAAGAGTAAATAGCTCATTTGGAGAGCTTGGAAGAGAGAACGGGCAAGCAACAACAACAACAGAGCTGGAGGGTTCGAGGAAACTCGCTCAGATGATGAAGCACCTGTGGCTTCCTTGATAAATCGCTCTAATCTAATGTTCCGATGCTTGTGGATCTATTACAGATGTTATGATCAATTTTGATTGAAATAATCATGTATACAGGGTGGCCCATAAATAGTGTTACAAATGTTTGAGAACATTTCCTGAGGAAGTGACCGCACGTAGCGGTCACTTTTCTTGTTTTTTCCGATTCCCCGTAATTTTTTATACGTGTCAAGTGAGTTTCGATTGAATCCATCGATGTTTAGGGTAATGACAGCGTCGAATCGCTTGCGAACTGCGATCATTCGCCTACACACTCTTGGCCACGCCCCTGCTCGCATTGCTGAAACGCTTCGCCTGCCTCGCATGACAGTGTATCTAGCGATCAAACGATTCGAGGAGCTTGGCACATCTTTGGACCGTCCAAGGCGAGGTCGTCCTCGCACTGCTCGCACGACACAACTCATCGAAACCGTTCGGAGTCGGATCAACCGAAATGCACGACGAAGCATCAGACAGATGGCGCAGCAGCTCCCGATGAGCCGAACTTCATTGAGTCGAATAGTCACGGAGGAGCTGGGACTCAGGTCGTATCGTACACGGAAGGCCGCTTTTCTGTCGGCTCGCAACAAGTCGGAAAGAGTCAAAAGATGTCGCGACCTTCTTCGTCGTACGCAACAAGGCGAACATTTCAATATGGTGTTCTCTGACGAAAAGCTGTTCACCGTGGAAGAAGTCCACAACTCCCAAAACGTCAGAGTGCTTGCGAAGGACGCAGAGCAAGCCGATAGCAAGGGTAGAACGGTCCAACGCAGTGCACATCCAACTCAAGTCATGGTCTGGGCGGGGATCTGCGCAACAGGAAAAACACCGCTTGTTTTCGTCGAGAAAGGCGTCAAGATCGACACGGAATACTATCTGAAACATGTTCTGCAAGACGTGCTCCATCCATGGTCTCAATCGCATTTCAATCAGAGGACATGGACCTTTCAACAAGACTCAGCACCAGCCCACAAAGCTAAAAAGGTTCAAACGTGGTGCAAGGAAAATTTTCCCGGCTTCATCACAACAGCAGAATGGCCGGCCTCATCACCCGACCTGAACCCGCTCGATTATTCCGTTTGGGCCTACTTGGAGTCCAAGGTAAACTCTCGCTCCCACCCAAATATTGATTCCCTGAAGAATACCCTTCAGGCAGAATGGGACAACATCGGAGTCGAATACCTTCGTACAGTGGTGGAGGCGTTCCCAAAGAGACTTCGAGCTGTAGTTCGGGCAAAAGGAGATCGTTTGAGCTGAACTTTTGCGTGAATGTTGACATTTATGTTGTTGATAAAATATGTTAATTTGAGATGATTTTCTCTGTTTTGAAAAAAGGTATAACAATTCCAATTTGTAACACTATTTATGGGCCACCCTGTAAAGAAAAGACTTGAAACAGGCTGAGTATTGAATATTTGCAGGGATCCGATCGGGTGTTCCAAGAGTTACACAGGCACCTGAACGACTGTGGATATTCAGCGGATGCACCGAACAAGATGGGGAATATCCTTCTACAGATGCCTGCAATCACTAAACACGCTGCGATACTCATGGAGACTGTCAAGGAGATTCCTCACTTTGGAGAGATGCATGAGGACTTGCCGATGAGTGAGCTCCTGAAGACTTAGAGGGATTTGGAAGTTATCTCGTATACTGTAGCATATATGTTAGTGATAGTGAGGGCCGCCCAAGGCTGATAACAGATATTATTACATTCTGAAATATTAGATTTAAAAGATTTGAAATATATCGAAAGCTTTTTATTTTTGTAAGCGAAGGAGAGGAAAGGCCGAAACTTGTGAAAATCTTTCATTGATTGGGAATCGAACCCACGTCTTCGTTTTCGCGGTGTCTCTCTTTCTAATTTAGCTACTGATGAAAACAGTCTTTTGCACTTGTAGGCTTTCTTTGACATTTTCTTTAAGACGGTGTTTAGAAAAAAAACTTATGTTTTTAAACAGTTTTTCTCTATCTGCAATGTAAATCTTGCCTCTGTTCTAAGATGGATTTCACAAATTGAATATCGAATGGTATTCAGCCATATCATCTCATTATGACAATCCTTATCACGATTCATGTCATGACAATCCCTATCACGATTCGTTTCTAGGTTGTGTTTTGTACAAAGAAGCACAAAAGATATATTCCGTTTGATTAGACTTCTCAACTCATAGCAAACATTGTTAATAATTCCGGTGATTGTGAAATATCATACCAGTTTTTTTCTAGTGAAGGGTAAAATATAATACCAGTTTCATACAGAGCTTCCTTTTTTTGTACCTGTTCATTAAATTTACATTATTGAACGGCTCTTGGTAACGTTGATGAAATAATTCGAACTTGTTTATTAATGAGAACAAGCAGCTTTGCTGGAAAAATGAAGAGAAAAGTATGCCAGCTACAGTCATCATGAATTCGGATAGACTGTAGAGACCTAGGATCCAAAAACCGTTCCGTGCTCGTGTCGTGAGTATACATACAGGTTCTATCAGTATCGGTGCATGACTGACTTACTTTCTCGTTAAGTAGTGGGAAACTATCTGACCACTCAATGGGTGGGGGTCCACCCATTATTGAGTGGTGGATCTCTTAATAACTTCTTTTTAAGCACCTCGGTAATTCGTCTCCGTTAGGTAGACCAACGACCAATAATCAATAATAAACAACAATTTGACATCGGGTTTTTTGTAAATGTACACGAATAGAAGTTGTTCATCAACAGAAGAACTCAGCTGCAATAATCACCAAGATTCATAATATAGATGGCGTTATTTGGCGTCTGAGTTATCATCTAGTCTTTCGAAATTAATATATTTAAGAAAGCACTCGCAATGAGATACCCGTCAATCAGGGGCAAAGAAAGGAATCAACAATAAAGGCGTCTTTAGCTTTGCTTAGACATTAAAAGGCTACAACGGAGGCCTATCCTTAGCAAACGAATTCATTTGAGACACAAACCGGATGCATCAGTAATGAACTCGCATCGCGTGCATACAAAACAGGGTGATCTCAGTTATTAAAGCTTAAAATTGTTCAGATGATCAGATCATCCCGAATATCAAATAATCGAATATCGAGGTAGCTATGTACATGAAGTTCAAGAGTTCATGAGAATTGGAGATTAGTAACTGTTGGTGGAATGGAAGTGGGTGAAAGGTTAGAAGAAGATTCTGGAGAAGGCGGGAGAAGGGAAGACTCTTCTCCCGAGGAGAGACAATCCGGTATGTCGGCCTTGTTACCGTTTCTGTCCACTTGGAGGGTGTCTGCTGTCTCGGAGGGGGCGGAGAGAGCGGACGAGGTGCTCTCCGTCGAGACAAGACTCGTCCAGCTCTTCGGCCTCGATCGAGTCTCTTCGTGCGAGGGGAAGGCCTGCAGTCGTTGCATCCATTTATGCTTGGCTGAGTGGTCGAGAGGCTCGATGGCGAAGGCCTCGTTCTTGGTCTCGTCCCAGACATCGAAGGTGGACGAGGTAGAGTTTCCAGTCCGAGAATGTTCTTCGTAGCAGAGAGAAACAGACTGCAATGAAGATTATATTTTTATCTAATGTCGTTATCCTTATAGCGTTATTTCTAGTGCGACTAGTGCGTTACTCATGTGATTCATTCTATATTTCCAACATTGCACTGAAATGTAAATATAATACATTCAGAAGTCTACAAACTCAACTTTAGTATTCTTAACACGCACTTAGTCATTAGTATTTTGCACGGAGGTCTAAAATTTAACGTAATACGTTTTTTGCGATATGATTTTCTCGTTATTGCAATGCACTCGTCAATAAAGTTTTTGCAGATTGCTCTAAGAACGTTGTCGGACAGAAAGAGAGAGAGAGAGACAGGAGACACCAACCGGGATGCACATTTTATGCTCGTAGTACTCTTGATGGTCAACAGAGGCCATCTGCTGCCTCTTCTTGCAGAAGAGAATGCCACCGTCAAAGAGGAAGAGATGACGTCTTTGAGCTCGCTGACCTCGTCTACCTGGCTGAAACTGACCTCGTCTACCTGGCTGAAACTCCGGGAGGACTTCATTCACAATTACCATCAATGCCCTTATTCTTCGCTATAAAGCTAAAGTAGTTTTGTGATCAGTCCCCAAGAGCATGATCGATATCTTAATCATTGATTCATTAATTTTTAAAACTTGCTTTTGTGAAATAGTTCTGAATGAAGCACCTTTTTTCGCGAGTAGGTAAAGACATCGCATTCTGTTTGAATACGAAGAGGCCCGAGAAGACGCAGATCTCCCTGCAAGAATCAATTGAGCTATTGGGAAGGAGAACCATTACGATACAAACTGGAAATCAGTAAGCAATCAAAGTTGAGCATAAAGAAAACATCTGGAAATCGTAGTGGAAAAAAGTGTAACGAGAGATAAAGAGAGTAAGAGTAGCAGAGTGGATGAATGAGAATTGTGGTTGTCCGAAAAACCGACGGAAGAAGAGAAAAAGAAGCTGTGAAAGCAGCAAAATGAGAAATGGCGGCTATTCTGATGAGAGATGTGTAACTTGTATTGGACACTTTCCATATGGCTGCCAGCATTATACGCACCCTTCAGCTGGTGAAAAAAAACCTCAGCCCTTACTATTATATTCTTCTATTCTCTTTGGACGACCTTCAGTTGTATCTTTTTCTTCTATTCTTTTTCATCTCCCTTTTCCTTGCGTCTCTCTTTCTCTCTTGTTCCGCCTTTTTCTCCCTTTTCTGAGTTATTTTTCCGGTTTTTTTGCTGTAAAAATTTCGAAAATCTTTCGTACTACATGCTCGAGGAGCTGATTCATAATAGTTCTCCTAAAAAATCAAATCCCAATTAGGGTGCTGAATTATCTTACCAAGTAAAGAAAATTTATATTCAAGTACCTAATTATTCGGCAAGTGATTAGCGTCAGCACATATGTAATTTCAGAAAGGTCGTTTGCATCATAGCTCCGTTTCTTAATTCTCAGTTTTTCACAGCATTGGAACCTCCTACTATGAATCTCAAGGCGACGGTTTAATGGAGCGTTTAAGAGAACGCGAACGAAGCATATGGGGTGAAGAAATTAAAGTCAGATAACGACTTGATCGTGGCAGAAAGAACAATTTGATTCGAAAAATGGGCTGACATAAAAAAGAAAGCGTACAAGACAGTAAGAGAAAATTGAAAAGAAAGAGTGAGAGAGTGTGTGAAAGAGATAGAGATAGAAAGAGAGAATGCGAGAGAAATATAGAGTGTGTGAATGAAAGATAATTTTTTTAAAAGATGAGGTGAAATAACTCACATTAAATCCAGAGATATGCAGTTGATGGATGGCTGCATTTATCTGAGCAAGCAGCTGCAACATCGCTCGCAGTGCTGCCTCGACATCTTCTCTCGCCTCAACAATAGAAGGCAATAACTCCATGAATACCCTCAATTACATGTCCTCTCTAAACAGATGCAAACACCTTCTTTCATGTCAAAAAACCCGAACTTTTCGATTCAAATACTTGGACGTCTCTAGTTAGGTGACTATGATTAATATATCAGTTTATCTATTGATAAGGCTCTAAATGGTCAACGGTCGGTCAGAACCGGTACATGCCAATTTAGTGATGAACAGGCCCAATGGATAGAAAGATAGATAACAAATTAGAACCGGTGATATAAAACTAAAATGCCCAAAACCTGTTTCCTGCCAATGAAACTCACGTCTGGTCGGCAGTGTCTTAACAACTCGCGCAGCAAGAGCTGATACTTTGTAATCCGCTGCACCGGCTTCAGGAGGTACGCCGAGAGAGGCAAGAGGTGGCCGGCCCTTTTTTGGCATTCTGCGAGCATCGGAGTCGATTCCAGAAACTGTCTGCGGATGGACTCGTAGGAGGATTTGTTCTGGCAGTATGAGAGATAGAGGGCGAAGAAGCGGTGTCGATGAGAGAGGAGTAGCCTGCAGATTGATGATGGAGAGGAAGAGGAGAGCAAGTTCGGCAAGAGATGCGAATGCAGCTCCACAAGTTCGCGAAGATTACCTGAAAGCAGCTCTTTTGGGTGGTTAACAAACTGTTTCTCTAACCCGTATTGCGGTTAAAACCATTGAGCAAGTTTATGCGCTATTAGTGACACGAATGCTCTGTTTGTATGGCATTCTCTCTTTTCATGGCACTTTCTCGGTCTCTATCTAAAATCTGCCTTTTCCTCATAATTGATAATCTTGATCTACACGCTTTTTCTGCGGGTGGTCAGAAACAACCTGGCCATTACTCTTTTAAGGTGCTCATTTCTCGAGTCTTTCTTCTTTGGCGTTCTCAAAACGGACGACTTTATATCTATGCTCCTTCTATTCTGTCATCCTCGTGTTAAAATAGAATCGTAAAGCATGGAACTATAGCTAATTGTCGTATCGTCTTAATTATCCCCTTTCTCCAAATCACAATTACCACGGCTCTTCCATCATCCATATAAGGCTATCATTCTTCTTCTTGGTTTTGTAACGCGCCCCTGAAGTCGGCGTAAAACCAATGCAATAAACATTGTATTGCTTCTTTATAACAAACGTTATGTCTTTTTATTTTATAACATCGAGTCAGAGTGCGGTTAAGGTGGAAATTTTACCGAAAATCAAATGGCTCCTTCCCCGGAAAGGGGCGGTGACTTGAGCTTGGCCCTCGATGGACTCGAATGGCTCCACGTAGAAGTGGAGGATCGACTCCAGCTCCGACAAATAGCTCCTTTCCGTATTCACCTTAAACATTCAATACTTCATATCATTTAATCAGTATGAAAGAGTTTTTTACTGAGTGCCTCATGTTAACTCCTTGCTTGTCTCTAAAAACTGTTTTCTGTTACCCTCCGCTTGTTTTCAAGAAGAATACGGTGAGCAGCACTTTGTCCCATTATCTGCCCCACTCCCCGAACCCTCTCAAAAGACATTTGCAGGACAAAAGCGGTAGCTTTACTGAAGGATGCTTTGGTCAAGAGGAAGGAGGACGGGTGTGAATCCAGGACAGGGATTGTGGATGAGATGGAGAAAGGGAGAGACACATAGTAAGAGAGAGAGAGAGATAAAGATAGAGAGAGCAATTGAGAGAGAAGCTACGAGAGAGTAAGGGAGAGTAAGAAATAAAGAAAGAGACAGAGAAAGAGAGAGAAAGCGAGAGTTAGAAAGTGACTTTGAGGAAGGCTTGATATGAATGGGCAGCCCCATCCACTGGCCATGTTGACCTCTTTCATCCGACCCGACTGTTCTACTGATACTCCCCTTCCCCTCCCAACAGCCTACTTTAGTCCCTTTACGGCTCCCGATAGGGATAGTTCGTGAATTCACAAGGCAATGTAAAGTTTACGAGACAATCTGAAAGAGAGATCAAAAAACAAGGAAAAGAGAAAGAGAAAGTCAGATATGAGAATAAGAAAAAATAAAGAGAGATTAAGAAATGAGAGTGTGAGAAAGAGAAAGACGAAAATGAGAAATAAGAGAAATAGGAGAGAAAGAAATATTCGGATATGAGAGAGACTGTGTTAGAGAGAAAGACAAAAATTGAGAAACGAGATGTTTTAATGAGAGTAAAGGACATGACTGGTAATGAGATGAAAATAAGTTATCTTCCTGACTGAAAAACTCTCACTAATTAAAACTCAAGTCTGACTACTACACAATCAAACTTTTCGATCGGAAAAGCCACGAGTTTTGCAGTTGCTTTAATCGGTTAAAAAAATCAACTTCAATAAAATCGAATACTGACCAATTCGGCGACCACGAACTCCTCGATGGAGATGGCAGAAGGGGAGGGCGTCGCTGTCTCGAGAGTCGAGCCCTCGCAGCACTCAGACTCCTCGACCTCACAGTCTCGCTGAATCAAGACTTTTTCAGACTAGAGACAAAGACTCTTTCAGGCTAAAAACCGAAAATCGTTCAGATTACGGACCAAGACTCACTCAGGCTAGAGATCAAAACTAGTTCATATCAGAAACCAATATTCGTTTAGACTAGAGACTAAGACTGTTTTTGACTAAAGACCAAGAATGGTGGAGAATTGAGTTCTCCCTGACCAGGTTCTTCTCCCACGTTTTCAAGGCTGTTCCTAGTCGTATTTCTTCCTGCATGAGATACTCCTTAAGGTGGGCGAACTCGTTTCGAGGTCGGACCTTTCAAGATGAAATATTCCGACCACTAGCTCACACCTTTATGTCGCATTCACATTACATGATGTGCACTGAAATTCTACTATCTCCGATAACTTCAGTTCGACCTGAGTAGTCTCTAACTGAATTTACATGTCAGAGACTTTCCACAAAAAAAAATGTGAAACGGTTTGAATCAAATTTTCAAAGAATACTTAATGCACAATGGCATTCGAGAGTTTGTATAATCAAAATCGTAACTCATTTTAGATGGGAACTTTTTGTGGTGTGCGGCATTAGAATGAGAGACAGCTCTAGCTTCATTTCTTTGTTTACTTTATCTTTTTTTTGTTTGTAAATTGCTGAATGTGATATGAAAGAGAAAAGAAGCAACAATCGCTGGTGACCAACAGATGGGTCACTCACTGTTTAGAGTGAGAGAGGAAGAATAAAAGAAAAGGAGAGGAAGAGGAAGTGAGTTGAAGGAAGAAAGAGAGAGATGTATATAGAGAAAGTAGCTAAAGAGGAAGAGAATCCTTAGGAAATAACAGTTGTCTTCCGGAGGAGTAGAGAAAATCATGGGATGCAGAGGAAGAGGCACCTCTGATAATGATGAATAACTCCAGAAAAAGGCAAGATGGATGGGAGAGGATTACAGAAAGAAAAGGTCGATTTGTCTACATCTCCTAAAACATGTGTACTGGTGATTCAAAAGATTTTTTGTGAAAGATAGCATAGAATACGATCAGATACTAAATGCGAGGGAAAAACGCTATTACATATTTTCTCTTGAATAAATGAGAAAGTGATAGACAGATCTTACATAAACTACGTTTGGTATCTCCGTGTTCTTCAAAATAGAAAAGAGAGAGTGAAGAAAATAAATAGACAAGGGGAACAGAAAGGAAAGGGTCAGAGACAAAAGGGATAGATCGAAAAGGGTCAGAGACAAAACTGATAGACAATGGGAACAGAGAGGAAAGGGTCAGAGACAAAAGGGATAGTTAAGGGGGACAGAGAGGAAAGGGTCAGAGACAAAAGGGATAGTTAAGGGGAACAGAGAGGAAAGGGTCAGAGACAAAAGGGATAGACAAGGGGAACAGAGAGGAAAGGGTCAGAGACAAAAGGGATAGTTAAGGGGAACAGAGAGGAAAGGGTCAGAGACAAAAAGGGATAGACAAGGGGAACGGAGAGGAAAGGGTCAGAGACAAAAGGGATAGTTAAGGGGGACCGAGAGGAAAGGGTCAGAGACAAAAGGGATAGTTAAGGGGAACAGAGAGGAAAGGGTCAGAGACAAAAGGGATAGACAAGGGGAACAGAGAGGAAAGGGTCAGAGACAAAAGGGATAGTTAAGGGGAACAGAGAGGAAAGGGTCAGAGACAAAAAGGGATAGACAAGGGGAACAGAGAGGAAAGGGTCAGAGACAAAAGGGATAGTTAAGGGGGACAGAGAGGAAAGGGTCAGAGACAAAAGGGATAGACAAGGGGAACAGAGAGGAAAGGGTCAGAGATAAAAGGGATAGACAAGGGGAACAGAGAGGAAAGGGTCAGAGAAAAAAGGGATAGTTAAGGGGGACAGAGAGGAAAGGGTCAGAGACAATAGGGATAGTTAAGGGGAACAGAGAGGAAAGGGTCAGAGACAAAAGGGATAGACAAGGGGAACAGAGAGGAAAGGGTCAGAGACAAAAGGGATAGACAAGGGAACAGAGAGGAAAGGGTCAGAGACAAAAGGGATAGTTAAGGGGGAACAGAGAGGAAAGGGTCAGAGACAAAAGGGATAGACAAGGGGAACAGAGAGGAAAGGGTCAGAGATAAAAGGGATAGACAAGGGGAACAGAGAGGAAAGGGTCAGAGACAAAAGGGATAGACAAGGGGAACAGAGAGGAAAGGGTCAGAGACAAAAGGGATAGACAAGGGGAACAGAGAGGAAAGGGTCAGAGACAAAAGGGATAGACAAGGGGAACAGAGAGGAAAGGGTCAGAGATAAAAGGGATAGACAAGGGGAACAGAGAGGAAAGGGTCAGAGACAAAAGGGATAGTTAAGGGGGACAGAGAGGAAAGGGTCAGAGACAAAAGGGATAGTTAAGGGGAACAGAGAGGAAAGGGTCAGAGACAAAAGGGATAGACAAGGGGAACAGAGAGGAAAGGGTCAGAGACAAAAGGGATAGACAAGGGGAACAGAGAGGAAAGGGTCAGAGACAAAAGGGATAGAAACTAAATTCAACACACAAAAATACCAGAAAGTTTTTCGAACAACTACGTGACTTCGATCGCTGAAGCAACTTTTCTTTAACTCAAGAGACAAGATATGTAGAAGACCATTCAGAAAACCTTGTTCATAAATTCGACTTTTGTCCTCTCTTTCCAATCTACCCACTCCATCTTTTCCGAATTCCGTTTCTTTTCTGGCTTTTCTTTTCAAATTCTCTCTTACATTCCTCTCTTTTTACTTTAGGAAAACGAATCGTCAGCATTCAATCAATGAAACCTTGAATTACCTTGAAAATTTTTGACCATAGCTGCCAATATAAAGGAAAGACACGAAGAATCCTTGGAGCAAAGCAAGACCACATCAGGCAGATTAAGTGCTACGGAGAAGGAAGAGGGAAGGATGGGTTGAGTTCTCTTGCACTTTCTCATCATTTCCCATCCAGCGGTGCTAATCTCCTTGATATGAACTGGAATGGGCGGTGCTTCCCATCTCGTTAAGATCCCAGAAAACATTCGGAAAAGTACTCCCATAGCTATGTAATCGTAGTTGATTTGATTGACAGCTCTACTAATCGAGGGCAAAGAGAATCGGTGCCCTCTGCAATAATCACTATCCATACTATAAAACAAGACCTCCAAGTTAGAGATGTTACGTGAAATTAATGAGGAACCACACACCGGCAGTGGCTCTTCTACTTTTTTTTCGAAAAAAGAACCACAAGTATCGATTTGAATGACTGACTAAAGTTTTGTCTGTTTTTTTTAAATCCGTGATCTGAACCTTCGTTGTGTTTTAAAACAGTGGAAAAGAGGAAGAAGACATAGCTGTGTAATGGATTGGTTCCTCATAGGTCATTTCAACCCTCTCACCTTTTTCCCGCTTATAAATCTTCCTTTGTCCCGCTTCCTATTTCTTCTCTCTCATTTGCTCTCTCTTTCACTCTCCTTCATCTGCTCTTTCTCTCTCTCTTCCTCTCTTTCTCGTACTCACATATCCTATCTCGAACCCAGTCTCTCTCTTCCTCTCTTTCTCGTACTCACATATCCTATCTCGAACCCAGTCTGCTAAAAATGTCTAGCTAACTTTTAGCGTTTCCGTTTGACTTCTCCCTTAATGATAATACAAAACAATCTCCGCATCAGCAGAAACTGTTTTCCTATTTTCCACCTCACACATTTGCAACTCTTTTATGTTTGCACGAAAACAGAGCTAGAGAGATGATAAGAGCGATAGTTTGAATGACAGAGAGAAAATAGAAAGTAAAAAGAGCACCAGAGGAACAGAAAAAGGTCGAGTAAGAAAAAAAGAGGAATAGAAAATGAGTTTTGGTAAGAGAAAGAGAGGAGATATAGTAATAAAAACATGAAGAGGGATACGTGAAATAATAGTGATATGAGTTGGAAAAATTGATGAGATGTTTTTAGGGAGAGTGTCGAGTGAAACACGAAATATTAAAAATCTTTCACGTTCCAATTACTCTAAGAGATTTATCACAGATCGTAAAGAAAAGGGTAGGATATATAGAAAAGGGTAGGATATATAGAAAAGGGTAGGATATATAGAAAAGGGTAGGATATATAGAAAAGGTAGGATATATAGAACAAGAAGATGAATGATACAGAGGTTTTTGAGCAGAAGATATCGTTAGAGAAGGTTAAAAAAAATAGTATAGAAATAAATAGATAGTGAAAAGGAAAGATAGATAGAGAGCTACAACTCGCGGAAAAGAGCTCAAAGAAAAGAACAGGTGTAGAGCAGAAAGAGAGGTGTCAGAATGATAGATAAGCAGAGAAACAGAGCGAGCTAGATGCCATCACTGTGCTGAAGAAAATAATACGTTTGGAAGATCGATACTAGTCTTGTACACTCGATGATTGCCAACGTGGGATTGGTCATTTGGTCACTCACCACTCGAAAGACGCAACGCAGCTTGGAATGACAAAGAATGAAACTGGTTGAGGGACGAAAAAATAGGATACAATTAAAGAGGAGATTGGATGAGACTGAGGCAAGGGGAGTTAGAACTGGTATCCTCTCAAGATAATGCCCAATGAGATGAGCAAGGAGCAAGATAATCCACAAGCAAACAGAGCACACCTAAGAAAATTTATGTGAACGGAAGACGGGCGCCAGTGTGAGCCCATATTACCAAAAACGATTTACCAATCGGCTTTCGAGAGTGCTTTGAAGAATATTCAGGGCAATTAAATAGTATAACTTGGAAAATATCAAAGCGGTTTCAATTGAATTAACTAACCATGCGGAGAACGAGAAGATTAGAAGAGGTATGAGGTGCAAAAATGAGTTCGGGTTTACATCCTAGAAGGGGATTTGAAGGGTTCAGCGTAGGAGCCCCAAGACGTCTTTTAGGGAGGCGAAATGACAAAAATCGAGGTAAAGAACGCTTGGCTGTGGCTGTCGATGACATCAGGACAGTGCATAGGGAAGTTGTGCAGTGAGTAGAGAAAGAAGATGGGGAGGGGGATAAGAGGGAAAGAGGAGGAGTTTCTAGAGAGAGGGGAAGAGGGCAGAGTGTTAGGGAAACACAGGGGGTCAGACAACGATAAGGAGGCGGGGCTAAGGAGATTGTCAGTAAGCATCTTCCAGGGAAGCATTCTTGATCTTCATGCATATGGGGGAATAGGAGGGGGACTGGTCATTGATCGAAAAGAAGCCTCGTAGAGATAAGGTGACCTCTTCTTTGTGACTCTGACACGTGTTCTCACACGTATTGGTGCCAATTATTAAGGACATGGTTGTTTGATTGAGAGAGAGAAAGAGAGAAAAAATAAAGAGAGAGAGAGGATAGAGTCTATCTACTTGTACAATCACTTTATTTTACTCTCAGTCGTTTTTCACATCGGACCACAGCGCTTGAATCAGCTCGGGGAATGATCTGAATGATACCTTAGGTGAGGAGAACTTGTTGATCTTCTCGGGTGAAACGACTTGGACGGGCTTAGGCTGCGCATCTCCGGCGAGTCTTTGAAGGGCATCTCTTCTGGTCTGGCCCATCCTCCGAATGTCTTCGATCCTTTCCGATACCTAGAGAGAGTGAACAGAAGGAATATCTCGCTGTAGCATTATTTATTAAAATTCTTGGTCGTAACTCGAACTGCGAACACTTCCCAAACTGATTGTTGGATGAACTTGGAGGCATTGTTTGTTATTGTGTATCATCTACTCATCCTAGAAAAATAAGGGTATTGATCCAAATAGTTTCCTTGATCAATAATAAACTTTTTGAGATAAAAAAGCATATAGGTCATTGTAGAAACGAATTTTTTCCCCGTTCTTGATTCTTCACACCTTCCTGTCGATGTTGATACGAGAGAAAAGAACTAGGAGGTGGTTATGTGGAAAGGAGCGGAGAACTGTTCAAGATTCTAGAGGATAGCGAAGTAGGGAGAAAGCGACAATGGGGATAAGGGAGATCTATATTTACGATAATGAGTTAGGAGTTGAGGAGAGCTGGGCGTGAAGAGAGACAACAGAAGGTCAGTAGAGATAGAGAGTGTAGAATAAAGCGTGAGATGAAGATGAAGGAGAGAGAGAGAGAGGCAGGGAGACAGACAGAGAAAGAATAAGAGATAGATAGATACAGATGAAGAGAAGGAAACAGAACAAGAGAGACACAGAGAGAGAGAGACAGAGAAAGCAGATAGGTAGTGACAGAGAGGTACAGAGAGATAGAGAGAGACAAAGAGATTTAGAGACAAAGAAGAGAGCAAAACAGATAGAGAGAGGCAATGATTTAGAGTGAAGAGTTGGTGATAGCAAAGGAAATAAGTTGGGTGCATCCTCGTATAAAGATGGAAATGTTTGTTTTCTTCAACAGATGCCGCTCCTTCTTGCATTCTTCATAATCTCTCCACTTTTATTGCATCTGCACTTTATCATTTCACTCTATCTCTGTATTTCTTTGTCACTCGGTCTCTTTCTCTTTCTGTCTTCACAAATACTCCTTCCACTCACCCCAAGTACTTATGCGTGTTATAGCAAAGCTTGCGTTGTCTCTCGTAATCATGAGACACCTTGACACGCGCACAGCTATTCATTCTCACATTACTCTTATACATATTACTCTCCCAAGCTCATCATTCTAGGCTTCTCCCTTGTTTTCTTTTCAAGCTAATAGTCAGCTACTTTCTTTACTCCTATCTCTATACTATAATACAAAACTTGCATCACCTCGCTCTTCTTTCTCTCTCTTTTTTTTGTTCCTTCTGTCTTAGTTTTTCATACCCTTTTCCCATCTGCACTCTGTTTCTTTATTACTCTCTTGCTTTTCCTTCCTCTCTTTCTCTTTTATCTCTCTCTCTCTCTCTCTCTCTCTCTCTCTCTCTCTCTCTCTCTCTCTCTCTCTCTCTCTCTCCCCATCTGTGCGTGCAATACCACCCAAAACACGTTTGCAAATATTCCTCTCTCTTCTGCTGAACCAACTTCCCCCGGCAGCCAAAGCTGTTTTCTCTTCTATTTGTAATGACTTCGAGGTGAAGTTGTGTACTGATTGGTTGTTCATTGATCAAGGCGAAAAAAATAGTTAAGAATATTTACGAATAAAAAAGAAATGAGCGGGTTACCTGAGCTAAGAGCGTTGAAGTCTCAGTTGTGGTCAAGAGAATGAGATTGTTCGCTCCGGATGACCGGCTGAGGGTGTCGAGCTGAGCAAATACTCTTTCTGCACGCAAAGACTGAAACTACTTCATCAAAGATGTCCACATTCATTGTTCTATTCATATCAGAATCAATCACTTTCTCTGTAGACAATGTGATGAGTGGTCTTCTCCAATAAAACACTAAGAGATTATTTTTTTTATTCTACATATATATCTCTAGTTGAGGCAGTAAATTGTGCGTTTTCTTTTTTGTAATGCTGTGTATACCTTCCGGTTTTAAATTTACTCTGACATTACGCGACTGTGCGCTTCTATAAATTGCACTTGTGTTGTATCTAATGAAATAGAATGGAGTTAGTGCCTGACACCTTCAAGCTTGCACTACGGTATGTCTTAATTTTTTGCTAAAAATTGAAATCACCAAAGCTCAGTAGGGTCAATAATGTTTTGTAGAAATTTTATCAAGCTGACTTTTAACGTTTTCCCGGAGACAGGTTGTATCCGTGTCATAAACAAGATGGGAAACCTGAAGACGCGATCCCTCCTCGAGGAACTCGTCCATCTTGGAGACATGGGCAGCGGCGGCTGACGAGGTGATCTCTATAGGAAGGTCACTCAGTAGATTGACGCCTTTCCGGCACCATGAGTTCGCCTGCAGAGGAATTCATCAAGGATGTTTTCAAAGTCTCTTCTTCAAGTCTCCATTATTTTTTAGACTCAGACGTTTCTCTGCTCTGCTTCTGTCCAAGGTATTCATTTCGAGAGCTTCATATACCAATTTCATCTCATGCAGTCATTTCTCTCACAAATCCCTGACTCTTCTTCTTTAAATCTACCAAGCTTTCTGTTTCTCTGATATCTCTCATGCCTTCTGTAAATCTGCCGTGCTTGCCTTCCGCTCTTTCAATTATTACTCATATATGACTCTTTCCTTGTTCTATCCATTCCCTCTAGCATCTCGCTCTATTTTATCTCTCTCCCTTTTAGATTATCTCTGTTTTCTTTCTGTCTTCTCTTTCTCTCTAACTCAAACCTCTCATTTCCTTTCCTCCTTTCTCTCTCTCATTGTTCTTTCTCTGTCTTCATCTCTTTCTGCCTCACAATGTCTTCGTCACACTCAGTTGCCACACGCAACAGGCCAGTTCATCAAAGGAAGCTGTATGTCATTCTCAATTTTCTATGCTCTTGAAGTCTTTGATGAGACGACCGAAATCGGGTATTGCACCCTCCAGGGGATCAGACGACAGTAGAAGGAAGGTTGATGAGGAGAGTACTGAGAGAGGAGTGATGAATGACTATAATAGAAAGAGAAAAGGATAGAAAAAGGAAGAGAGAGATAAAGACAGAAAGAGATGTAAAAAGAGAGAAAGGTAGAGAAAAAGAGAAAATAATAAAAATATAGAAAGAAAGAGAGAATGTCCACAGTGCGGGAAGAGATATGCCAGACTCATTACGCCATTTATGGTTAATCTCTTCATACATGGTTGATGATAGAGAGAGAAGAAAGATATGAGCTAAGTATAAAAAAAGAGAAAGAGAGACGGGAAAGGATGAGATTTAGTACCTAACATGATCTCTGATTCTGGTAATTAATAATTAATTCCAGAAGCAAGTCCAGGCAAATATTTCACAAAACCACATACCCATTTCATAAAAGGGAACTCGAAATCAGAAGACTGCTGATCTTCGATTCATAATAATAGCAGAGCAATTCCTTCCCTTAGGGTATTACCATTGCATCTACCGAAGTTTAAAAAAATAAGCAAGACTACATATTTGGATAACATCAGAGGAACTTTGAGGTACCTGGTTCTATGATCAGATACAAATTCTCTCGTTTACCTTTGATATTTCTTGAATCATGTTTTAATATGAGTTCCTCTTAATAATAAATGTCTTCTCTTTATAGTTAATGCAAAGACGTTTGATTTCATATAAAATTTTAGACTCGATTTTCTAGGTAAATAGTATTGTTTCGTTTATTTTGCGAACTTTTCAAGCGATTTGGTTAGGAGTTTCCTTCAATAAAAATTCGAAAGCGAGAAATTAGTGTATTAATTGCTATTACTATTTTTCATAATTCATTATTCGATTCGATGTTTGAAAAAAAAGTAGACTGGCTCAGCGCTTTCAGTCTGGCATTCCGAGAGAAAACAGCGTTTTTTATTGCTTTTCCCACCGTTCAATTATTTCTATGTAAGTAAAAACTAAATTTTTGAAACACCTATCACTAGGGTAACTACTGCGTATAGGCTACATTGAAGAAATACATTTCTTTTCTGATATTTCAAACTATCTACATTTCTCTTTCTCTATTCTTTCTATCGTCAAAGTCATGCCTCTAACGGAGTTTGCACATTTTGAAATCGACTGCACACTAGACGAATTCAAGTTTGAGGCCAATAAAAGAAATCATCTTTGCTCTTGCTCTAAAAATCATGGGCTCTACAGAACTTGAAACGGGATATGATTTGCATTCATTTCCGGCTAAGTGCACACCTCCCTTAAAAAAATGTTTTTCGATGTATAAGAGAAGGCGTTTTCGATATATAAAGCTGTATTGTTCAAACTATGTTCAACCTTCTTTCTTGTTGAATTATTTTGTAGGCTATTTTTACTCACAAACAATGGTTCCAAACCATTTCACTTTATGTTGTCAGTCATTGATATACATTCGAATTGATTTCAACTGATGAACCTGAGTGTTAATGATCTACAAGACTTCGTAATATGAGGTACTGTAACCGATCTATTCAACTTAATAAATTTTAAGGCACTTCGGATCTACAAGACTTTTATTGATTTAAGGTACTGATATTCATCTACCTGGCTGATTTCGGAGTGCATTTGCTGTGAGAGAGCAAGGACGGCTGTTCTCCTCGAAAGAACCGCCGATAGGGCATCGGCCATTCTGGCAAGTTCGTCGCACTTGGGCAGCAGCGAAGCCGCTCCTTCAGTTCCCTCCGTCACCACCAACCCCGAGCCCATGTCGCGTAGCTTGCGAGCTTCTCTCACATCTTCCTGAATATCTCATTTCATTTTGGGGAATCTTACATTTTGAACATAGAGGAAGACTTCGAAGGACATTTTGTAAGGTTAAAGTGAGATTTTTCGATGATTTTATTTCGAATCATATTTGATATTCGATTCATAAGTGTTCATGTAATATAAATTCCCATTTATATGTTAAATATTATTATTACAACATTAATATGTACAGGGTGCGTAAGAAGTATTGTAACACGGATATTGATCCATATCTTGGTTTTCATAAAAGCTATGGAATGAAAATTAACAGGTTTTATTTATAGCACCGGTATGTACGATGTGTATAAAATTCATTCGAATCGGCTTCCATGTTCACGAATGACAGCACGAAGTCTGCCTTGGTACTGGTCGACGCATGCGCGCAAGTACTGCGGAGAGAGAGAGTCCCAGTACTTCTTGAGATCGGCTTTGAGGGAATCCAAATTTCGGTGGGCGGTAGAACACACTTTGGCCTGCATTTCGCCCCAGATCGCGTAATCTAGTGGGTTCAGATCGGGTGACGATGCGAGAGTTTGCACCACTCTTGAACGGTTTTGGCAGTGTGTGAAGGGGCTCCGTCCTGCTGGAAGACGTAGTGGCCTCCGTTGAAGTGGGCATCTGCCCAGGGTTTCAGAGTATCTTGGAGGATGGTTTTTAGGTAGACGTGACGGTCGACCTTGACGTGGGGCGGCTCGATGAATTTTATACACATCGTACATACCAGTGCTATGAATAAAATCTGTTAATTTTCCTTTCATAGCTTTCATGAAAATCAAGATATGGATCAATATCCGTGTTACAATACTTCTTACGCACCCTGTATGAGCACCAGTATAACTGTGAGAATTAGTACCACTATCAGTATGTCAATTAATCGTATTTCCGTTGTGACTGTATAACAATAGTAAGAAAGACCATAATTCTTATAACCCGTAGTACAGTGGAAGAGCGTTACCATTAAAGTTTTTAGTTAGGTACCCAAAAGCAAAGCTGAACCTGTGCTTGGGAGGCGTACTCCTCGTGGGCAGTTGCGAGCATCTTGGCTTTCTCAATAGACTCGCCCACTTCACGATGCTCTTCTAGATACAGCATGTGCTTTGCGAAAGACGTTTGTAGCTGAATGCGGTGCTTTTACGACAATTCCCTTTTCGTTATAATACAGTTGAACATCAATTACTTTCGAACAGCTTAATAGCTTACTAATAGCATTTCAGTCCGAAAAAAACCTTCATGTTTAGAACTCTCCGAACAGTAAATTTATATGAGTAAGTTATCGCATCAAAAAAAATGACCCATGTGACAAAATGGAATCCAGTCGTGTATCTCTCAGTGGGAGCAATTGGGTTACGACTTTACAACCAAGAACTATGCATTCAGATTAAAGAGTACTATGTGGAATCAATGACCTTATTATTTTCACATATTGTAACATCGAATGATGTAGGAATCTGTCCTATGCTTTTTCAGTAAGGAGATTTTTTCAGTAAGGAGAGCCTTGCCGTATTTGTTTGCAAGGCAAGTGGTTTGTGGCTGTGTGCAGTAGACATGCAGTAAACGTGCATGTTCCAGTTTTTACCCGGAACTTTTTACGCTTTTCAGTGATCTTTATTAGTAGTGAAAAAACTTCTACCGTTTTCCTACAATTTTCCAAATTTGCAATTCATATGTGATTCTGTAATATAAAATTTTTGTAACTACGTTTCATCAACAAGAAAACAGGGTCATCTGTAGAGACTGGCTCATTAGGAGCGAATTTCCACATCCTTATTGTTCAATATATATGAATGGAATAGCTCAGATTAATCTGATTAAGTTTTTGAACGGAAAGAGAACCAATTTGATGAACAAATTTGTTTAAAAGTTAAGAATCACTGCTTTTCATTAAAAAGTTATTACGTGGTGAGAATTTTTTTGCTTGAAAACTATTTTGAAGGCAAACCTCACCTTCTATTTCTTTAGCTGTTTCATGGTCAATTGTACATATAATTCATGTTTAGGACTGATCCAATTTTGAGGTCTTCTCTCCAAGATTAAACAGTAACTTCTCGTTCTTCTCCAATTCAGGCAATCTACCAAATGTGAGGAGCTTCATCTTCTTCTAGAGCTCCATTCACACAAAGACGTAGTGTCAAAATAAACATTTTAAGAGAGAAGTACGTGAAGGATGAGATGTCGTCCTTTGGGAATCACTGATGACAAGTGGTGAAAGGAAGAGAAGTGAGTATGGGGGAAGGGGAGACGAAACGGAGAGGATAAGAATAGGGTTGTAAGAATGATGGAGAATAAACCGAGATAAAGAAAGAAAGAAAGAGAGAGAGAGAGTGAGTGAGAAAAAGAGCGAGCGAGAGAGAGTTTTAGAAAGAGAGAAGAAGAGAGAGAGAAAGGAAGAGAGAAAGAGATATAGAGCGATAGAATTCAGGGTGGAGCTCATTCTTCACAAAACATCTAATGAATCAAAAGAACAAAAATAAAAGAATTGAAATGAAGCGAATTTTTTGATGCTTTATCTGAATGTGGGAGGAAGGAATGATAGAGGAGTTAAACAGGGAGCCGATTGAATGATGAAAAGTTGAGAGAGAGAGAGAGAGAGAGAGAGAGAGAGAGAAAAAACAACAATTTGAAAAAAAAGAAAGACAACTGAATAAGAAGACGGAAACGCATAGTCATAATGGAAAAAGAGAGAGAAATTAAAACAGAGAGAAAAAGGAAATAAGAGAAAGAGAGAGAGAGTTGCAAAGAGAGAGAAAGAGACAGAAAAAAGGAGAGGGGGAGAGAAAGAAGAAAAATTGAAATTTTTTTAGATGAAACAAAAAAAAGGAAAAAGAGAAGAGAAATTGGTTTTTTGCAGAAAGTAAAAAAACAGAGTATAAAAAGGAGAAGAAAAAAATTATGAGGGAAAATATTCGCAAGAGAAGAAAAAAATTTTGAAATGAATTGAAGACTTTGTCTTCCATTCAGTTAAGTGAGGCAGCCATTCACAAATGAACAATAGAATTAGCTGAAGAAAACAAGACATCTTCGAGGATTAGATAAGCGGAAATAATAGAAAGATGAACGTAGCTTTTTTCAAGTGAACTGTTCTCACGAAGTCAATAAAACAGTCCGAAACGTATAGAAAATCCTAATTCTCACTCTTTAAAGAACTTAGCCTCAAATTGCTTTTTTAGAATAGATGATTTTTCCTGAAAGGCAGAAAATAACATTACTCTGTCAAGCTTTGACTCTTGTAAGACTCCTATAAATAGACAAGACTTACCTTCCGGAATGAGTCCTCGAAGAGTCTCAACTCGAGACAGTTCATCAGTCTTCTCTCGTGTTTCTCCCAGAAAATATCGAATGATCTGAACTTTTCTTCTTAATATGTGTCACTGATTTATGACGTTATCGAAAACAGAAAAATAAGGATGCTTTCAAGACAGTATCCTTTCTTTTCTGTGACTATTTGTTTCTCTGTTAATGTCTCTGCTTTGTACGTTAGTCCTCCTTGTATCTTCTGTCTCATTTTTCCTCTTTCTCCTCTCTCTGTTTCTCTTTATATGTTTCTCTTTCTCATTTTCTCTCATCATCTCTCTTGCTCTTTACATCCTCTAATTCTCAAGCGACCTCTCGGTGTCTTCCAACTGTACGAGCATCCGCTCGATGGCGGTGACGTTGTGGAAGCGCGTAGGCGATAGTTGACAAGCTTCCGGCTTCTCTTCTAGTTGTCGGACCGAACCGAGAAGCGATGTGCCTTTCCGGATGGCGATGCGAAAGTCTTCCTCAAAGAAATCTCTTCTCTTTTTTAATACACATCTTACAAACATTGGTTTGGAAAAGACTAAAAGCCTATTCGTAGCAAAGGCTCTCTCATCAAATAATGGACAACTGAGCACAGCTTGATTCAGAGTCGTTCACTGATCACAGGATGTTCAAAGTAACAAAAACCACACAGCAGTAGCTAAAATAAATCAAATGAAGAGGCGTTAAAAAAGGAGAAACATGTAGACACGCCCTCAGAAAGAGAGAAAAACAAAGAAAGACAAAATGAGAAATAGAGCAGAGAAAGAGAAAAATATATGGAGAGAGGGAAATATAGAGAGAAAGAGAGAGAGATAGTGTCTGAAAAAAGATGATACGAATGAAAAACCTTGAGCTCCCCTAACAAGTTGATAACAAAGCAACTTCAAATATGCATTCCTTCTCTCTCTATCTCTAACTTACAATAAAACAGAGCCCCTTTATGGTCAAACTGATACAAAAGCGAAGAGAAAACAAATGTGAGAGGCGTATCGAACGGAGAATTCAAGTGCATGAATAGAGAAAAGAAAAAAATAGTGGTCAGTTTAAGAGAGGATCGGAAAGAGAGAAAGAGTGGAAGAAACCGAGAGAGAGAGAGAGAGAGAGAGAGAGAGAGAGAGAGAGAGAAGAAAAATAATATAGAAAAGACAGAGAAGAATAGTGAGTGAAACTGAAAGAAAGAGGATCCGCACTTTTAGTAGTTTATGATAAAAGATATGGTTTTAGAAGAAGAGTTGCGAATCGCACCTTAATCGGAGAGCTGGAGCAAACAACTGAAAGAGATCTTTCCGCTGTAGAAAGTAAAGTGTTAGTTGGAGCAACTGAGGGAAAGAGAGAGAAAGAAGAAGAGAAACACAGACAGAGAGGCACAGAAACAGAGAATCCGAGCGAAAGACAAAAACGAGAGACGAGCAGATTGCCAGAGAGGCAGAGTTACAGAAAGAAAGAGAGACGAAGCGGCGAGAGATAGAGAGACGGAGAGACAGAGATAATAAACAATGATAGAAAAGCTCATAAAACCGGCAGATAGGATGGAGAGAGAGAGAGAGAGAGAGAGAGAGAGAGAGAGAGAGAGAGAGAGAGAGAGAGAGAGAGAGAGAGAGAGAGAGAGAGAGAGAGAGAGAGGACGGCGATGGCCGAGAAAAAAAAACCATCTGTGTGAAACATTTTTGTAATAATATGAAGCTGGACAGAGAATTGCTTGCAAAGGCTATGCTAAGAGTTTTTGACTATGAGATGTTTCATGCACGAAACTAAAACATTTGGATGAAAATCATACCAGAGAGTGAAGATGAAGAGAAATTGATAATTGATGAGAGAGAAAAGGGAATAAAATGAACTTTAGATAGAGAACGCTGGGTAGATAAAGAAAAAGAGGGATAGACAACATTATAGCAAGTTTTAGTCAACAAAACATTTTGATCTCGCCTATAATTAAAAAAGAATAAGCTGTTTTCAGATTCAAATTTGTATTTTACAAGCAGACTGTGATGATGGAATTCGAGTTTTAAAATAAGAGGCGTTTATGCTTGCTTATTATGCTTGCTCTTTTTAGAGTTTCTCTAATGCAAAATTATGCTTGCTCTTTTTAGATAAGTCTTTTAAAAAGAGAGTGAAACTGAAACATCAGGAACAAAAAAAATACAACGAACCATAAGTTGAAAAAAGTGAAAAACGTAGTCTCTTGTTTAGTATGACACGATAAGACTCAATGAGATCAACTTTGAAGTATATCTTATACCATATATTTGTATTTTAGCTCTTCATAAATGCTTATACCATGATTCTTGTTCCTTAATTTTGAAACTGAATATCAATAAAAAAGAAAAATCCAAATTTTCTGCCTATTAGTCATTTTGAAACTCCTGATAGTTTTTCTGAAAAATATTCTTTGGAAAATTTTTTATTTAAAAATTAACTAATTGCTGAAAAATTCAGAAAAAGAATGGGAATATTTAATGAGCTCCGAGATTACACGGTTCTAGCATGCTTGGAAAAGTGTAAAAGCGGAATAGAAAATTGGAAAATGAAGAAAACAAAAAGCGATGAAAAGAATGATTGATAAAATTATGTAGTAAGTAGTGGAGAGAGAGTGTGGCGCAGAGAGAGAGAGAGAGACTGATTAAAGAGAGAGGGAAAGAGAGAGAGAGAGAGAGAGAAGGAGAGAAAGAGAGAAGGGTGAAACAGTGTGATAAAAAGAAAAAACGATTCAACAAAGTGCGAAGTAAGTGGGTAGAAAGAGACCAGTTAGAACCCGGCGATGTAAATGAGGACAAACGAGATTTATAGCGGAAAAATGGTGTTGATTGGTTGAAAACGTGAAATAGTGGATGAAGATAAGAAAGATCTGTAATTAGAACCAGAAAAAATAGCAAGTGAGACAGCAAAAGAAGAAGAGAATTCAAGAAACACGAGGAAAAAGAGAAAAAAGAGGAAGAGGTACAAAAGATAAAGAGATAATGAGGTGGAGAAAAGGAAAGAGAGAATTAGGGAGAAAAAAAGATGGAGAAAGAAATAAGCTGAGATATAGTAAGAGAGAGAAAGAGAGAGAATGAGGAAAGTAAAAGAAGGAAATTTTGATAGCTGAGAATACACTTTGAGTATACATGATGGGAGTGAAACAGGTGCCCCCAGGAAAAAGAAAGAGTGCATACGTAGATTTGAAAATAATTAGAAAAGCTGAACGTCGAAAAACGAAGCAGGCTGAAAAGGAGGAAGAGAAAGTGAAAGAGAAAAAGAAAAGAAAGGGAGAGTTAAAAGAAAGAGAGAAAGAGAGAAAGATAGAGAGAAAGACAGAGAGAGAAAGAGAGAGAAAGCAAAGAGAGCGTAGGTCAAACGAAAAAACAAGGGAACGACAACAACCATAAAAATAAAGGGAGAAAGTGAGATATTCTACAAACAAGGATGAGAAGAAGAGAAAAGTAATCGTTGTTGAAAAGATGACGAAAGGCAATTCCTTCACAGAATGATATCGGTTATCTAGCAGCAAAACATATCCCATCATATTTTGTTTTCTTGTAACGATCGAGAAGTATGAAACGAGTGTAAATGCGTGTAATACATACATATCTATGTAGATATGAAGTATGAAACGAGTGTAAATGCGTGTAATACATACATATCTATGTAGATATGAAGTATGAAACGAGTGTAAATGCGTGTAATACATACATATCTATGTAGATATGAAGTATGAAACGAGTGTAAATGCGTGTAATACATACATATCTATGTAGATATGAAGTATGAAACGAGTGTAAATGCGTGTAATACATACATATCTATGTAGATATGAAGTATGAAACGAGTGTAAATGCGTGTAATACATACATATCTATGTAGATTTGAAGTATGAAACGAGTGTAAATGCGTGTAATACATACATATCTATGTAGATATGAAGTATGAAACGAGTGTAAATGCGTGTAATACATACATATCTATGTAGATATGAAGTATGAAACGAGTGTAAATGCGTGTAATACATACATATCTATGTAGATATGAAGTATGAAACGAGTGTAAATGCGTGTAATACATACATATCTATGTAGATATGAAGTATGAAACGAGTGTAAATGCGTGTAATAATACATACATATCTATGTAGATATGAAGTATGAAACGAGTGTAAATGCGTGTAATATATACATATCTATGTAGATATGAAGTATGAAACGAGTGTAAATGCGTGTAATACATACATATCTATGTAGATATGAAGTATGAAACGAGTGTAAATGCGTGTAATACATACATATCTATGTAGATATGAAGTATGAAACGAGTTTAAATGCGTGTAATACATACATATCTATGTAGATAAGAAGTATGAAACGAGTGTAAATGCGTGTAATACATACATATCTATGTAGATAAGAAGTATGAAACGAGTGTAAATGCGTGTAATACATACATATCTATGTAGATAAGAAGTATGAAACGAGTGTAAATGCGTGTAATACATACATATCTATGTAGATATGAAGATGGGTCGGTTTACCATTCACTTTTCCTTCTTCCGTATAACTCATTTTGAGTTATGAAGAAGCGAGTTGTGCGAAATAGTAAGAACTAAAATTAATGGAATCGTGAAGATGAGGCGAAAAAAAAAAGAATAAATGAAAAAATATATTAGTAGTAAAGGATAGAGAAAGTTAAAATAAAAAGATGAAGAAGAAAAAAGAAATCGGGAAAGGTTAAGAGATGTTGGGAATAAAACAGTGACGATAAAATGTAGGAAACGGATGAGACATGAAGTTAAAAAGTTATAAGAAAGATGATTATAGAGGTAAAGAGGATTTTTGAAAGAGAAACGTAAAGGCGTGAAAAAGCGGAACACATCAAGAAAAGACGAAAATCCGGAATAGAGACAAGGATGAAGAGAGAGAGAGAGAGAGAGAGAGAGAGAGAGAGAGAGAGAGAGAGAGAGAGAGAGAGAGAGAGAGAGAGAGGACGTGAGAGAGGGGAGAAATCAGAAAATGGTAACCTTGATAGCATCCTTCTCACTTCTCTGCATCTCCAGAATCCTCTCCGTTGTCTCCGCGTCGTTTGGCATCTCAGTCTCCTTCAGGCACCGACCGAACTCATTCAAGCTCTGAGCGATGACTGTTGCCGATGACTTCATCTTCTCGATATCCTTAGAACATTTATAGAACTAGTATAATTCACTCGAACAAATTTGTGCAAGTGAGTACTTGAAGAATTATGCTAATTCTAAACGATCATGAACCTTGATGGCTGTTAGCCGTTTCTGAATCAGCAATCTCTTTACAAAACCAGGACTTATTCAGTGAATCAACTTCAAATTATTCTTGTAAATATCAGTAACAGTGAGCTTAATCTGTGGTTTCTACGGCTTCAAACTGCTAGAAGACCAATTGCAAGCACGTCTAGAAGAATTTTAATAAATTATTGATTGATTATGAACCATTCTGTGCTGGACCCATTCCAGGTGATTGTATTTGATGAAGCCTCCAAAGTCCACACTCAGAAGTTCCGGCCCCAAGTAGCGGCGTAGATCATTTGAGGTCTCACACAGAATTACCTGTGAACGTTTTCGTTACCTCCTATTGTTCTTACTATTTTGAGATATTGGCTGTCCCGAATATAATCACCATTATTAGTCACAACATTCATCCATCGAATAGGAAGGGTTTCGATTCCTTTCCTCCAGAATTACACTGGATGCGAATCAAAGTCGTCCAATGCCCTTTTGAGTTCTTCGAAGTTCGCGAACTTTTTGTCTTTGAGGGCAGCCTTCAGAGGGCGGAAAAGATGATATTCGGAGGGTGCGAGGTCAGGAGAGTAGGGTGGATGGGGAAGGGTTTCCCATGTCAGCTCCTCAAGCTTCTTCTGGGTGGACTTGGCTACATGTGGTCTGGCGTGGTCGTGCAGGAGGATGACTTTTGCCCTTCTCCTCCGCTTCTCTCGAACTGCTTGGGTCAGGGCACCCAGTTGACTTATGTATACGGAAGCTGAAACAGTGTTGCCTTGCTGCAGGAGGTCGTAGTAGAGCATGCCTTGCGCATCCCAAAGCATCACAGGAGAATCTTCCACTGATGGTAGTCATGTTTGGGTTGGATTGGCGGCTTTTCGCCAAGGGGAGCCAGACGGCATGGTAAGTATCGTTGTGGTAGAGGACCCATGATTCGTCTCCAGTCACAATATCTTGCAAAAGTTCATTCCGATCCGGAAGAGAGAGTAGCGATTGGCAGATGGTCAGACGGGTTCCGTTCTGAGCGTCGGTCAAAACATGTGGAATCCATCTTGACAGTACCTTACGGTAGCCGAGTTGCTGGAGGTGGCGTTCGATTGTTGTGTGGCAACAGCTCAGCTTCTACTCCAAACTGCGCGTGGTCGCTTCTGGTTCCTCTTGCACAGCGGCTCGTAGAGCATCATCTTCCAATGCCGGTGGACGGCCTTCCCTATCTTCATCTTCGATATGAAGAAAAAAGCGGGTGAACCAGCGGCGGGCCGTCCACTCTTGCACGGTATCTTCGCCGAATACATCCGTGATATTCCGGGCTGCTTCGGCTGCAGAGGCGTGGCGTGCCCACTCATAGTAAAGCAAGAGTTGAAGTTGAGGTAGAGTTAAATCAAAATAAAAAAGTTCTAGAAAACTTACAAAAATTTCGGGACAGCCTAATAATTCCTAAACTTGTGCTTTCACCTTTTATGATTACTGTCCTTCAGTATCAATTAAATCGACAGGGCTTGGAAACCCTTAAGTCATCTCTTCCATGCCAAGAAAAAAGTTTGAGGCAATTATATTCACAAGTTCTCCCCCACCTTTTATGTGTATTTTTTTATTTTTTGCTCTGTCCAAAAGATTGACTTTTTATAACTTTTCTGCTCCCCTCATTTCGTTCGACGAGTGAACCCGGCATCTAGTACGAATTGGAAAACTAGAAGCCGTCTAAACCATATCGACAACTTCACCTCTTTCATCAAAACTGGAGATGATGTATGTTTTTAACGTGTAGTAAGCACATCACACAATACAACACACAATGTAGATATCAAACTGTGCATAGATGTTCATGTTGCTATTATTCAGTGTGCTAGTGTTGAATTAAATATGAACTAGGGACGAGTTCAGATCTGATATTTATGTATGTCTGGCAACAATGAAATGAATTGCAGCTGTTCTTGTTTTCTCAGCTTAACACTTGCTTGATCTTCTTTTGATTCATCAGTTGTCCGTTAAACATATTGAAAACTTATACTTGTTCTTTAAGCTCTTTCTTTCTCTTTCCTCTTTTTCTTTTCCCAAAGCTTTGTTCTTCTTTTTCGACTTCCTCTGCCTCTCTCTCACTTCCAATCTAAGCTTCTTTTGTCTGCGATGAACAGATAAACATGCATACTTAATATTACAGTGAAATAGTTTTCTACCATATCGCATTTCTTACTCAGTTATGTTTTTAAAAAAACCCCCGATCGAGTTTTTTTTCTTAGTCTCGAATCAAAAGTATTACCTTGAATGAGCATGAATCGGCCAGACTACGGTAACCGACTTCGAGTGCTCTCTGGAGAACTCCTTCTGGCTTGAGAACCAGGGCGACACGAACCAATCCCGGGAAGAAACTCTTTAAGACAATGGATAAACCATTTTATCAGCAAGATTCTCTCTACAATGATATGAAAAAAATTACCTTTGAGACAAGTATTACAAGATTGAGGAAAAGAAAAAGAAAAGGTAGGTTTAGGAAGAAAAATTTAAGGAATTTACGAGTGAAAGAAATACATAGCGAGAGAGTTAGAAAGAGACAAAGAGAAATAGGGAGAGAAATAGAGAAAGAGAAATAGGGAGAGAAAGAGATAAAGAGAAATAGGGAGAGAAATAGAGGAAAAGAAATAGGGAGAGAAAGAGACAATGAGAAATAGGGAGAGAAAGAGAGAAAGAGAAATAGGGAGAGAAAGAGAGAAAGAGAAATAGGGAGAGAAAGAGAGAAAGAGAAATAGGGAGAGAAAGAGACAAAGAGAAATAGGGAGAGAATTAGAGAAAGAGAAATAGGGAGAGAAAGAGACAGAGAGAAATAGGGAGAGAAATAGAGAAAGAGAAATAGGGAGAGAAAGAGACAAAGAGAAATAGGGAGAGAAAGAGAGAAAGAAACAAATAGAAAGAGCGAGAAAGGAAGAAGGAAGAAAAGAGAAGAAAACGGTAAATTTAATAATGAGAAAAGGGAACAAAGAGATAATAGAGCATGAGGAAAAGATAAAAGGAAAAAAAAGTGAAAAGAAGGCTCACGCTAATCTGAGACAGTAGGTTTCGGACAGAAGACCATTTGTCCGATCTTCTATCCGCGACAATCACGAATCCATTTGGGACGTTATCGTTCCTGTGAAAAACTGCTTTTCCGAAAATCAAGTAACATAAAACTCAAATTTGAACAACTTCTATTCACTTGAATACTACTCGTCGCCTATTGAAGTCGTCAAAATACAAAATAATGTAGTTTGTGAAAACCATTTTCTGTAACTCTAGCTACAGTATGCTTACTGCCTCAACCATTTGTTTGTGATTGAAATTGCTGTATCACTGTGACACGCAAAATTTATAAATTTATAGAGTAGCACCTACTTCCGACCCTAAAAACTGCGAACTAAAAGCTAATTCTTTGAATTCATTCATTGACTTCTATGAAGTCCATGTAATCTCGGTTTTCATCGCGTTGGGTAGGAAACCAAAGAAAAGGGAATTTTGAGTAAAATATAATTTTCAAATATAAACTAGTACATCTCCGACTGCAAGTTAAAGTTAAGATCTGAAAATGTTCAATAATAATAATAATAATAATAATAATAATAATAATAATAATAATAATAATAATAATAAAAATAATAATAATAATAATACTAATAATAATAATAATAATAATAATAATAATAAAAATAATAATAATAATTATATAATAATAATAATAATAATAATAATAATAATAATAATAATAATATCCTTAATTTAAGAACTGAAGGAAGAAAAAATTGAAGGATTGAAGGTCTAACGGAGGAATGTGCAGGAGATATGTAATGTAAAGCTGGTAGTCGTCCTGAGAAAGAGCAACTCGGCTGTCAGGGAAACTAAGCACGGGAGAGCCATCCTCAGTTCGGGCACCTGCATTAAGCTCATCGTATATTCGGGAGGGGATAAGGGGGAGTTTATTTTCGATTCCATCAACAAGGCCAACTATTTACCAAATACCTATACCCAGTTTCAATTTTTTTTCACTGGCAATGACCTTTTCCACGAAAAAAACTTTCTTCGATGTTTTTTCACTCTAAAAATATTAAGAATGCTATAACTGGTAAACTTCCAGAATTAATAGATGAATGACAGAAGGATTTTGAAAGTTGTAACCAGATAAAAAAGCGAATCTGGTCGCCAAGATGTCAGACATGTCCTTCACTCGAATTCTCTCTTTGCCCACAGTTATGTAGCCATCTGAATAATACAGTTTATAATTACGACTTTTCCTCACTTCTCACCAGAAGATCGATTCTTAAATATAGCTAATCCTGAACGGTAAATATCGATACGGAAGATCAAAAGCCGTAAAAAAATTGAAATACTCCTCGAACCTTGTTTTGAGTTAACCTCATGATACACATACTTTTCTTCAATATTTCAAGAACGAACCGGTTAGCCAACAGCACATTTTTTAATATTTTTGAACATGAATCAAGATTTTAGGTAAACACTACGTACATAATTCACGAATTGAGAGAAACTCATTAGGAGGGTCTGAGTTAGAAAGGTGTTGTGTATTCGATCCCGAAACCCGCATGTTCTCTTTCCTAATCTACGAAACCTTTGGCTCAACGAGTGAGTAACTTAAAGAAGAAAGAAGTGACCCCAATAGTCCTGATGCTGCTCACTCTCAGTAGAACTCTTCATTGTCTCTGCGACCATCCATCCAGTACCGATTCTGGCCGTACCCGACTTTTCGAGTATCGACTGATAACCAGAATCCTCGAGGAACTCAGTGCCGTATCCAAGACTCGCCTGTCAGAAGAACAGAGAATGTAAAAGGAATGACGGCTTCGTCACAGAAGGAAGAGAGTTAGCAAATGGGTTTCACTGTAAACAGGGTAGGGGAGGGACGTTTGAGAACGGCGGTATTGTATTTCCAGCTGCAAACTTGAAATCAAAAGAAGAGATATTATAAAAAGAGTCTCTCTCTCTAACAGCGATAAAAACAGCAAGAAACACCGAAAAGAGAGATAGAGAGAGATAGAGACAAGAACATATAGTCAGAGGGGGGAAGAAGGTTGAAAGAAATTTGAAAGTTTCATGGAAAAAATTACATATTATTCACAAAACCAAGTTTAAATCCATAATTATTAGCTAATAAAAATTAATGCAACCAGTATCAATTCAGCATTGGAGTCAGCATTGAAGCGATTGCAAAGAAACAAGAGCGCTGTTTGCTTTTTAATAAGTACTTTAAGCTAGGAGCAAAATGAATAGTTAGAGCGTAAAAGATTGAAAAACAGAGATATAAAGAGAGATAGAGAGAGAAAGAATGTGAGAAAGAAAGAAGAGAGAAGTAGAGGAAGATAATAACCAAAAGAAAAGAAACATTCAGAGATATTGATATGGAAAAAAGTGAGGAAATCCTGCATACTCTAAGCAAACAAACTAGAATTCAGTCGATGAGCATAAAGTTGTTTTGTATGAAATTTAAATTGATAAGAGTCCAAGGTTTCTGCAAGATTTTGAAGCATTTTAAACAAGTTCCACGTATTCAAGTGAATTTTTTGCGTTTTGTTTTTAATACAAGTGAAAACATTATATGGAGCGTGGAATTCGAATGACTATGTATATTGCTTCATCTCACACGACTTTGATAACAACGAGAAGTGATTTTAGAGTCAGAAAGATCAACGAGTGAACTGACTTTGAGAGCTTTTAAATCAAAGTCGTTTTCATAAGAGAAGGCCGGCGTGTGGATGAAGTCGGCGTTGTATGCTTTCCTGCAAGTAGACTCGCTCAACAAACAGTTCGTATTCGAGATCCGAAGCAATAGTTCACGTAGGACCGGAATTGTACATAGATAGTAATCGCTAACAAATATCCATTAATACATGGGTTCCTGTTGCCAGGTTAGTCAGATGGGTGCTGTAACTTCTAGCAGGGTCAATCACACATTAAGTATTTAACTAGTTAAAGTCACGGGAAGGTAATATAACCATTATCAGAAAGTATAACTCATGGCAGGCTTAGCTGAAGCCAGGAATAGTCACTACCATATCTAGCTGCCTGAGTGGATGCGAGCATAAATCTGTATAGCAGTAGGCAGGTAAACCCGCATGCTATAGCACATCCGCCGGTTTATACAATGTGGAGAGAGTGCGTTAGAGAGAAGGAAGCAGAAAGGGAGAGCAGTAGGTCCTGCTTGGTTCATGAGGCAGAGAGACTATAACTAGAATGAGGGCGAGGTGTGAAAGTGCAAAACCAGGATTGAGGAAGCGTGGAATCTTTCTCTTTCTCTTTCTCTTTCTTCTCTTTCTTCTCTTTCTTCTCTTTCTTCTCTTTCTTCTCTTTCTTCTCTTTCTTCTCTTTCTTCTCTTTCTTGACTTTCTTCTCTTTCTTCTCTTTCTTCTCTTTCTTCTCTTTCTTCTCTTTCTTCTCTTTCTTCTCTTTCTTCTCTTTCTTCTCTTTCTTCTCTTTCTTCTCTTTCTTCTCTTTCTTCTCTTTCTTCTCTTTCTTCTCTTTCTTCTCTTTCTTCTCTTTCTTCTCTTTCTTCTCTTTCTTCTCTTTCTTCTCATTCTTCTCTTTCTTCTCTTTCTTCTCTTTCTTCTCTTTCTTCTCTTTCTTCTCTTTCTTCTCTTTCTTCTCTTACTTCTCTTTCTTCTCTTCCTCTCTCTTCCTTCTCTTTCTTCTCTTCCTCTCTCTTTCTTCTCTTTCTTCTCTTCCTCTCTCTTTCTTCTCTTTCTTCTCTTCCTCTCTCTCTTTGTATTTCTCTTCTTCTTTCGGCCTCTCCCTTTGCCGAGTTTCACTTTCTATGACTCTCTTGGTGCCGATTTCACTTTTTCGGTCTACCTATTTCAATCTCTCTCTCTCTATCTCTCTCTCTCTCCGTTGTCTCTGAGCTTCTCTGCTCCCTCTCGCTCGATTCTCTGCGGGAGAAGGCCAAACAGTGAGTGCAAGGGTGGACAATTAGTAAAAGGTGTAGGATGAAGTGAATGAGAACGTTAAAAGGGCAAAGAAAGAAATGAGAGAGAAAGTGTACGTTCAGAGAGATCGAGAGAAAGAAGGATTTCTTTTAATGTGTATTATTGTTGTGAGAGGGGAAGAAGGAGAAGGAAGTCGGCCTAAAAAGAAATTAGGAGACTGTTATTAATATTAGAGAAGGGAGGTCATTAGAACAAAAGGAAGGGAGAGCTTCACACACAAAGAGAGAGAAAGACAGAGAGAAAGACAGAGAGAGAGAGATAAACAGAAGTTGTGACAGAGAAAATGGGAAGAGGAAGTCAAAGAAAATGAGAGAGCAAGATTAGAATATGTGCCACAAAAAACGGAATATTCGAGAACCATTAGAGAATATATAAATTTGAAAAAACCTTTGTTATTAAATAAACAAAGGTATTTTCAAAAATGTAACTTGAACTTATTTAGAATTGTTGGGAAATACGGTTACTGAGTGAGATCAAATTTTATCGGCCAATGGAACATTATAAAGGACATGGTCCCGCAATTAAACGCTTCTAAGTGGAAAGTGAAGACTTATCGTCTTTTCTCGTATCTCAGTGGACTATTTACTTCTCAGGGCTCTTGCACCACTCTCACAACTTTTTATACTTCTTCTTGATCTATTTTCCTGAAACCCTTCTTATTCCGTTTCCCAGTTCCCTTCTCTCTTTATCATTCTCTATCTCTCTCTGCCTTTCTTTTAATCATCACTCTCTTGCTTTACTTTTACTCTATCTCTCATCTCATTGACTCTTTTATCAGTCTTACTCTATATCTCCACTCTCTCTCTCTCTTTACTTGCTTCTTTTCCCCTTTCTACTTCCCTCTCCATCCCTCTTGTTTGTAGATGTTGTTTGCCAGTGTTAGAAGAGAGAGGAAGAGAGAGATGGAGGCTATTTGATATGACGACGCCTCAAGGCTGAATTTCGAATGGAAAAGAAATGAGTGAGAGAAATAGAAAAATTGAAAAACAATAAACACGAGTACTTGAAAAGGTTTTCTTAGTTCAGAAAAATATTTCGCAACTCTGTCACTAAAAGGCTATTCAAATTCTTACTTTTTTTGATTAAGAAGTTGTTTTTTATAGAAGGGACAAAATTTCCCGAAAAAAAAAAGAAAAAAAGAAATTGCAGAGGTGATTATGAAAATAGCTAGAAAACCGTCAAAGAAAAATAGAGAAACCCTAAAAGTTTATCAAAAAAGAATCTAATGAAAAAAGTAAGAGAAAATTCATGTTCAGAAAACTGAGAAAGCATGATGAAAGAGAAGAAAAAGGCAAACCAGGCAAACTTCGTAGGCATACGCTCACTGTCTTCTGTATCCATTTCACTTCTTGATTGACCAACCAAAACTTCACTCCAAACCCGTTTTCTTGATTGACCAACCAAAACTTCACTCCAAACCCGATGAAAAAATAGTTGCGAAATGGAAACTTTTCCTTGTTTAAGTGTACCATTTCCCTCTCTTTTACTATGTCCTATCTTTCTTACTCTCTTTCACTGTTTCTTCTCACTTTCCTACTCCCTCTTCCCCTCTTTCCTCTTCTTTTATTTCATCTCAGAGTAGAATCCAAATTAGACCAAGCTTTTCTGTATTTTGAAACCAACTCCGTTTTGAGAGAGTAGCAGGCGACGTTTCGGAAGGAGTTTGTGTTGGATGTGGAGGTGGAGGGAAGAGAGCAAGGGAGTAGTCGACGATCGCCCAGCGGAATCCCTTTCAAGTCCAAACTGTCGCTCATGCCAAAGCAGGGGTTCGTGGCGAATTCCCGTGCTTCGGCCAGGGTAGAATCTGGAATTGTTGGAGACTTTCTTGACCTCATGTGGACTACATTCCCCCTGAAGGGAGGGGACTACATTCCCCCTGAAGGGAGGCAAGGTTACGCGCGGCGTTCATGTGTTTGTTGTCCCCCAAACGGCTGACATGGAACAACCAATTGGAATGTGAACATGGATAAGCCGAGATGAAGAAGGAACTCAACTTCTTCTCCGCCCTTCTCTTCAGTACTCCATCAAATAAGGCAAAAGGTCGAAAAAGGAGAGGAGAAACCAAAGAGACAGGATGGAAAAAAACAGCTCGGGACAGATACTGGCGAGATTGAAATAGGGAGATAGAAAGAGTGATTCAGAGAGAGAGAGAGAAAGCTCGAGATCAGGAGGAAAAAGGAGGAAGAGAGATAAAAAGACGAAGAGAAAAGAGAAAAAGGTTAGGAAGTAAGAAAAAAGGATTTAAAGTGATTTTAACAGGGAGGAAAGAGGGTTACAAGAGAGTAGGGTAGTGGAGGAACTAGTAAGACAAAAGAAAATAAGGGAGACCGGATGGCATGAAGAAAGAGCTGGTCATAGTTAAGACATAGTATGGACGAGATATAGAGAAAGAGAGAGAGACAGAGAGAGAGAGAGAGAAATAACCACGGCTAGAGAAAGAGCGAGAGGGAGAGAAAACGAATGAGACAAACAGAGAGAGAAAGGGTTATAGTGAGAGAGATAGAGAGATAGAATGACAAATAGCGTGGAGGGGCAGGATAGTATGTTATCCAGAAAGCTTATGGCGCAAAAGAGCACGAAGAACTAAAGGATTAGGCGGGATGGTGAGCGTGCGGGCAGAACAACACATCTCTTGTGACGCCTGCGGCGGTGCTGGAGGGCAGGGGAAAAGCATGAGAGATAGATAGCTAAACATATGGATGTTGAAAGTATATCTATAAAAGTGTTGTTTTTAAAACTACAACTGTATACACTTTTATTTAGCAAATTTTCCGGCTATGCAAGTTGAAGGCATCTAAGCATGGTTAAGGCGAATGAAATTTGATTTATCATGAAGTGGAAGCGATTCGACCATTGAATCTCATCACCGAAGGTTAGAGGATATTGATTAGGCCTCTCGAGTTCGTCTCTTTCATAACACATCGAGACTTTTTCTTCATTTAAGTTTTTCCAACTCTCTCTAAGTTCAGCCAGAAAAGCAGAAGGACCGAAGAAGGACCGAAGAAGGACCGAAGAAGGATCGAAGAAGGACCGAAATCGCTTGAGTGAGAATCGGTTCCAATTACAAGTCGACAGGATGTTTTTTGGGAATTCTCTAATTATGGTCTGAGTTAAAAGATGAAATAAAAATAGAAACGGATTAGAGTAGGATGTCGGGAATAATCAAATAAGTTCACAAAATTTTACACTAAACTAAATAAAAGTGGTAAATAAAAGATAATTACACAAATCATATTCAATCAAAGTAAAAAAAAAGAAGGCTTCTTCAACTTCATTCAAATCAGTTTCTTTTCTGGCATATTCTTCCCTAATGTGTTCCATCGGAAATCAGAGCATTCTGAGAAATGAATTGATTCTGAAGAGGTGGCAATCTTCTCTTACAGTTGTTCCTCTGAAAATGAGGATTCGATGCCTGAGGGCACAGAGTGACGTGGGAATAAACCCTAAGTATATCATGGAAAGCTGAGAAGAGTCAAGAGAGAAAGGGAAGAAGTGAAGAGTATTGAGAGAGAAGCAGGAAGCAAAGAGAGTATGACGAGGAGAAATAGAGATAATGGGAGAGGCAGACACGAGAGGGAGAGAGGGAGAGAGGGAGAGAGGGAGAGAGGGAGAGAGGGAGAGAGGGAGAGAGGGAGAGAGGGAGAGAGGGAGAGAGGGAGAGAGGGAGAGAGGGAGAGAGGGAGAGAGGGAGAGAGGGAGAGAGGGAGAGAGGGAGAGAGGGAGAGAGGGAGAGAGGGAGAGAGGGAGAGAGGGAGAGAGGGAGAGAGGGAGAGAGGGAGAGAGGGAGAGAGGGAGAGAGGGAGAGAGGGAGAGAGGGAGAGAGGGAGAGAGGGAGAGAGGGAGAGAGGGAGAGAGGGAGAGAGGGAGAGAGGGAGAGAGGGAGAGAGGGAGAGAGGGAGAGAGGGAGAGAGGGAGAGAGGGAGAGAGGGAGAGAGGGAGAGAGGGAGAGAGGGAGAGAGGGAGAGAGGGAGAGAGGGAGAGAGGGAGAGAGGGAGAGAGGGAGAGAGGGAGAGAGGGAGAGAGGGAGAGAGGGAGAGAGGGAGAGAGGGAGAGAGGGAGAGAGGGAGAGAGGGAGAGAGGGAGAGAGGGAGAGAGGGAGAGAGGGAGAGAGGGAGAGAGGGAGAGAGGGAGAGAGGGAGAGAGGGAGAGAGGGAGAGAGGGAGAGAGGGAGAGAGGGAGAGAGGGAGAGAGGGAGAGAGGGAGAGAGGGAGAGAGGGAGAGAGGGAGAGAGGGAGAGAGGGAGAGAGGGAGAGAGGGAGAGAGGGAGAGAGGGAGAGAGGGAGAGAGGGAGAGAGGGAGAGAGGGAGAGAGGGAGAGAGGGAGAGAGGGAGAGAGGGAGAGAGGGAGAGAGGGAGAGAGGGAGAGAGGGAGAGAGGGAGAGAGGGAGAGAGGGAGAGAGGGAGAGAGGGAGAGAGGGAGAGAGGGAGAGAGGGAGAGAGGGAGAGAGGGAGAGAGGGAGAGAGGGAGAGAGGGAGAGAGGGAGAGAGGGAGAGAGGGAGAGAGGGAGAGAGGGAGAGAGGGAGAGAGGGAGAGAGGGAGAGAGGGAGAGAGGGAGAGAGGGAGAGAGGGAGAGAGGGAGAGAGGGAGAGAGGGAGAGAGGGAGAGAGGGAGAGAGGGAGAGAGGGAGAGAGGGAGAGAGGGAGAGAGGGAGAGAGGGAGAGAGGGAGAGAGGGAGAGAGGGAGAGAGGGAGAGAGGGAGAGAGGGAGAGAGGGAGAGAGGGAGAGAGGGAGAGAGGGAGAGAGGGAGAGAGGGAGAGAGGGAGAGAGGGAGAGAGGGAGAGAGGGAGAGAGGGAGAGAGGGAGAGAGGGAGAGAGGGAGAGAGGGAGAGAGGGAGAGAGGGAGAGAGGGAGAGAGGGAGAGAGGGAGAGAGGGAGAGAGGGAGAGAGGGAGAGAGGGAGAGAGGGAGAGAGGGAGAGAGGGAGAGAGGGAGAGAGGGAGAGAGGGAGAGAGGGAGAGAGGGAGAGAGGGAGAGAGGGAGAGAGGGAGAGAGGGAGAGAGGGAGAGAGGGAGAGAGGGAGAGAGGGAGAGAGGGAGAGAGGGAGAGAGGGAGAGAGGGAGAGAGGGAGAGAGGGAGAGAGGGAGAGAGGGAGAGAGGGAGAGAGGGAGAGAGGGAGAGAGGGAGAGAGGGAGAGAGGGAGAGAGGGAGAGAGGGAGAGAGGGAGAGAGGGAGAGAGGGAGAGAGGGAGAGAGGGAGAGAGGGAGAGAGGGAGAGAGGGAGAGAGGGAGAGAGGGAGAGAGGGAGAGAGGGAGAGAGGGAGAGAGGGAGAGAGGGAGAGAGGGAGAGAGGGAGAGAGGGAGAGAGGGAGAGAGGGAGAGAGGGAGAGAGGGAGAGAGGGAGAGAGGGAGAGAGGGAGAGAGGGAGAGAGGGAGAGAGGGAGAGAGGGAGAGAGGGAGAGAGGGAGAGAGGGAGAGAGGGAGAGAGGGAGAGAGGGAGAGAGGGAGAGAGGGAGAGAGGGAGAGAGGGAGAGAGGGAGAGAGGGAGAGAGGGAGAGGAGAAGGAGAGAAATATTCACAGAAAAGAAGTTAGGATGAGAGGATGAGTGCTGAGTAGAAGTGATTGGCCAAAAGGAAAATAAATAGAACTTGGCATGAGAAAAGGAAAGCATCAAAATAGGAGCAGATTAGAAGGGAAATGAGGAGAATGAAAATGAGAAACGGTGTGTTTTCAACAGGGATAGTGGATGCGTACACACGTACATATGTGTTGAAGCATGTCTATAAGGAGCCGAAAACAGTGCATAGTGGACCGGGGAAAAGAAACAGGGAGAAATAGTTTCTGTGAGAGTGAGAAAATGAACAAGAAAAGGAAAAGGATGCGAGAAAAAAAGAGAAAAAGTTACAGAGAGAGGGATGAGAGAGTATCTCACAGGGAAATAGGATGAGGAGAATAAATGGAATGGTAAGAAAGAAAGGGAACCGCCAAGTTTATTTTAGAGAATAGGAAGGGAGAATAGAGGAAGCGAACAGTTAGACAAAACGAAGGTAATAGAGTATTGAAATGAAATCAGAGAGAGAATTAGCAAGAGAAAAATAGCTATTGAGAAGGAGAAATAGAGAGTGATAGAGAGATGGAGAGAAATAGAGAAAGATAGAGAGAGAAATAGAAAGATGTAGAGAGAGAAGTAGAGAGAGAAGTAGAGAGAGTAGTAGAGAGAGAAGTAGAGAGAGACAGAGAAAGATGAAGAGAGAGAGTAGTTTTATATTATATCTCAAAAATGAAAATGGAATGAGAGAACCCTTATGAGTAAGTATACATATAGATGGAGCTCCTACGCTGCATAAGAATAAATAGAGCGACGACCGAAATGTAAAAAAAAGCATGCAGAACTGTTGATTGAATCCGTGGGAGAAATACTGAGAAGGGGAACAATGGAACAAACTAATTTTCTCATTCCTACATGTAGAGAATTTTTCAATCCATTTTTTTTTTCAAAATGTTGTAAGTAATTGAAAAGGCTGAGTGTTTAGGGTCCAAGCATGAATACTCGAAGGAGGCTTCAGTGGGAGGGGGGGGGGTTTAGGGTCCAATCATGAATAGTCGAAGGAGGCTTCAGTGGGAGTGGGGTTTAGGGTCCAAGCATGAATAGTCGAAGGAGGCTTCAGTGGGAGTGGGGTTTAGGGTCCAAGCATGAATACTCGAAGGAGGCTTCAGTGGGAGTGGGGTTTAGGGTCCAAGCATAAATACTCGAAGGAGGCTTCAGTGGGACAATTACATTTCTAAATGTGAAGCCAGAATCTTCGATCTGTGATAATTCTTCGATTTGAAGCATTTATTCACAAATTACAAGTTGATTTGGCTTCATGTCTCAGTGAATGCAGAACAGTAGCTGAGTCTGATTATAAGTGTTCCTCTCTGAATGAACATACTACATACGCTTTCCCAACAATATGTGTATTCATAAAATTATAATACATAAATATAATGCTGAGCCTAGAGATATTACAATATAGATGAATCTCTTCAAAGATAAAAGATATTTCTTCTTCTACTGAGCCTAATACATATTTCTTCCTTTGTGCTTCGCTTTTATGTACCCATAAAAACTTTCATGCACAATGGAATGAGAAGTTTTTTGATGTTGAGTCCAAATGAAACTCATTCCATTGCACTACACGAACTTTTGAATCGGAAAACAGATATACATATCAAAGCAATGAATACGTCACAAAAACTGAAGGGACTTCAAAAACGCTCAGAATCAGTATCAGCGATTTCAAAACGCGTATGAATAGTTTCAACGATCGAAGAGGCTTGAGATATTTTGATAGCCTGAAAGTTGATAATATAAAACTTTTAAACTTTTTTTTTCAGTCTTAACTATTCCGAATGTTATGTCCTGAAAAAAGATGAATTCACACTCGAGAAAAGTTTGATGAGTAAGTCTTCTTCGAGTTTCTCTGGGCTTTGAAAACCACTTACATCGAGGGAAGAGGGGGAGAAAGGAGAAGAAGTAGTGACCTTCTGAAGGAAGCCTCGTCTTGCCGTCCGAGTCATCGATTCAGCATCTCCGTTTCAGCCTTCTTTCTCTTCCCCATTTCCTTTCTTCTTCTTCACTCATTCTCTCTCTCATCCTTCCATTCTTCTTCTCTTTTTCTGCTCTTGGCCGCTTTTTTCCTGCAATAGCTTCCGCTAATTGTATTCTCTCTCAAAGAAAAAATTGCTTAGAATAATAGTAAAGGAGTGAATTGAAATGGATGGAACGAAAACAAAGGACTTCCATCTAATAAACCGAAAGGAAATACCTAGCAACCGGAGACATACTAAAAAATTTCTCCTCTGAAGACACTCATGCCTCGATTCAGTCAAATTCTAGGAAATAACGAAAACTTATCAACCCGAGAAAAGAAAATTTCCTCCAAAATTTTTTTTGTAGTGTCGATTATTTATGGAGCATATGAACATTCATGTATGTACACTTTGAGCAACAAAAAAACTGTAATAATATATTCATTTTTGAATAATGCAGGTTTTAATTCTTCAGTTTAAAACATTCGGGACACATGATCTAATTTTTGTGTTGACATGAATTTGTTGTCAGTGAGTTTGTCACACTCTGCTAAAAGAGCCATTCAAATAATTTTTCTCAGCATCATACTCTCTTAATTCTGAGATCAAAATTTCAAATCTGCCAATATATATTCGGAAACTACAGGTTCACTTGAGAACTGCAAAATTCTGAGTTTTCAATTTGCATATACTGCTGAAGAGTTAAAGAAAGTTTTGGAAAATGGAAAAATAGTACCTCATTTACAGACAGATCGTTATAGCAGAAATAGCCACTTTTTTCTTAATGACGGGTACACGCACACGATTAGATTAACTATATGGTGACGGTCAAGGAGAAGTGGTGCGCTTATTCAACCCTCAAGTAGGAAAGCCCGTAAAAGAAGTGAAAGACACCATGAAGTCTATTTGACCAACTGGCCGACATCATTCCATAAAAGCTCCCTAAACCTGATTCTATCCGTTCCTTACAGAACTTAGGAGTAATGCTCTTTCACAAAGCCAGACGAAGAAAAAAAAATTTTTTTGAAAAAAATCGAATCCTTCATCTTTAAATTACCGATCTTTGAAATTTTTTCGTCTTTTTTCTCAATCTTTGCAGAGAAGAAGCTTCAGTTGACTTTGAAGATCAACATGACGTAGAATCTTTGCAGAGAAGAAGCTTCAGTTGACTTTGAAGATCAACATGACGTAGAAAAATTGTTATACTGAAAGCTTGAAGAGTTCTAGGCAAAAATCATCGTAGACCATAAAATGGAAAATTAAAGAGATTTTATCAGATCAGCGAAAACGTGATAGGAAAAAAGGGAAAGTAATCATTTTTTTGTTGTTGTGAAATTCCCAGCTGCTTAGTCGTCTAAAAATCGTCTAAAAATTTCAAATGATATCTAGACGGAAAGGAAAGACCCTGATGATGAAAGTTTCTGTAAAAAGAGTTTTTGTATTGAATGTCTGTATTGTTATTGAAAACTGTTAAAAGCCTTTTTCCCTCAATTTAACTTTTCAAAAACAATCAGTTATGTTTATTGATGATCAAACATTTGAAAATTTTCAAGCAATCAAGCAGTTTTACCAGAATATGTAGTTGATTGAAAAGAAAATTCCGTGAAAATTCTATTGATGGATAAAAACCAGAATAGTTCATTCAAAAAGGGATTTGGTGGAACATCTTTTGATGAAAAAAAAGAAAGAAGAATGGGAGAAGGAAAGAGTAGGGAAAAGAGAGAGAGGAAGAAAGAAAATATACAGGATAGCCCATGTATTCGACAACGAGTTTACAAACGTGTACCTCAGTGCATAAGTTAGCAAGAGTGTTCAAATTCGTGCATTTATTAGCTCACATCAATTAAAACATTGGGTCAAAAAATCATTAGATTTGGTCTCATTTTTCACGAACGATAGCCCGGAGTCTCTTTGGGAATGGTACATGTATGTAGTTGATCTTCGACCACTCCTCCTGTAGGGATTTTCTCCAGATTTAGAGACCCCAGATTCAAGTGGGGATGAGCATTGACTTTGCTCTCAAGGTAGGACCACACGGAATAGTCCAGCGGATTGAGGTCGGGCGATGAGTAGGGCCATTCTGCGCCAGAGATGAAGTCGGGAAAATGAGCCTCGCACCACGCCTATGTTCCGATAGCCTTGTGAGCAGGCGTAGAATATTGGTGGAAGACCCTAGGTGTATTACGGTAATGGTAAGCAGACCAAGAAATACTTTTTGAAGAATATGCTGGCGGTAGGTCAATTTTGACTCCTGGTTCGACAAAAAACAAGGGGAGGTTTGCCGGTGGCAGACACTTCGGCCCAAACCATGACTTGTGCAGGATGGGAAGCTCTATGAAAAATTCTACCGGCTTCGTTAGCTGCCTGTGACACTCGCACATTTTGAGGGTTGTAGGCCTCTTCCACAGTGGAAAGCTTCTCTTCCGAGAAGACTGTCCTAAGGTGAGATCTGTCACGCGTCCGGAGAATTAGGGAGTGGCCCCTTTTCAGTCTTTCCTCCTCGTTCTTCAGAGTTAGGATGGCAGCCTTTTTAGTACGATATGGGGGGAGACTCAAGTCCTCTTCAACGATTCTTTGAAGAGTGTTGCGTGATAAGTTCATCTCGGAGGCCATTTTTTCAAGCCACGCCTAGCATTTCAACCGACTCGCTTCCTCATGGCCTCAATCTTGTTAGGGGTGCGCACTAATCGTGGATCACCTCTAAGGGGCAATTCAGCAAGTGTACCGATCTGTTCAAACCGTTTGTTTGTTTTACAGATGAGATTGCGAGAGACGTTGAGATTCTTAGCGATGCGCGTATTTGATCGACCAAGTTTGTGCAAGTCCACAATGATAGAGCGTGCTCTATTAGCGGCCCCCATTCTTTTTAGATTTGATCAAATGAAATGAAATTCCAACCATGTAATGAAAACACATGTGAGAAGAACATATGTGAAAATTGGAGCTCAGTGTGCACTATAAATTGAGTTATAAATGCCGAAAGATTGGTTGCCGAATACATGGGCTACCCTGTATATAAAAAAAAACCAAAAATTCTGAATGATAAATCTGAAATTTAACTAATTTTCAAGTGAGTTCTTTAAAGGCTTAGATCCACAGTTTTACGCCTGGTTAATATGGCAATTGATTATTTCCCATGCGATGGTTGAAGTTGTGTGAAATGAAGTGAACAAAGTAGTAACACTGTCGAAAACATCAAAGTAATATCAGACCAGTTAATTATGTGGAGAACTATATAGTAAAACAAACTCAAACTGTATATAGGAAAAGAGAGAGAGAGACGGTAGGAAAGACCATAATGACATTGACATTTCGTTTATAACAAAGGATGAATAGGAAAATTGACCGCTAACTTTGGATATTATGCAGCTGGGGATAGGACACTATCAGAACTGCAAGTGTTAAGCGAATTTGGTGTACTACCATCAAAAAAAATTAATTTCATAGATATTTTTAATGCTGGTGAAAACTCAATTCCCTGCGCTTAGAATTTAAGAGGAAGAGTGAGAAGAGCGTTCATCTCGAGGAGGCATACAACAGAAGGTCATCCGATCACTTTTTGTTTTTTACATGTTTGTCAACTGTTTGGAACGTTTATCACATTTATCACACTCTGAGAACATTTTGTTTATTTTTGTACCAAAAAATACATCCTCTGAATAAACGCGAGAACTGAAAGGATCAATATTCAAGTGAAATAAAAACTCTCGCTTACGACCATACCGCGTTGAAAAGACGCCATACCGTCCGATCTGGCAAGTTAAGCAACACTGGGCCCGGTTAGTACCTGCATCGGAGACGGCTTGGGAATCCCGGGTGTTTTAAGCAAAATTTGTGTTGTTTGTCAACTGTTTTGAAATGGCTTGTTCTCAACGCAGTATGGTCGTTAGCGAGAGAATTCGTTTCACTTGAACATTTATCCTTTCAGTTCTCGTTTTGCACTATGTGGAACCGTACAAAGGTACAGGCTTCAAGAAAAAGTTACTGATAATTTTTTTTTCCATTTGTGAATCATGCAGTTGTTGCTGCGTAGAGCACACCAAATAAAATTTTCTGAGAAACTGTTTCAACCCTTTTTCATCTACTTACATTTCATCATAACATACAGAAGGTGCGCAAAAGTCCAGTCAGGCAGTATTTTTTCGATAAAAAGTTGACGGATTGAGCGAATCAAACAAAATTTTCATCTAAGTTCTTTCAGATAGTTTCATATAGAACTGCACTTTCAAATTTCAAAAAAACTTTCCCTTTTTCTTGACACAGGCGTAGAGTCGCATGCGGAAGTCACCCGTGGAGTCGCATGTGGAAGGTATGTGACGTCAAGATCATCCCACGCCTTTTAGAGCGCGCGCTTCACACTTTCCAAGTTCTTGTGGGAGGCCTAGCTCTCAAGGACCGTCCATATAGAGAAGTCCAGGAGATTCAAATCATTCGAGTAAGAAGACCATTCTTCGTTTTATTATCGGAGGTTATTATCGAGAGGAAATTGGTCTTGCACGAGTCTTGTACCACTTTAGCCTTGTGTGCGGGTTCAGAGTCCTGCTGGAACGTCCAGTTGTAGCCAATGAAGTGAGCTTGGCTCCAGGAAAGTATGATACGAAATGACAAAGGCTTTCACCTGAACTTTCAGCGTACCCTGTAAATTCATTAGTCAAAACCATGATCGATACTCCAATCTGCATTTTTCTTTCTCTTCGACATCAAGAAACGGAGAATCCGACGAAGTCAATCAAATACCTGACACTCCACGTACGATGACATCGAAAATTAAGAATTTGGATTAAATTGAACATGCTAATGTATAACAAACATACAATTCTCTGCGGACGCATCGCTTGTGGACGGTCATTCTTCTTTTCTCATTTTCTGTATGTATTTCGGATGAAGAGCGTCGCAAATGATCTGGTTCCTCTTGTAACAACCAATACTGCAGTACTAAAACAGCAACACTGTCAATGTTGTATGGAAGAACCGCATCCGCTTAAAGAGCAACCTTGCCTTAATAGGAAATTGCTTTAGGAAGGACCCTGGAATCAATGATAGCGAGTGAAATTTTTTATGCCATACTTTCTAGGAAATCCGTTCGTACTGCATTTGCAATGGAGTTCACTATTTTTTCTATTTTTTAATTAGAAAAGTTTACAATATCAACTATTATTATTATACAAAAGTGGTAAAAGAGGTGATAAATGTAATTTACAATTATGATATCACTGCTAAGAATGTGATGGAGCAGAAGCCTGTTTCGCCCCAACTCAGACAGACTTCTGCTCTCTCTGGGTGGGGGTCATCAGTGAGTGCCAGGAGAGAAAACGAGTATAATTAGAATAGTGAATGTATGTACAACACTTCATATGTTGTGGAACGCGATAGAGTGGGTCCGGGTGGGGCATTAGAATTTTGATGTCTCCTATTTCGCTGAAAATTTTATCAAAGGGTATTTAAAGTATGACGAGAACGATGGTAAACTTGATTTTTCCTGATTTTAGCTCTCCGAAAAGCATGAGAGGGTTGAAAAAAGCTTGTTTCGCCGAAAGTACATGAAGGTGCCGCACCGTTCTAAGAGGCATATGTCGCTCAGATTGATAGCTAGATCCACCAAATACCGACTCGATATAGTCGAATGATTTATCTTCGAGTACCTATGTTTGATTTTTCAGCTTATTCAACTTTAATGGTTTTCGCGAGAACAAATATCAAAACAGAAATTTCATGAAAAGATGAAAAAAATGATTTTTTTCTCGAAGTACAGGAAAATGATCCGGGATTCCAGCCAGTATCTTTTAGACTGAGTTTTGCTACAACTTTCGTGTACATCATTATTCAAACAATTTAGGCAAACTCGAGATACATCGCTTTGAGTTCGTATACATATTACTATAGGTGAGGGTATGTCTAAAGATTTTGCAATAGAGCTAGGAGTCTAAATCCAAGAGAAATATGCTTGCTATCTACTCTTGATTCCAAAATTATAACAAACTTGATTCTAGGACGTCGGGTACCCTGTCAAATAGGTATGTACCTCGTCTTCAAAACTAACTTTTGAAAAGAACTTGTTTGGATTTTGAAATAACTCAAAGCATTTTTCGAATTGAAAGATGAAATTTCTCTAGTATGTTGGAATTTTTGAACTTAAGTATACAGAAAGATTCAAGTTTGTAGGTTTGATTATCGATTAGTTATGCCAGTTTTAGAAAAACCTAAAAAACGTTTTTTTGGTCGGAACTCATCATTTTTTGATTTGAGCAAAAGTGATCAACTGCAAAAACATTTATAGGCTTATGGGGCATGACATAAACAAAGTTCCACAAATGCCCGTCAATTTTGAAGCGAGTTATGGCCACTTCAAAAAAAGACTTAAAAACCCTTAAAATCGACTTTTTCCAAAAAAAAATTTTCATCCTCATCAGCTTAACTACAAAAATTCAATAATGTAAAAAGCTCGAAGATAAACCTACTTACAAATAGTTATTAAGGTTAGTTGAAACACAAAAAACCTCATTGGGGTCGTAAAATACCTTTTTTCAAGGTTTAACTAACCGTAATAACTCTTTTCAAAGTAGGTTGTTTTACGATCTTCAATGTTTTACAATCATCGAATCTTTCTAGTTAACCTGATGAGGATTAAAAAAAGAAAAAGTCGATTTTAAGGGTTTTAGGGTTGTTTTTTCTCGCTTTTTTCCATAACTCGCTTCAAAATTGACGGGCATTTGTGGAACCCTTTTCATGTCATGCCCCTTCTCCTTCTTAGCGTTGTCCCGCGCCGGCAGAGGTCGAAGTAGGGTCCGCTGTACGGCCTTCTAGCTCTCGAGAAACATCTGTCCGTTGCGTCTTCCGAGTGGAGTGTTGCAAGGCGCAGGTCTTGGTTGACTGTATCCATATATCTTGTCTTCGGTTTGCATCGCGGGCGTTTGCCTGGTACTTCCATGTCAAGAGCGTGTCTTGCGATGTTGGTCGCGTCTCTTCGCATCACGTGTCCATACCATCTAACTCTCCCTTCTCGCATCTTGTCTTGTATTGGAGCCACGCCGAGTCTCCCTCTCACAATCGTGTTACGCACACAATCTAGGCGAGTCAGTCCTAATGTCTAGCGTAGCATTTTCATCTCATTCGTGTGGAAAATGTTCTCGGTTACACACGTTGTAGGCCAGGTCTCCGTCGAATAGAGAAGCACGGAACGGATTGCTGTTTTATACATCTTTCCGCGTATGCCAGCTGTGATATTCCTATCACAGAGGACACCTGTAGCTTCTCTAAATTTCTAACAAGCTGCATTTACTCTTTGACGGGCCGCTGCATTCATTGACGTGTTTGAGGAGTTGACAGAACCAAGGTACTTGAATTCGGCAGTCTTCGGGAGCGGTTCACCGTTGATGTGAACAGTTATAGTCCTTTGCACTCCGATTTCCTGGTACTCGGTCTTCTTGATGTTGAGGGGTAAGCCATGCCTACTAAGAGCGTCATTCCATTCTTGGGTGCGTTTCTCGATTTCGGCACGTGTAGGAGCAGCAAGGAGAATGTCGTCGGCGTATGAGGTTTTTAACGGAGCCGGAGTCAGTAAAGAACGCGTGAAGGTATCCATTACTTCCGAGGGATGCCCTAGCTTTGGTGATATAACTCGAAGAACTTGAAGCCATGGCGTATGCCATGCCTACTAAGAGCGTCATTCCATTCTTGGGTGCGTTTCTCGATTTCGGCACGTGTAGGAGCAGCAAGGAGAATGTCGTCGGCGTATGAGGTTTTTAACGGAGCCGGAGTCAGTAAAGAACGCGTGAAGGTATCCATTACTTCCGAGGGATGCCCTAGCTTTGGTGATATAACTCGAAGAACTTGAAGCCATGGCGTATGCCATGCCTACTAAGAGCGTCATTCCATTCTTGGGTGCGTTTCTCGATTTCGGCACGTGTAGGAGCAGCAAGGAGAATGTCGTCGGCGTATGAGGTTTTTAACGGAGCCGGAGTCAGTAAAGAACGCGTGAAGGTATCCATTACTTCCGAGGGATGCCCTAGCTTTGGTGATATAACTCGAAGAACTTGAAGCCATGGCGTATGCCATGCCTACTAAGAGCGTCATTCCATTCTTGGGTGCGTTTCTCGATTTCGGCACGTTTAGGAGCAGCAGGGAGAATGTCGTCGGCGTATGCGATGGTTGACGGAGCCAGAGTCAGTAAAGGACGCGTGACGGTATCCATAACTTTCGGGGAACGCCCTAGCTTTGGTGATATAACTTGAAGAACTTAAAGCCATGGTTTAGGGTATTCATGCGATAGGCCTGTAGAGTGGATGGTCAAAAATGCCGGAAGTGGACTCGTCCAAAGGGGGCCAATTTTAGCCTCACTCAGAACGTCGTGATTCCGGCAATCACGGTAGCAGAGCTGAGTCAATTTAGAACTTCCCACCGACGTTGAGGTATTGGGGATAGGGAAGGATTGGGGCTAGGGAAGGTTTCATGTCATGCCCCATACAACGATAAACATTTTTGTAATTAATCATTTTTTGCTCAAATCAAAACATGATAAATTCCGACCAAAAAACCGTTTTCAGGTTTTTTAAAACTGGCATAACTAATCGATGATCAAACTTACAAACTTAAATCTTGCTGTTTATCTAAGTTCAAAAAATTCCTACATACTAGCCAAATTTCATCTTTCAATTCGAAAAAACGCGTTGAGTTATTTCAAAATCCAAACAAGTTTATTTTTCAAAAGTTAGTTTTGAAAACGAGGTACCTATTTGACCGGGTTCCCGACGTCCTAGAATCAAGTTTGTTAAAATTTTGGAATCAGGAGTGGATAGCAAGTATGATTCTCTTGGTTTTAGACTCCTAGCTCTATTGCGAAATCTTTAGACATACCCCCCCCCCCATAGTAATATACGAACTCAAAGCGATGTATCTCGAGTTTGCCTAAGTTGTTTGAAAAATGATGTAAGCGAAAGTTGTAGCAAAAACTCAGGACTACAACATAATGACTGGAATCCCCGATCTTTTTCCTTATCTCCGAGAAAAATCATTTTTTTCATATTTTTATAAAAAGTCTGTTTTGAAATTTGTTCTCGCGAAAACCTTTAAAGTTGAATAAGCTAAAAATCAAACATATGTACTCGAAGATACATCATTCGACTACACCGAGTCGGTATTTGGTGAATCTAGCTATGAATCTGAGTGACATATGCGGCACCTTCATGTACTTTCGGCGAAACAAGCTTTTTTCAACCCTCTCATGCTTTTCGGAGAGCTAAAATCAGGAAAAATCAAGTTGACAATCGTTTTTGCCATGCTTGAAATACCCTTTAGTGAAATTTTAAGCGAAATCGGAGACATAAAATTCCAGTGCTACAACGATGTCCGCCTTCACGCGGTGCAGCACGACAGTCTACAGACTGCAAAGGACATCAACAACCTTCTCCGGAAGCATCACGCTCCGAAGAAACTACAAGAGAGCCTCTCTGTCTCTCTCTCTCTCATCTCTTCACTACACCTCCGTCTTCATTCTTTTTTTCGCCTGAGGGACAGTCCGATCCGGCTGGACTGTCCCAACTACTTCTCCTATTGGCCGGAGATATCGAGAGTAACCCAGGACCAAGGATGTGGCTGTGCACTACATGCAAGAGAAAGGCGAATACTAACTGCATCCAGTGCTCCCACTGCTCAGAGTGGGTCCACACTAAATCGACATGCAGTGGCCTCTCCTCACTCAAAGAATACATCCAAGTCGAATACCGCTGCCCGTCATGCATAACATCAACGACTCCGCTGACGACCACGAACACCAGGCAAACTCTCTCCTCTGACCCCACGTCCAACAGCAGGAACCTCAAGATTTTGCAATACAACTGCAATGGCTTCTCTGGCAAAACGACGGAACTCCATGAACTCGTCACTCGTCTGAAAGTCGATCTTTTTCTCATCCAAGAAACTAAGCTAACGAACCGTTCCAAATGTCCACAAATTCCTGGATACACTATCGTAAGAAAAGATCGTGAGAAGAACTCCGGAGGCGGTCTTATTACCGGAATCAGCGAATCGCTGTCCTACACTGTAATGCCCTCTCCGACCGACACACATTTGGAATCTCTCACGGTCCGCATATTCGATGCCGATGGGAAGTCGCTCGATGTTACCAACATATACATACCACCGACGAGCTCTTGCACCACTGGTTACACGCCCGACCTCACTCCGTTCTTACACAATCGCGAGAAATCCATCATACTCGGTGATCTTAACGCTCATGATGCCGCATGGTTCTCCAAATCTTCAGACAGCAGAGGCTCTCACATCGCAGAAACGATCGATGCTTCAGAACACGCCGCAGTAAACCGTGACACGCCTACCAGAGTACCAGTCAACGGAAGACCATCTTCTCCAGACATCTCCATTTGTTCGCTGGACTTACTTTCTCAAGTCTCATGGAAAACAATACCATCTGGAAGCTCCGACCATCTACCCATCGTAATCGTCCTTGAGGGTTCCAACTACATCCGCACGCACAGGAAAGTCTCCTTCACCAACTTCGGAAAAGCGAACTGGAAAATCTTTGAACAGCTCGTCGAAGAAAAGTTATCCACGACACCTCTTCCCGACCTCCCCGCCGCCCAAGCTGAGCCCTTCTTCCGGAAGATCCTGTTATCTGCAGCCGCCAGCTGCAGGCTTCAACGCGAAGAGACCAGCTAAACGTACAGTGATGTTGGCAATCGACATGTCAAAGGCCTTCGACAGCATAGACATAGCGGTACTCATAGATCTCGTCCTACAAACCGACGCCCCAAACTTCGCAAAGAAATGGCTAGCATCGTACCTCAGAGGACGAACGAGCCGTACATCCTTTCGCGACGTCCTCTCAAGCTCATCCCTGATCAGAAGCGGAGTCCCTCAAGGCAGCGCACTCTCACCGCTTCTTTTCAATTTATATCTAAGCGATCTTCCGAACAACGATCCAAACATCAAAATCGTCTCTTATGCTGATGATATAACGCTATGGGCGTCAGATCCGAGCATTTCCACTGCCTCGCTACACATACGATCCGGTCTCCCACACATCGAAAAGTTCATCCACGATCGTGGACTATTTATTTCTCCTGCCAAAAGCCAGCTTCTACTCTTCACACCTTACAGCAAAGAGTACAAGACTATCCTAGATGTCTCGATCGGAGGTCAGAGCGTACCCACCGTGAATACCGCCAAAATCCTTGGAGTTACATATGATTCTATGTTCACATTCAGTCATCATGCGAAAGACATAGCAGGCCGAATGTCGCAACGTAACAATGTACTGAAGGCGCTAGCCGGCAGTACATGGGGCAACCAAAAGGAGACACTCCGTCTCACGTACAAAGCCATTTGCCAATCCATATACAGCTACGCAGCTCCAGCCTGGGCCAGCTTTCTCTCCTCCTCAGCACATACCAAAATTCAAAGAGGACAGAACAATGGCCTGCGTATCGTAACAGGAAACCATCAAATGGCCAGCGTCGACCACATACATGCTGAAGCTAAAGTTATGAGATCGAAATCGCACCTTCAAATGCTATCAGCCCAATACTTGGCAAGGACCTTGAGCCAAACTCACTTCCATCACGGATTATTTCTCCAAGGACTCCCACCACGCAACATGAAAGCTGATCTTTACATCGCATGCAGAAGCACTGTTGAAAGAGCCCTGTCGGAAACAGCAGAGAAGAACAACGGGAAAAACGTCGCCAACCGAGTCCACACAAACATGGTCTCAGAAGAAAAGGAAACCATCCAAGGTCCAGTCATACTGGGCGGCCGACCACCACCGGACATAAATGAAGAAGAAGTGGACCTCTCGAGAAACGCCCGCTGCACGCTGAGCCAACTTCGCTCAGGCTACAGCAGGTACACCAACCACTACTTACACCGGATCGATGACTCGATACCTGACTACTGCCCAGACTGTCTCAATGGACCTCACGACGTGGCCCATCTCTTCAAATGCGCTAGACTTCCAACAAGACTCACGTTGGAAGATCTCTGGATGAAACCAAAAGAAGTAGCCTCATTTCTGAGACTATTGTGAAGGAAAGAAGAAGAGATGTATTTAAAAATAAAATAAAAAGAGAGGAGAGAGAGAGGGAGAGAGCGGCCCTCCATAGCCAACTCTCTTCGACGCGAGACGTTTGTCGGCAACAACAACAACAACATAAAATTTCCATTGCCCAATGTATTCAGAGCTAGGTTCCCTCTATCGCGTTCCGTGTCATACATATAAATACATATGGCCCGAGTCTCATTTTCCGAACTTATCAAACCTCTCACCTAATACATAAATTTATCATATGTTTTAGAACTCTGATCAAGACTGATCATCGACAGAATCAACAGAATCTTTAATCTCCGAATGCCATTTTCGACTAAAAAAAATACAAAGATGGTGTCCGCTGTGGTGCCCGACTGCGTAGCCACGCGTCATTGAACTTGAATTACCGGTGTCGGCAAAAAAGACTCCAGCAAATTTGTTGCTGTAAGATATCTACTTTATTCTCTCATGCCTGATAGAGTTAAACGCTGCCACCAATTAATAATTAATGTAACTTAGGAAAGAATTAGAGCGAGAAAGAGAAGAAAAAAGTATTAAATTTCTCCGTTTGAATGACGAAAACAAACGAAATTTATCTTGAGATCAGATCTCAAGGCTGAAATTTCGTAATGATTTTTCCGATCAAGAGCAGAGAGAGAGGCATGCCGTTTCAATTAGCCCCGCTGTTAATGGTCATTGTCGGTCCTCTAATAGCCTCTTTCTTCTTGAACTATTCATACTCTCTTCAAATATTGTTCGGCGTTGCTCTTGTATTGTTTGAAATAATAGTTGTTACTTTTATTTTTCTATCTCTTTCTCTCTCACTTTCTTTCCCTTTATCCTTTTTTTCTCTCTTCTTACTTTTCTCTCTTTAGCTCTCTTGAAAGCGATTATGCATCCGAGATTCCTTATATTTCTATTCTAAGTTCCTCCCCTTTGATGCCCAATGTTTATGGCCAATAATGTGTTCTATCACAGAACGATTGCCGTTTTCTTCATCCTCACCTTTCATTTCTTCAAATTGTTTTTTTTAAAGTATCAATGCTAATTCTTTGGATGGCTAGATCTTCGAACGTTTTTGATTTCTTTCAGATATGTTGTTACATGAAGTATTCATGTATTTTTCGTACCGCAGATTGTTCAAATGGGAAAATTTGTGTTCAACTAATCAAAAACTTGAAATCTGATGGTTATGTATAACGGTAGTGATCGCGAGAGAAAAGGAGAGATGCCGTGAGAGTTTGAGAGACAACAATAGAAAGGTCAATGGGCTGGGATAAATCGTGCAGGTCCGGGGGGCAGAATTAGGTTTAGAAGGGCAAATGAGGAAATGGATAAATATTGAGTAAGATAGAGGGAGAAAAGAAGTGTAGTATTTAGAGTTAGCAAAAAAAAGAAAAAAGTTTTTTTAAAAACGAAAGAGAAGAAAGAGAGGAATAGCTAAGAGAAAAAGAAGAGAGGTAGAGAAGAATAGAGAGAGAGAGAGATAGATAAAATAAAGAAATGAATGTAGATCTACATCTCCTAAACCACTTTCACGATAGAAATGATTTCGGTGTCATTTTACAATAATTGCTGGTGTTAAAAATTATGTTTGTATGAAATATGAATTAGGTTTCGTTTTTCCGTTTTCTGTTACTAGTTATTCTTCTAAATCACCGTCGTCTTATAACAATTCAAAGCACTCACAGACTCAGGTTTTTCAAGGTATTTTTTTCAAGGTATTATCAAGGTGTAACTTGATTCGATGTGTTGTCTAATTATCAGCACGGTTTTCGAGAGATGGCTTCTGTTGTCACTATCTTATTGATGTCTGAGGAAGACTGGACGAGAGCGCTAGGGAGTGGACTTTCTACGAGAGCGCTAGGGAGTGGACGTCTTATACCTCGATTTTCTTGAGCTTTCGATACAATTAAAATTCCTAAGCTTCTCTGCAAGGCTAGACATTGCGGTATACCATCTCAATTGTTATTATTTCTGAAATCCTTCTTGACAGATCGCACTTATTCGGTTCGCATTGGGGGGTTCCCCAGGGTTCTGTCCTTGGACCCCTGCTATTCATCTTATACTTAACTGATTTGAACCATGTACTAGCTCGATTCCCTAATGAGCATTTCCGAGCATTTGCAGATGATATTAAAGTGTATGTGTCTTATAACAAAGATACCTTTTTAGAGCGAAGTCAAGAACTACAACTTGCACTCGATGCTATTACTGTTTGGTGTAAATGTAATCAACTCTTCATCTGCATATAGGGTACCAATCTCTTATCGCCTCCTATTCAATCTTCCATGTGCTGTTATCACGTGTCAACCAAGTTCGCGACCTGGGAGTACAAGTTGTCTCATCATTGCGCAGAGGCCCAGCTGTTGAAGATCGAGTGAGCAAAGCAACGGCAGCCATGTATTCACTCCTCCGTGCTGTTCCCATCAACGACCCAGTTATTCTACTCAAATGCTTTTCCACATATATACTTCCTCATCTAGAATTTGCATCTTGCTTCTGGAATCCATATTATAAAAAAGACTGCAAAATTATCGAGAAAGTATTTGAAGCTTTTACTCGTATTGTATACTACCGATGCTTTCCTAATCCTGATTATCCACGTGCACTTCCTTCTTATTCTTTTCGATTGGCTAACCTAGGTCTTACTTCCTTGATAGACAGGCGGAAAGTCGCGGATCTTATGATGGGTTGGAAAATTTACAACAATAGTTCTATTGTCGCAAAGGAAAGCTTCTTTAAATGGGTTTCGATTATACGGACAAATGTTAACGGTTTGTATGTCGAAGCAACACAGAATACGGCCCGTTTCCATTGTTTCTCATTAAGGGTAGCTAGTATGTTCCCTAGATTATCGAGAGGTGTGTTGAATTTTCCGAGTGAACACGTTTTCAAAAAAGCTGTCGTCAATATCATTGATACACTTTAGTCTTTCCGTTTCGAATCAGCAGACATATGGATGTGATTATTAGACACCATGACGCGCTCTGTAATAAATTGTTACAAGAATTGTCTTTGATTTATTTTCTTTTTTCTCTACTTCTTAAAGAAACCATTGTTCTCTGTTGTTTTTGAATGTTTGTTTTTGCACTGACAAGTGTAGATAAAATATATATATATATATATATATATATATATATATATATATATATATATATATATATATATATATATATATATATATATATATATATATATATATATATATATATATATATATATATATATATATATATATATATATATATATAACCAATTCATACGTTACAGACAGAAGTTGAGAAATTTTCTCTGCACTGAAATTTTGGCGTCTCTGAACCTAATCGGAACTGCAACTGCAGCTATTCTAGAATCTCCATTTGTGAGAGCTACAAATTTCAGGTGTCGATGACCACCCACCGTCAAAAGTAGAGTAAAGCGTTCCGTTTGGGAAGTGGAAGGTAGAGAGGCCGTTGGAGAAACAGAGAACGTAAAACGTTCGAGAGATATTATGGAAGAGGGAATAGAAAGGGAAGTTTAAGAGAAGATAGGAGAGTAAGAGAGAATTTCTTTTAAAAGGAAAAAGAGGAAGTAGATGAGACACTGATCTTAAGAGAGGAAGAAAAGAAGTGAGAGGGCAAAAAAAAAGAAAGAGAGAGAGAGAGAGAAAGAGAGAGAGAGAGAGAGAGAGAGAGAGAGAGAGAGAGAGAGAGAAAAGCGAGAGAGAGAAGAAGAGGAAGCAGAAAGAAGAGTACTAGTAGAGCGGATAGTTGAGAATGAAATTAGAGAGTGAGATGAATTGAGGCTAGAAGCATTTGGAACAACGCACAAAGGGTAGAAAAGAAGAGTTCACAGAGAATAATGAAGATAAGAAGACACGTTTCGAAGAAGACGAAGAAATAAAATGATAGATGCGTAATTAGGAGAATTAGAGGAGAGGAAGAAAGTTGGCAAGGAAGTCATGTGTAGAAAGCATGGGAGGTTATAGCTAATCCCTTAGGTCGCACCCTTCCAGAGTTTTCCGGATGTCCATTTTATCTTGATCCTCCCTCTTTACTTGACTCATGGGTCTTCTTTCTTCAGCGCTTGATTCCGGCTGTTTTTGATGCTCAGGATTTTCTTGTCTTCCTTGCTCGATTCCCGCGTGCTCGGACCGTCAATGAATTTCATAACATTCTCTATCATTTGTACTCCTTCTCGTATTTTAAATTTTGGGCATTCTTCAATTTCTTTGTCTTTTTCCGAAAGTTTTCCACATATTCTAACTTTTCTTCATAACCTAAGCTTCATTTCTATTTCTTCTCCGTACTTCTCAGCTATTGTGCATATTTTTCTATTTTTTCTATTTTATTTATCTTTTGGTCTCTCTCTTTCTCTCTGCTCAATTCTCTCATTACATATCATTTATTGTCTTTTGTCTAGAAATCCTCGCGTGGAAGATATTTAGTAGTGTGAAGAAGCACGAAATAGGTTCTCTACTTTCTATTCATCTACTATCTTTTTTTCTCAAACTCCATTCCGTTCTTTTTTTCTCCCCTCTCTCTTTATTTTTATCTCTCTTTCTCTCTCTTTCTCTCTCTCTTCTTTGTTCTTTTCTGTTTTTCGCGTCTTTCCCTATGAATATCCACTAATTTCATGCTTAGAGCAAGACGGACGGGATGGGAATCTCAGGTGTGAAGGAGAATGAACACACAATCGAAGATTCTATTCAATACAGCAATTTCTGCCCCGTTTCTCAAAGATAACCAAAATTCGACAATTGAGGGCTTTCTTCAGAGAAGCATCGGAGTCGATGGCTGACTAAAGGGGCCGGTCTCCAACTGAACAGTCACTTCTAGAAAGAAGCTGAACACGATGACAACAATCTTCTGATGATCGAAGCTTGCTGACAATCTTCTTTCCGTACTCATGGGCAAACGTGGAGCAGGTTGAATACTTTTCCTGAATGAAGTGAGAGAGATATACGTGTTTTTAAAATAAAAATTTATTAGGCGATATCATTTTCAATTTTAGCAGATAATGTATTCGTTTCGCTCGTTGATAGCAACAGTTTGCATGGCGTTTTGGTTTCAAATGACAATTTTCAGATCCGAACTGTTAATCGTTTAGTTTGAAACAGGTTAGACTCGGAAATGAAAATTATAACTTTAGAAAAAAATTGTTCATTTTTTTGTTTTTAAGTTCATAAAAGACACTGAAACTTGTTTCTGCTAAGCTTTTTTTTGCCCTGTTGAGGTCTGTGACTCGATCCAGGGCTTATCTCCGGCTCAATTAGCTTGATTCCAAGTCCGCTTGAATGTTGCCTTTCCATGGCGGCTTAAGCCATCCCCAAGCTTGACATTGAAAACTGGCCACGCTATGTGTTGTAGCTCTAAAAAGTCGTAAAAAATTTTTTTGCGTATCTCGGCGTCAATTGGATGGTCCTGTTTTGAGTGAGATTGTGGATAGAGATACAATTGGATGGTCCTGTTTTGAGTGAGATTGTGGATAGAGATACAATTGGATGGTCCTGTTTTGAGTGAGATTGTGGATATAGATACAATTGGATGGTCCTGTTTTGAGTGAGATTGTGGATAGAGATACAATTGGATGGTCCTGTTTTGAGTGAGATTGTGGATAGAGATACAATTGGATGGTCCTGTTTTGAGTGAGATTGTGGATAGAGATACAATTGGATGGTCCTGTTTTGAGTGAGATTGTGGATAGAGATACAATTAATTTAGCCTTACCATAATACATGAAGACATCACTGAAAAAATTGATAGACGAATTAACGAACAAAGAGAAACTAAGTGTTTTGGGGAATAAACATTGATACTGTCTATTCTTTTATCAACTTTTATCAGGTTTTTCGTTCTAGATTATTGTTTTTTTTGCGAAAGTTTTATAAACTCATGAGAAATTTCATCAGGCTTAGATGTTCTTGACTCAAAACTACTGTCATGAGGAGTGTAACGGACGATAACTAAAATAGTAAAAGATAGAAATGTAAGAACCCGCCACTTTTCGCTTCCAAAACAAGAGATTTCCTGTAGCTACCTGCATAAGTTATCTCATGCTTTTTAAAGCATTCTCAATCTTGAATCGAAAAGGAGTATTAAAAAATTGCATTAGTTTTTTTCTAAAGACGTTTCGGAAAACTTGCAAGACGGCTCCGGAAGCAGTACCAAATGAACTTGCATTTTCATTCTTACAGGTTTTTCCGAGGCCCTCTGCCTACCCTTACCCAAGGACTATGAATATGGCCCCTGGAGTTTCATATGTTTTGAATCGCATGGCGAAACTCATTTTAATCGTCTAGAAAAAATAGTCTAGAAGTCTATGTAGCATCTAGAATTTTTCATCATTATTTCCATCAACTTATTGACTTTTCAACTTATTTAATGCAAGAATTCTTTTCGAATTCCCAATAACGCCTGGACTAACAAAGAAGTTCTTTTATACAAATCTATTAACATAAGACTAGTTCAATGAAAAGGTAGAGAGACAAAACGACAAAAAGTGGTGAGTAAATACAGATCTGTTTCTAAGAATGTATTTATTTCATGGTAGTTTGCCTGGATATACTCAGTGTGGATTGAGCGAGAATTCATGATTCTCTCTTCCTCTTTTTAACCTTGATCTTAAGCTTGTTCTAACGTCTCCCCTCTTTCAAAAACAATTTTCTTTTTTTGTTCAAATTTTAACGCTGTTTTCAATTTTCTCTCTTCTCATTATCTTTTTTTATTCTTTCTCTCGTTATCTCATTATCTTTTCTAGTCTCTCTCTGTGTCTCTCTATCCCTTTCACTCCTTCTCTCGTTTAGCTCCGCCTAATAAGATACTTATGTACTCAAGTTACCTTCGTATATAAGGCCCGGCTTCTCCTTCAGATGCCTTGGCCTCACTTTCTCTTTGTTGGTACTATTCTCTTTGTTGGTACTATGTGGCTGTCTCTATGCCTCCAGAACACCGCCTTATCTATCTATGTATTACAATTGAAGACGGATTTTCTCTGCTTTCTCTTGTTCACTTAATGCGTCCATATGGCATGACAGGCCATGTAAAGAGAGGAAGGAGGAAGAAGCCAAAAAGAAGAGAGAAAGAGAAACTAATAGAGAGATAAACAAATAAGGAGGAGAATAAGAATAAGAAAGAGAACAAGAAGAAAAGAGAGGAAAGAAAAGATAGAGGAGGACAGGCTGAAAAGACAAAAGCAGCGAAGGATGGAGGGAGTAGTCAAGGGATCAACACACGAATTTACAAACAGTGGAGATCCCCATTGATGTGTCAAAACAAAGCAAAACTTGCCGTTCCAAGCAGCTTTCTGCCCTCTAAAACTGACCTCCCCAAATGTTCTTCCTCGCTCTTTTTATATGTTTTTGTTTATCTTTAATAATATTTTGAATGCAACATTCTAAAAAATTTTGCAACTTTTGGCTGGGCTTTTACGAAATATTCACGCAGAATTCAACGATAATAAAGTTTTGCAGGAAGGTTTTTCTCTTTTGCAAAGAAGTTTTCGAAAATTGACAGTAAAACGTTCTTCAACCGATTGTTTGTGTGAAGCTGAATGCTTGTCGAGCTGTTATTTGATAAACTTCTTCAATCACAAAGCCCCTAATGTTTATTGAATTTACATGCATCATTTACGCCCTTCCGTATAAACTATCTTGGCTTAGGTAAATAAGAATGTCCGAGCGTGAGTAATAGGTCTCTTACCTTCTCAGACCGGATTGAACGAAGCCCTCTCTGTCTTAGCAGGAGCTAGTGATTCCGCCCACTCATACAAGTTAGTAAATACTTACTAGCGCGGTAACTGCAAGTAGTGAGATGAAGTTGAACTAATTACTATGAAATAATGGAATGTCAAAGATTATATTAGGCTATAATATCCCAGTATAAGAGCTTATAAGTGTTTATATTAGTCCAAACCGTCGTTTTCTATTCTTTTTGTTTGTTTGTTGTTTTTTAAAATTTAGGTTGTCCTTTTTCGCAATTGTTTTCCAGATATCCTAAAAGCTGTTTTCAATTGAGCTTCTAATTCGTGTATTTTTTTCTGTCAAATATTACTTTGTCCGTTTTCACTTTTTGAGAATTTTCCTTCTATTGTTTGGTGTAAACTTGTTTTCCCCGAACACTTTAACTGGTTAATCTTTGAAATTCGGAAGAGAAGCCCGTACATGTAATATTTATAACATTATTAGTTTTTATTTGCTCAACTCTTTTTATTATTTTTTGTTAATAAATAATATCAAATGAACCTATCCAAGCGTTCCATTAAAAAAGTGGTAATGTGGTCAAGGTGTCAGGCAACCACTTTTTTCCAACTTGTCAATGTTGATCAGTAAATCGGCTTCATATATTGTTTTGCCCGCCTTTTATTATCAAATTGAGTTTTGATGAATGCATCTCATTTTCTAGCTACGTCGACAATGATTAAAGGTCTTTTTTGCGTCCAAGACTCTTTCGAAGTCCTTTACAACGTATTATTCAGGATAAATTGTTCAGAAAAAACTTCAAAGAAAACTTATACGTCTTTCTATGTTACTTTACACATCATATGATGTGTGTGGGTTGGTCAATATAACATTCAGATTCCTAGTAAGTGCTGAGCGAACATTGAAAAAAAGAATCAATACAATACAATAAGTCACTTTTCTTCCTGAAGGAGAAATCTATTTTATTTTTTTCATGATATTTTAAGTACGTAGAAAATACTTATTCAATCGATTCAAACGAAAAACTGATTTTGTTCATTCAAGAACTGCTTCTTTCGTAATACGATGACTTGCTCGACGATGTGTTTGACTCTTCATACGATCTTTGATTGGTCCTTTCAAAGCCTGAGCAACCCGATTCTTTTCGAATCCTTTGCGTTAATGACGTCCGCAAATGCTAAATGTCTGAAGAAGTATATTTTGGTCATCCTCATGGAATGGGAGACTAAGAACTAAGAAGGAAGAAATAGCAGTGTAAAGATAAAAAAGTAAAATTTGCTACAGCTTTATATTATTGAAAAGTTTCATTTGTTGATGACCTCATACAGGACGTGTTGCCATTTTTTTCCTAAAGATGTCTAACTTGTGCTATTCCCACTTAGTTTCAAATACCTAATTTGCTTTGTCAAAAGCTTTATCTAATGTTTTTTAGTGTCATCATTCGGCATGGATGGCGTGAAAAAAGGGTTAGACGCAAGTCATACGATACTCAATGCTCACTCAGCATCGGTAGATCGGATCCTCAACCATCTCAACGAAAACAATTAGAAAGGAAAAACACGTTCCTAGCCTGCTAGGGAACGCAGCAAATTTTTCTACACCTCTTCTTCTTCTTCTTAGCGTTGTCCCGCGCCGGCCGAGGTCGGAGTAGGGTCCGCTGTACGGCTTCTAGCTCTCCAGAAACATCTGTCCGTTCCGTCTTCCGAGTGGAGTCTTGCAAGGCGCAGGTCTTGGTGGAGCGTATCCATATATCTTGTCTTCGGTTTGCCTCGCGGGCGTTTGCCTGGTACTTCCATGTCAAGGGCGTGTCTTGCGATGTTGGTCGCGTCTCTTCGCATCACGTGTCCATACCTTCTAACTCTCCCTTCTCGCATCTTGTCTTGTATTGGGGCCACGCCGAGTCTCCCTCTCACAATCGTGTTACGTACACAATCTAGGCGAGTCGGTCCTAGTGTCCAGCGTAACATTTTCATCTCATTCGTGTAGATAATGTTCTCGGTTACACGCGTTGTAGGCCAGGTCTCCGTCGAATAGAGAAGCACGGGACGGATCGCGGTTTTATACATCTTTCCGCGTATGCCAGCTGTGATATTCCTATCACAGAGGACACCTGTAGCTTCTCTCCATTTCACCCAAGTTTCATTTACTCTTTGGCGTGCCGCTGCATTTGTTGACGTGTCTGAGGAGATGACAGAACCAAGGTACTTGAATTCGGAGGTCTTTGGGAGCGGTTCACCGCTGATGTGAACAGTTCCCGTCGTTTGCACTCCGATTTCCTGGTACTCGGTCTTCTTGATGTTGAGGCGTAAGCCATGCCTACTAAGAGCGTCATTCCATTCTTGGGTGCGTTTCTCGATTTCGGCACGTGTAGGAGCAGCAAGGACAATTTCGTCGGCGTATGCGATGGTTGACGGAGCCGGAGTCAGTAGAGGACGCGTGACGGTATCCATAACCAAAATGAAAAGAAGGGGAGACAAAGCACTCCCTTGGTGCACTCCAACGTTTACTGCGAATGGCTCTGTGATGCCGACCAGAGTTCTGACAGTACTCTTTGAATCATCGTACATCGCCGTTGTCCATCGAATTTACTCTTCAGGAACCTGATGATCGCGCAATGCATATGAAATAAGATCATGAGGGACTCTGTCGAACGCCTTTTCCAAATCGAGGTAGGTCATATGGAGAGGTGATCTTTTCTCTGCGTGCTTCTCGACGAGTAAACGAAGTGCAAATATTGCATCTGTTGTGCCTCTTCCGTTCACGAACCCGCATTTCTGAGCTGGAATATCGACGATATCTCGTATGCGTGAATCCAGTATCCTCTCAAATATCTTCATAGTGTGGTTGAGAAGACGTATTGGACGGTAGTTGCTGCACACTCTGGCATCGCCTTTTCCTTTGAAGACTGGAACGGTCGTGGAGTAGCGCCAGTTATGTGGGATTTGGCCTTGCTTTACGATGGTGTTGAACAGGTGCACGAGATGTGCTAGTCCAACATCACCCGCAAGTTTCCAGGCTTCGGTGGCTATGTCGTCCGGTCCAGCCGCTTTCCCAGTCTTCATCTTAGAGAGTGCCTTCTTCACTTCCTCGGCCGTGATGGTTGGCACGGGTCCTTGTACGGCGTGGGAAGTCGGGATGGGAGGGTGCTCAAAATGTTCGCGCCACCTGTTTCTGACTTTTAAAGGGTCAGTGACGAGCTTTCCTTGTTTGTCCCTTATCGTGGCTGCTCTCTGGATGTCCAAGGTGTTGCGGTGTCGAGCCTTGGCAAGCCGATAGATTGCTTTATCGCCTCCTGGTTGGTTCATCTTCTCATAGAGATCGCGGAAGTAGGAGGCTTTTGAAACTGCGACAGCTCTTTTGGCGGCTTTCTTGGCTGAGCTGTATGCAGCGCGGTCGTCAGCCTTATTTGACGTCCTCCATCTCTTGTACGCATTCTTTTTCGCCTTGATCGCATCCTGAACTTCGGAGGTGAAAAATCAGGTGTCTTTCTCGATTTTTGGCTTTCCGGGTTTCGTCTTTCCGAGGATGCTTGCGGCGGGTGCTCTGATGCTGTCTTCAAGAAGCTTCCAGTGTTCATTTATGTCCTCTGGAAACTGCTTTTAGAGTGCAGGAGGGAGTAGATTGCGATGGATGATGTGCATGAGAGATAGACGTTCTGCTTTCCCAGTCGAGCGCCACCATTTGACACGTGTGCATTCAGGATTACGAGAAGGCTGTTTCTTCGACTTCAATACGCTGTAGTCCATAAAGAGATGGTGGTGCTGAGATGCAACATGGTCTGATGGAATGACCTTTGCATCTTTCGCGCTCCGCAGCTTTGCTCTCAGGATTAACCAAAAGTCAATTTGACTCTGATTTCTTCCGCTCTCGTATGTGAGTCCGTGAGATCGTCTCTTTTTGAAAAAGGAGTTCACGACTGCTAGATCGCATCGAGCACAGAAGTCAAGTAGCCGTTGACCCTCAGCATTGATCGTTCCGATTCCATGTCCTCCATGTTCTCTCTCACGACCTTGTCGATCTGAACCGATGTGAGCGTTAAAATCTCCGCCGATCAAGATGTCTTCATGAGACTCTCGGAGTTTGATAACTTCCTCTAGAGAGTCGTAGAAGTCCTCCTTATCAGCGTCGCTACATCCTTGTTGAGGTGCATATGCTGAGACAACAAGGAAGTGATTGTTGGACGAAGAAATTTGGAAGGCCATGACTCGATCTGTAGAGCGAATGACTTCGGTTACATCATCAGCAATTTTCGAGGAGAGGATAATGCCAACACCATTTCTTGTTGATGACGTGCCATGGTATATCAACTTGTATCCGTCTCCTATCGGCTTCGACTTGCTTTCTCTCCATTTCGTTTCCTGTACAGCAGCAATGTCGACCCTTCTTGCTCCTAGCATTGCGACCAGCTCTCTACTGCGTCCCATCAGTGTTCCAACATTTAATGTGACGAGGCGAGTTTGGGCTGTACGCCGCGCAGACATACCCCGCCCATGGGTAGCTGCCTGTCCTCGCATATTTGACGGTCCTAGCGGAGAAGGTAAGACCGCGTCGCTTCCGGGGGACGCCCTAGCTTTGGTGATATAACTTGAAGAACTTGAAGCCATGGTTTACAACAAGGGTATTCATGCGATCGGCCTGTTGAGTGGATGGTCAATCCAGCCTGGCATCGCGGAACGTGTTTGTCGGGAGTTCCTGCAAATCCTTGACCGTAGAAAAGCAGAAGATTAATCGAAAAGACGCCTCGACTCGTGTGGCCTGGATTAACCCCTCTCCGCCTAGCCATCTGACGGATAGAACCACTGCCGGAAGTGGACTCGTCCAAAGGCGGCCCAATTTTAGCCTCACTCAGAACGTCGTGATTCCGGCAATCACGGTAGTAGGGCTGAGTGAGTTTACACCTTCCCACCGACTTTGAGGTATTGGGGCTAGGGAAGTATTGGGGCTAGGGAAGTATTGGGGCTAGGGAAGAAAGCAAATTTTTCTACACCATCTTCAGTATTATAAATATTACACGGTAGAGTATGTCTTTATTCTCATTTTCTGCGTGATGCGTGATGGCTAAAATATCTTTCCTGATGGACACAGGAAAGATGCAAGCATCAACCGTACTCAGCACATAGTTCTCATAGTGATCCAGAGAGCTAGAAGCTCAAATGGCGATAGTCTAGCTATTTCATAGAGCTTGACGTCAACTTCAAGCAAGATGTATATCAGCAAACGGTTTTGAAGGCTGCTTGGAGAGCCATCAGCAGACGCAGACTTTCACGGAACTCAGTCCGCTCTCCAGCAAAACACTTTTTACCTCGTATAAACATTTTTTGAGAAAATTCATTCATTCTCATGAGAGAATTACTGATGTCTCTCCCCGACTTCAACTTTCTAAACTCTACCAGCGGTCCGGACATGGAAAATCAAGTCATCGCTACTATTTGTCAATTTTAAATGTTTCTGAAAGCCGATTTTACGAAGTATTAGAACTACCTTTCCCAACAGAACCTGCTTTCTTTTATTGACCATTTTCCGGTAACACTGCACGCTTTTATGTACGCGTAAAAACACAATATACATATGTATGTAGTGACTCTCATTATATAATTTCTCTATCATTTTATACTTTCGTTCTTAAGGATAAAACTTTCATTGAGGTAAGCTTGAGGCAGACTTTTTGGGATTCAAATGGAACTTCATCTTGCTTAGTATTATTGTGTTGTACCTAGTGGGAGTTTTGAATTAATCTAACCAACTCAACCAGAAGAAAAGAAGTCTAGACTAGTACCTTCAGTAACTATGATATCGTCTGCTCACCTTCGCTACGATTACAGCTCAGAATAAGTCTCTCTGATTAACGCAGCTTCTGATTGCAGATGTTGAAAGAAAAGGAGACGATGAGATGGTGGTAGGGCGGGCATTTGCTAAACGTCGTCAATCAGTGGCTCCGCCTTCTCGACGACTCGCAAGACAAGGTAGAAATACTTTTATACAGACCAGTAAAAATACTCCTATAGAAATTCTCTTACTATGTATGTTTTGGTACGTACTAGATACATTTAAAGTTTTTATGAGCATGAAGAGGGCTTTTGATAGTGAGACCGAAAAGAGGGTTTTTATATTGAGCCCATGTCAGAGCTGTTACATAAGAACTGAACTACAAACTCTAAGGAAACTATGTGAACAAAAAAACCTCAAAATTTCTGAGGAAATGTAACTGTAGCTGATCAATAAAAAAGTATTTGAATCAAGAAGTTTCAAATTAAGCTCAAAATGAAAGAAAAGTTAGAAAGAGAAAGTGAAGAGAGAAAAAAGGATAGGAGAGGAAGAGAGAGAGAGAGAGAGAGAGAGAGAGAGAGAGAGAGAGAGAAAGATAAAGTAAGAAAAAACAACTTGATAGAAAAATTATAACAGAGAAGAGGAAGAAATTCAGAATGAAAAAGCAGAGAAATAGGAAAAGAATGAGCACAATGAAAAAACATGGTTAGAGGGTTTGATAGGAAATGAAAATTAACTCTTATATCGAATTTAGTGTCATGAGAAAGAACTTTTTTACTACGAGTAGGGAAATAAGAAGTTATTTTGGTAACTGAAGCACTCCTCTTACATTCAAGTACATATGTACTTTGTACAGTGTCCACACACCTAATAAACCGCAAAAATTACATTGGCTTTCTATTCAACTAGCTACTCATTATTAGTTAGTTCTTATCAAGTACAAAGCATTGTAATACTGTAATTTAGTATACCTTATTTTTATCCCATCAGTTTTGCCTACGGTCAGGCTACCTTTGCCTAAGATTTGGAAAGAAATAGCTTTTTGCAACAAAAAAAAACTTAACCGTTTCTTTACAAAGGAGAAGCTACATGCATTTACATGCTTAAATGACTCGCTCTTTCTCCGTTAGCCAGCATACAGGCACTTCAAATCACAATATTATAAAAAATGCGTGTTTTGAAGATGAGAAAGACAAAGAAGAGGAAGTGGGATGAAACGAGCAAGCGTGCGAAAATAGGACTATAAATAGTGAGAGAACGGGAGAGGAATAGATATGAAGAGGGAAAAGGCGAGCACGAGCCATAGCAGATTGCAAATAGTAAGTACTCATTTGCTCGATAATTACACGCCCTGATATGAAGCTGAGTTGAGAACCAAGGAGGACTAGGTTTTGGAAGGAGGAGTTATCTGGCTTGCTTGTTGCCTGAGGCAATGGAAGAGATAAAGAGAAAGAGTGAGTATTCAATGCTAAGTCATGATAGTGATACGAGCACAGTCAACTCATCGTCGTCCCCGATCCTTTTTCAAAAACAAAAGTTCTACTTCTGTTGATTCGGCAAAGTCTGAGAGTGGTTTGTTGTTTTTGCTTCGGTTCAAAAATTCATAGTTTTGAACTTGAAACTTTATATTTGAAGAAGGAAAAAACAATACAGGAGATTTTTGTGTTGTTTTAAGATGCGATCGGAAGTAAAAGAGGATCCATTCTTCCGGAGCAAAGCTTACTGGGTTGGAATTTAAATTCGTGCTATACTTTGTTTTGTTTTTTGTTTGTTTGTTGTGACTAGTCTTTTTTTACATCATTGCTTAAACTAGCTAAACCTTTCTCATTTAGTAAAAACACTTGTTGTCCAATGGCAATAATCTATTCGGAGAGCCTAAATATAAAGCAAACTACTATTGAATGAGAGCTTTAATCGATAATTATGTGAGCCAACAAGGAGCGGAGTGCTGTTCAAGGTTCAGAAGGCGGTGGTTCTCGAAACTCCTTGGGGTTTTCTTCTCTCGTTGTCCAGGTTGGTTTCGGGCACAAAAAATAAAAAAAAACGAATATTCTGATTTTGTTGCGTCAAATGTTGATTTGAACAGGTCAAATACTGATCATAGAGGTTGAGTGGAGTTGCCTAAGCCTTGAAAACTCAGATTCGTGACGATTTTGTTGAAATTTTCGACGGCTTTTGTTCTAAGTCTTGATAAAAACATTAAAAATTGGCATTTTCTCCAGAGACTTTCACTGACTCAGTCGCAATAAAAACTCTTTATTTTCTTCACTTATTTGAACAGAAGATATTTCGAGAAATTCGGAATTACGAACAAGGTATTCCACCTCAACTGGGCAATACTCGTAAAAGGTTTGAGTATCGTTAATTCAACATAAAGTTATAATTCAACATAAACTTATAACTTATAAGTGGTCTTCCAAATATTCATAAGAGTTCTAAGGACAAGAAGCCAAGAATCAATTATGGAATATTGCACGTTTATTTGTAGCTCAGTTGTATTGTTATTCATACTTTCATACTTCTAAGTATTAACAGTCATACTTTCAAATGCATATGGTGCCTTTTCAAAACCTCTTTTTTCTAAGCATATTTGTTTACTACTTTTTCAAACAAGATATTTATGAAAACATTTCAAACAGCTTGTTTATCAAATGAGTACGAAAGGTAAAAAATAGTTATCTGTCAACTAGTTTAATCCACGGCTGATTTTACTTTTATCTAACTGTCCTATCTTTAATTTATATGAGACACAAAAAAACTTGAATTAACTCAAGCTAATTAAACACAAATGTAAGTTTTTCATTACCTAGAATGGTGAGGTAGCACCTTAAACATCTAATAACTTCTGAGAATTATTTATTATGTTTTCAAACTGTATTAACTTCGATCGGTTCAAGAGATGCGTTCGATAGACACTCGGTGATATGAATGTTCTGATTTTATCAATGCAAATGTTATTAAACGAGTCTTGGTCCAGCTGAATACGTGAAAAAATTGAAACAATGTCTTCCATGCTCGTAGTTCTGAGAAGTGCAGACAGTATGTTCTGACAACCATTCCACAAAACATGAAGCTCTAGTTTTTGGAATTTTCAAAAAGCGCCATCTCTTGAGCAAATTTCTATTAGCGTTTGTATATGCTATTCATACAACATGCAAAGAAACAGAGTGCTCAACTGCATTTGAATGTGTTCATTATTTTCTGTATGAGTAAACACTTCTTCAGGGAAACTTGCATGTTCGCCATAATATTTAAAAGTCTTCCGAGCTTTGCGCATTAAATATTCAACTCTAGGCGGCTCGACGGTTGTCTCAGCGATTTACTGAGAACGAGTTTGATGGGCCAGAGGGATACTCTGATGATCAGACGAGGTTTGGGAGCCCAACCAGAAGAAGGTTACAATATCAATCAGATTACAATGCAAGATCATTGTTTACCTCGAGAGATAGGAAATAATGATGATTCGAACGACTCTGCTGAAGATTGCTTTGTGATTCACAGCAATGTATGAAACGAGGAGAGTTTGTCATGTTTAGGACCGTACACTTTCATAGTGTTAAAGTTTTGCTAAAAGCTGCATTCCTATTTGCTATGATAAGTAATTGAAGAGCGAATTACTTTTTTCTTGACCCCTTAGAAAAGTCGAAGTGTGACATTTAAAAAAAGGAAGATTTTGTGTTCTCTCTTGACATACTGAGAGAGAGAGAGAGAGAGAGAGAGAGAGAGAGAGAGAGAGAGAGAGAGAGAGAGAGAGAGAGAGAGAGAGAGAGAGAGAGAGAGAGAGAGAGAGAGAGAGAGAGAGAGAGAGAGAGAGTAACTGTTTATATCTGAGTTTAAGTGTTTTGAGACTTTAGTGTTGTTCATCTTATTTCCATTTATTCTCAAAAAGAATCGGAAAATATCATTTTACTTCGAACCATTGACCACAGAACCTATCAACTGTGAAAACCTGATCCCGAATTTTATCTCCCCTCATATACCGTAGGATAATAACGCAATGGAGCGTAGTAGTAGATAGGCTCCTCTTTCTTTTAAACATGAGCATTGTGCGCTTATTAGGTTCTCTGGTACACAATCGCTGCTAGAAAAGTCGCAAACTGGATATCATCCCAACGCAAATAATTACATTGTGAGGTCTTTAATAATGAGGTTTTAGACCCAAACAGTTCCATGATAAGGCTCGTTAGGAAATAATGAAATGACTGAAACTATTATTTAATTGGTACTATGAGCTGAAAATAGATGAGTGGCTAAAGATTAATCAGAGAGAGAGAGAGAGAGAGAGAGAGAGAGAGAGAGAGAGAGAGAGAGAGAGAGAGACAGAGAGAGACAGAGAGAGAGAGACAGAGAGAGAGACAGAGAGAGAGACAGAGAGAGAGAGAGAGAGAGAGAAACGAGGAGAGTAAAGGAAAACAAAAACGGAATAAGCAGAAATCTGCAACATTCTTTTTAAAAGTACTTACATAATGATGCAGCCTCTCCGAGCTCATACTTTTCTAAATTGGGACGATTCTACTAATGAGTCTCTCTCTCTCTCCGTCTCTCTTTCTCTCTCTCTTTCTACTTCTCTCTCTCTCTCTCTCTCTCTCTCTCTATCTCTAACTCTTAAACTCTGCCTCTATATCTTTCTCAGTTCATCTTTCTTTCTTTTCGCTCTCTCGGTTTATATTTCACTCTTCTTGGACATTTTTCTCTACCTCTATTCCCTCAAATACTCTCTTCTCTTTCCTGTTTATTCATAACTTTTTACTCACTCTTTATCATGCTAGTTATTATTTTCTTACTAATGTAAATTAGAGTATTCCCTACTCCTCGTTGATCCCAAGCAACGGATTTTTATACCAAGCAGAGGAGCGGATTGTTCGCAGAAACTTGTGCGAAAATCGTGTGGTGTGACGGGAACCGAACCCGTGACCTTTCGCGTTCCGGGCGAATGCTCTCCCCACTGAGCTACACACACACACATGATGATGCACATTTTAAGGCCCATACAACATGCCCCCCTCTCAACACCGAGGTCTCTCGAGGTCTAGGGTCAGAGGTCTAGGCGCCTTTGTCTATGCGAACTAGCTCATGCTCGGGTTTTCTTCTTTTTTTTCTCTTTTTTTTCTTTCTCTTTTTCTCTTTTTATCCTCTCTTCTCATCCCGGTTCGGCCTCCATGTAAATTAGAGTATTCCCTACTCCTCGTTGATCCCAAGCAACGGATTTTTATACCAAGCAGAGGAGCAGATTGTTCGCAGAAACTTGTGCAAAAATCGTGTGGTGTGACGGGAACCGAACCCGTGACCTTTCGCGTTCCGGGCGAATGCTCTCCCCACTGAGCTACACACACACACATGATGATGCACATTTTAAGGCCCATACAACACTAATTTCCATTTCGTATCTTAGCTCAAATATCTTTCTCATTAAAACCCTCATCTTTCTTTCTTCCATTCTTTTACTCTCCTTCTTCTTTCTACTCCTCTCTTCTCATTACTCTTCGTAACCTACCACTCTGTTTATATCTTTCGCTTTACCTTAGTACGTGTGTAATTCTCTATATCTTTCTCGTGTTTCTATCCGACCTTTCAATTTTCGATGTGTCCTGAGCTGCTGATAATTAGCCGACAATCAAGTGATATTCTTCGTCTTTTTTCCTTTGCCCTTGTTTACTCTTTTTTCATCTATGAATGTTCATAATGTTAAAGATTCCAGAATTCTCATGCTTATGGAAAATGAGAAAGTGCGACGAGAAAAGAGATAGAAGAGAAGGTAGCGGCGAAGAGGGATGACACAATTGTGGGTATAGAGAGTGGCATCTATGCTTATGGGCATTCTTAATAGTTTGGAGTGGGTATGTCGGTGAATGTAAGAGTGGAAGAGATGAAGAGAGAGAGAGAGGAATGGAGAAACATTTCGAGACATTCGAGGGTGTGCTACAATGATGGCCATGGAAGGCAAGGAAACAATATCGAAAAGGGAATAAGAGGGAAGAATAAGCCTGGGGTGTTAGGAGGGAAAGAGAAGATAGGAGGACTCAGGAGGAGGACTCAGTGATTGAGGAGGGGGTAGAGAAGACTGTTGAGTAGAGAAGAAGAATAACATCTTTTCTACTCTCTCCTATAAAAAAGAACTCACTGCGTTCTTTGCTCTTCCCCCCTCTCTCTCTCTATCTCTCTCTCCCTTCATATTTCGCCGTTCTCTTGTATACGCATGACCGTTCGTCGTGCATAGTCATGACTATTCCTCTGATGTAGTCATGATAACTGATCAGCTTCCTCTCTTGGATATGATCGAGAGCGGGGACCTCGACTCTTTACTTCATCATGAACGGTGCTTTTGCTTTTGATCAATTATACGGCTTTTCGCTTTTCCTAAACATGCATAGTCCAGGAAAGCCAGAGCACGTCCCTAAAACAATAAAAAGATTCCGGCACCTTATCTCAAGTTCGAAGGTAGCCAAATACGGTTGTGAGCGATCGGAATGTTTCTAGACCGCAGAGAATGATCAATTGAGCCAAAAAAAATTAGTTACAAGGAATTTTGAAATGTTTTTGTGAAAGGTTTCGTTTGACTTTTCGGAAGTTCTAACAGATCTTCTGTTGAAGATTACGTTTGATTATATTGATAGAAAATACAACAGGACTTGGAAAAAAACTTGAATAAAAAGTAAAGTCAACAAGATAAATTATAAAAGAGAGTGCTGAATTGGAACTTATGTATGTTTCAAGTCGATTTTACGGTATGAAACCTTTTTCAAATAGTTTGCCTTTTGCACGAGATTAATATTCCATCAGGTTGATTTATCGACTTTCTAAATTACTTTTCCTGATATTTTAAGCACTTCTTTGTGAGGTTATTTTTTTGAAAGACTTCTTTGACGTGGAAATCGTTCCATAATATGTAATGAAAGTTTGAATGAGATATAAAAGCATGTAAAAATGAGGTGAGGACGGAAAAAAACCGTGTTTACAACAAATTTCATCTTAGTGAAACCCGGTGAGCGGAAGAACTCTGTTCTAGTAACTTAAAAAGTTTTGATGATTATGTACATATATTACAAAAAAGAAGGCTAGACAGAACTAGTCATTTCAGTACTCTCGTATTCCCAGACGTTTTGTCGAATGATTTCTGGTTTCTATCCGCACCCTTATTTCTTAATTTCTAATTGGAAACAT
>OZ057408.1:17496707-17575125 GCA_964056735.1 Allodiplogaster pararmata | reverse complement strand
CTCGGGCGCCCGGATGGCAATGTGAGTTCCGTCGGCGATTGGGTGTCGATTATCTCAATACAAAATACGATATACACAGATTTTATGCCTTTTGCTTTCTTGCTCATACATTGAACATCAAAACTTCTCTTCAAAACCATATAATAACCGTTCATCTTGGGAAATTCAAAAAAAGAAAAACCTAACCACTTGATACTCTAGTTTTTTTCCTACACCGGAGGCTTGAAAATTAACGTCGCTTTTTAGATGCTGAAAAATCGGTAAGTGGATACAAAGCAGGCTGTGTTTCATTCTCAATCTTCCTAATCTACATGAACTCAAGAAAAACAATGTTTTTTCGATTTATACGAACCCTATGAATAATAGAGAAAACATCTCACTTCTTGCAATTTCTCTTCACTGCTGCTATGAACTCTAGCAGTTCACGAATGAGCACCCCCTAAATCTAGTTTACGTTTCTATCTAATTTAAAGGGAGCGCGTAAACCACGATGTTTCTCTTACCCGCAGTGCTGGTAAAAAAAATCTATGCGTTCTCAGAAAACCCCGAAAAACAAGGGAATCTATGCGCTTGGAAAAACTTTTGCTCTTATTTTTCGTACGGAAAGTTCAAATCATTGAAAAATCTAAACGTTGAATTTTAAAATTCTATGCGCATCAAAAAAGCTGTGCGGGTGCTGAGAAACACCCTGGCGTAAACTACGCGTGAATAGGAAATGAGCTTTCAATATCACTTTGGCCAAACTTATCTTGAGCGGTCCCCAATCATGAGTTATAGTTAGTCTTATGAAACCAGGTATCAGCTTTGGCAAAAGTCGGCTCACCTGCAGTAATTCTGCCGGCGCAGGTACGCGGCCGCTCTCTATCTTCGACCAGAGCTGAGCTTCCCCCAGGTAGATCTGCGAACAAAATCAATATACAAAAATAAAATAAAACCCATGGAATTTCTTCTGTGAATGTCATATATCTAACGTGAACAAAAAAATTTAAAATACGGCAGCTTTTCGAGCGGGATGTGGTCTGAAACAGTGAGTAGCGAGGAAGAGGTGAAGATCACAGTAGACATGAATTGGACTTGTAAGGAGTCAAGACTGTGAAAACTCGCTCACTTCTCATCATTCTACGCGCCGCGATCGAGCAGTCTTCTAAATTAGAGTATACCCTACTCCGCGTTGATCTCAAGCAACTGATTTTTTACCGAGCAGAGGAACGGATTGTTAGCGGAAACTTGTGTAAAAATCGTGTGGTGTGACGGGAACCGAACCCGTGACCTTCCGCATTTCGGGCGAATGCTCTTCCCATTGAGCTACACACGCACACATGATAATGCACATTATAAGGCCCATACAACAGTCTTTTGAAACATCAATCCTCAACTGTGCAGTTGACCTATCGCGAACCACATCTTTGAGAGAAGATGGAACTGGTTTGCGTACCCTTTCTTATGTATTCCAATGGTTCACCTATGCCGCTTTTAGTAATTATATGGTTTTCTACACACTGCTCCTATTTTCTTCAATGTTGAATAGTCTAGTGAGTACTACCGTTTGATGACAGACCGTGGTTCAAAAAAGTTCAGTAGCTAACGAGGCCGTATGATACATTGTGTGGTTCTTTTTAACTTGGGGGGCTTTACTTGGGGGGCAGGGTGTTTCTTAGCACCCGGATAACTTTTTTCGAGCGCATAAATTTGTAAAAATTTCAGAGTTCAAGATTCAATTTTTCCAATGATTTGGTATTTCCCTACAAAAAATCCAATTTTTTTCTCAATGTTTTTCGGGGTTTTTGGAGAGCGCATAGATTTTTTTTACCGCAGCGTGGGTCAGGGAAACACCCTGAGGGGGCGCTGTACTTAAGGAGGGGTTTTTAAAAACAACTTTTTAAAAGATTAGTTTTACTTTTTAAAAAAAACGCTTAGGCTTAGGAAAAGTTAACGCTAACGAGGCCGTACGGCTTAGCCGAACAAGACCGCATAAGAAAAATCACCATTTTTGTATTTTTTAAACATTTTTTGAAACGCACCGAAAAGAGCCCCCCAAGTAAAGCGAAGCTTCCCATTTGAATTGTGCCAATTGTGTTTGATGTATTTAGATACATTAAACACAATTAAAAGAAATCAAAAAATAGGCTCTTATATACTCACGGGCATGCTAGACGCCAGATAGTGCAGAGTGGCATTTTTTTTGTTGATACTGTCTCGTTCGCCTAAGCCGTACGGCCTCGTTAGCGTAAACTTTTACTAAGCCTAAATGTTTTTTTTTAATGAAAAGAATTTGTTGATTTAAAAAAAATTTAATGTGAAAATAATTTATTGATGTAAAAATTTTTTTTCAAGAACCGGAGTCTCTGATGCTCAAAATGATCACCTATGAAGAAAAATTTCGAAACCGTAGCGTTTAAAGCCAATTTTTCGTCTAGTATTCCAATGTCTGCAAGACAAGACGCAGGGTATGCCCGTGAGTATATAAGAGCCAAAATATTAAACACTTTAAACACAAGAAGAGAGAAAGTTGACTGACCTTTCAGACTTGTTCGAATTGTTCGACTGACCCGTTCGAATGACATGTAGAAGCGCCAAAAAATAGAAGCGCCCAATGACCTGTAGAAGCGCCAAAAAACATTAAACTCGCCGAAAACAGGATTCATAATCGTGCGGGGACTGGCTAACTGAACACGTGTGACTTTGGCAGTTATGCATGTCCGCGGTACATGACTTGTTAACTGCCAAAGTGACTAAAACTTCTACGCGGTGACTGGTCAACTATACAAGAGCCAAAACGGGTCAGCAAGGATTAAAATACATTCAAAAACTGAGCAAAATTCATTCAATTCTAGGCACTCGGAGAAATTTTGTTTTCGTCTTTCTACAAATCAGTTCTGGCTCATTGCTTATATAAAAAATTTGGTCAAAGTGAAAGAGAGAAAGAGAGAGAGAAAAATCCAATGAGTTTTCAAGCATGCAGGTAAATTTTGATCGAACTAAGTAGAAAATATATATTTAAAATATGTTCAAAAAGTTGATGAATGTTAAAGAAATGATTTCCTTCTACGATACTTTCCTTTACTGCGCTGCATGCTGAACCTACTATTTTTATTAGCTGCGCTTCACTTAAACTTACCCTGGGTATGCTTACCCAGAGTAACCTACCCGGGGTTGACTTACCCTTCCGCTATGAATACGGATTTTGAGGGTAGGGTAGCTTAACCCCGGGTAGGCCTACCCTGGGTAGCCTACCCTTACCCAAGGACTATGAATATGGCCCCTGGGGGTATAATCTCACGAATCAGGCTTTGCCGGTTATAGAGCTTCTATGAATTTGAAAAACGTTCAATCTTCTATTATTTTCAACGCTTTCTAATCTCTCGACCACTCCCAGTTTTAGCTGTCATTCTCTCTCATTTTCTGTCTTTATATATTTAACTCACATACATTTTTCTCTTCCTCTCTCTTAATTTCCATTCTCTTTCTTTTTTCATGTCTTTCTCATCGCTCTCTGTCTCTCTATCTCACTCTATGATCTGCAATTCGAAATGGAGAGGAATTATGACTCTATGAGAGAATCGACTAAAGAATAGTATGACAAGTTCACCCGCTTAGGATCACTCTGTCAGTTGTGGGTGTCCTAGTAGTCACATACCAATACAAAATGCATGAATTCCACTGAGTTACTTAACCCTTCAACTCTTTCCATCTAAAAATTCTCTTCATCTCTCTTTTTTTTATCTTTCTCTCTGCCCTGATATATTACTTTAAGTTTATCTTCTGCCTTTCCCTCTGTCTCTCTTTCACTCTGTAGTTTTCTTTCGCTTTTTTCTCTGTTTAATTCGGTCTCGAACTCTTTTCCAATTCCTTTCTCGTCCGTTTCTGTTTTCCACCATTCTCTCAAGTCCCCTCTTCTTCCTGTCTTTTTATGTGTCACCATTGACAGCTTCTTACTCAGTCACTTCTAATGCAGTGTTTTTATTTGCGAAAACATAATGAAACATAACGACATCCCGTTTTTTTTTCCACGTTATGTTCACAACTAAAATTTGTATAAATAATAGTCTCAAATGGAATAGCGCTTCAAATGTGCATGGTGTACGGTATTTTGTGCCCTTTCTGTGACATAGAAGTCGCGGTGTCTCTCGTTGTCTGCGGCGAGAGAGTATTTGAGAACATTTTAGTTGTTAACATAACATGGAAAAAAAAACGGGATGTCGTTATGTTTCATTATGTTTTTCGCAAATAAAAACACTGCATAAGTCTCGTTCGCTCTCATTACTATCCGCTCATTCTTTCCATGTAATTGTTATTCTTCCACTTACTCTTACCTAACCTTCTTCCCATGTAATTGTTATTCTTCCACTTACTCTTATCAACCTTCTTGCTGACAGTGTTTCTTTTTCATTGTTGTTATAATAAAAATTTAGTGTATCATTAGCTCTAATTGCCCGGGTACTCCTGTCACATCTTCTTCATATCTACTTTTCTCTCTCTCTGTCTTCATCTCCCTCTTTCTTATTCAAAGCTCTCCTTTTCTCACTTTTCACTTGTTATTTCTTTTCCATCTTTTTTTTCTATTTTTGTTACGAGATCTCACTTACCATTTCAATCCTACTGTTAATTGTTCTCTTTCTTCTCTTGTTCCTCCTCTCAGCCAAATTGCTTACGTATTCGTTACTCATAGTGATAGTCTGTCATCTTTCTGAAGAATCTTACATTACTTCTTTGTCTCTGTCTCCGTATTTCTCGTGTATCCTGTTGCCTTCGCATTCTGTTCCCTCCCTACGACTGACTTCATCTTCCTCATCTCCTCTGCTCCTTCCCAATATTTTTTCATTATGTTCGTAGGTTCTGGTTAATCTGGCAGAAAGGACAGCATGCTGCGCTTAGACACAGCTGAATTTCCTTTGAATGATAGCGGCTGCAAATTTATTTTTCACCGATGCGACCGCGCTCACCTCTCTCAGTGGCCAGGCAGGGCTGCGGCTGCCCTTGCTCACCTCTCTCAGTGGCCAGGCAGGGCTGCGGCTGCCCTTGCTCACCTCTCTCAGTGGCCAGGCAGGGCTGCGGCTGCCCTTGCTCACCTCTCTCAGTGGCCAGGCAGGGCTGCGGCTGCCCTTGCTCACCTCTCTCAGTGGCCAGGCAGGGCTCACCTCTCTCAGTGGCCAGGCAGGGCTCACCTCTCTCAGTGGCCAGGCAGGGCTCACCTCTCTCAGTGGCCAGGCAGGGCTCACCTCTCTCAGTGGCCAGGCAGGGCTCACCTCTCTCAGTGGCCAGGCAGGGCTCACCTCTCTCAGTGGCCAGGCAGGGCTCACCTCTCTCAGTGGCCAGGCAGGGCTCACCTCTCTCAGTGGCCAGGCAGGGCTCACCTCTCTCAGTGGCCAGGCAGGGCTCACCTCTCTCAGTGGCCAGGCAGGGCTCACCTCTCTCAGTGGCCAGGCAGGGCTCACCTCTCTCAGTGGCCAGGCAGGGCTCACCTCTCTCAGTGGCCAGGCAGGGCTCACCTCTCTCAGTGGCCAGGCAGGGCTCACCTCTCTCAGTGGCCAGGCAGGGCTCACCTCTCTCAGTGGCCAGGCAGGGCTCACCTCTCTCAGTGGCCAGGCAGGGCTCACCTCTCTCAGTGGCCAGGCAGGGCTCACCTCTCTCAGTGGCCAGGCAGGGCTCACCTCTCTCAGTGGCCAGGCAGGGCTCACCTCTCTCAGTGGCCAGGCAGGGCTCACCTCTCTCAGTGGCCAGGCAGGGCTCACCTCTCTCAGTGGCCAGGCAGGGCTCACCTCTCTCAGTGGCCAGGCAGGGCTGCGGCTGCCCTTGCTTTCACCCTGAAGTAGTTTCTTTTCCTAGCTCATGAGAAATTTTTCGTTTTCGAATAATTTATATGTACCTCTTAGTCTTTTTTAAAGTATAAAACCTTATTTGCGTATTTAGGTCTGTCATCAATACAAACGTATGTTAATCAGGACTAAATAATTTCTAATTTATCAGGGCTAAATGACTTTTTCAAATAACCACGGGAATTGAATTATTATGATTAGTATGTATAATAAGTACTCATTTATCTCTATGAGTTTCTGATTTATTCATATGTAGTAGTTTTGAAGTTGTATCTTCGAATAGAGTTTTCATTTCAATCACAGTCATTTTGTAGCGAGACAGAAAATGGATACGAAGCATATTCGAAAGACTTATTGAGGCAGTTTTCTGGGTAAGGTTGTATTTATTACCCAGTCACATTGCTAACGATTATTTATGAGATTATGACAATGAAAATTCCTTCATCTCCGCCTCGTGGCTCAAAGATGATATACAGACTTTTCCTGGCTGAACTTTTGGCTGCTACCTGGGTCACTTCTAGTGTACAGGGCGTGCCATAAATACGCCAATTAGTTCATTTATTTATATTTATATTGATAACGAATAAATCGGTGAACTTGAATTTCATATATTCATTAGCTGCGAGTATAGAAACAGTGGGGTGAAATTTGGTTCTGCGTCCTTTCGCCTGAATAGTTTTCGAAACAATGCGGCGTTTGAATTTTGTAAGTGAATTACCTCGAGTGAACTACGCGTGTGATGAGCTATCCCCATTTTGCGAGAACTTGGAGAATTAGACTGAATATTTGCCATATATGACAAATCACCATTAGAATTTTTGGCAATATGTTCATTTTCTGATTCACAATACACGTTGCAAAATGCATTGGCGTACTTATGGTACACCCTCTGTAGCAACATTCGGAAGAGTCCGATTCATGCAAGCACTTATTATGTACATCTTCTTCGTCCTATTGATGTGGATCGAACTAGAACTCTTCTAATAGTCACACCTTTGTTTTTTACCACAACCGATCAACCACAGCGATATATTGATATACTGCCAGGCAATAATTTTTCTAAAGACGGATATTGGCTTCTTGAAAGGACTGGTAATTACTTTTCATCTATATATGCAGCACATATATGTCAAAGTCAACAGTTGATTTCTTCGAAATTCAGTTTTTTCCAACTTTGAACCCGCAGTTGACTCAGTTATTCTTGACTCAAACTGTCTAGTCTGTAAATAAGAGTATTCCCTACTCTTCCTTGATCTCAAGCAACGGATTTTTATACCGAGCAGAGGAGCGGATTGTTCGTAGAAACTTGTGCAAAAATCGTGTGGTGTGACGGGAACCGAACCCGTGACCTTTCGCGTTCCGGGCGAATGCTCTCCCCACTGAGCTACACACGCACACATGATGATGCACATTTTAAGGCCCATACAACATGCCCCCCTCTCAACACCGAGGTCTCTCGAGGTCTAGGGTCAGAGGTCTAGGCGCCTTTGTTTCTGTGAACTTAGCTCATGCTCGGGTTTTCTTCTTTTTATTTTTTCTCTTTTTTTTCTTTTTTCTTTTTATCCTCTCTTCTCATCCCGGTTCGGCCCCCATGTAAATAAGAGTATTCCCTACTCTTCGTTGATCTCAAGCAACGGATTTTTATACCGAGCAGAGGAGCGGATTGTTCGTAGAAACTTGTGCAAAAATCGTGTGGTGTGACGGGAACCGAAACCGTGACCTTTCGCGTTCCGGGCGAATGCTCTCCCCACTGAGCTACACACGCACACATGATGATGCACATTTTAAGGCCCATACAACAAGTCTTTCGAAAATTATTTTTTTCTTACCAAGATTCAGTTCAATCGTTTTTGAATATTATGGTTTGATCATCTGGTTTGAACATTTGTTTTTCTGAAGTTTTTTCTATTTCTTGATCATTTTTTATGTAAACTATTCATTTTTGGCTCAGAGCAAAATTTGTCACTTTCACAAGTCAGCATATTATAGTAAACAAAAGATCTACACCTTCTTTGTGCTGTTGCTGGGACTTATTGTAAGGCACATTCAGTTTTGAAAAACATTATATTTGAAGCATGGGAGAGAAAATCGGTACCTTTAAAATGTTTAATATAAATTTTACGGGAATAACAATTACGGAAAACTAGGAAAAATAAATTTCCAATTGGTATATCAGTTTGATTTGCGAGGATAACATCCATACATATGTCTCAAAGAGCGCTTTCAACATTTTAGGTTTCTTGTGGCTTTCATGAGTGTTTTCCAGTTGATGAATATGTGTAAATCTTCAACCTCAATCAAGTTCATCAGTTCTTAGAAGGGGAAAATATTAGTGGATGGGGCGAGATCAAACCCAGCCTCATCAGTTCCTTCTAGTCAGTTCCTTCTCCCTCTCTCTTTTTTCTCTCTCTGTCTCTCTCTTCTCTTCCTCTTTTTTCTTTCTCTTTTTCTTACTTTACCTCTCCGTCATCCGGATGCAATACGAGTGCGAACGGACATAGGACGTAGACATATGTGTGACGGATATGGTTTGAACGGAATTGTCCTAAGGCGTTCGAATCCAGTTTTTATTTTAAATTTCAAACATTATTCAAAAATTGACGTCACGAAGCTAAAAGTAAATGGACGCTGCTACCATTGTATGTCTCTGAGCAATCTTCATTCTCTCCATCTCTATTTTTGTCTTTCTATCACTCTCTATCATTGTATGTCTCAGAGCAATCTTCATTCTCTCCATCTCTATTTCTATCTTTCTATCACTCTCTATCATTGTATGTCTCAGAGCAATCTTCATTCTCTCCATCTCTATTTCTATCTTTCTATCACTATCTACATCTTTCTCTTTTTCCTCTCTTTTAGTATAGAATATTAAATATATTTCCTATATTTGTCTTTACTTCTGATATCTTTTTCTTTCGCTTATCCTCCCTTTTCTCCATTCGTCTATCTCCCACTCATTTCTTTGAACTCTCACATTTCAAGTACTTTTTTTACTTTGTAACTTTTCGTTGTAATTCTTAGAATTGCCCAGTAACTTTCTGCTTCACATGTTTACGTCGAAAACTTCTCCTAATTTAGCAGTGGTAATATATGCAATGAATAACTGAATGAATAACTGATAGTTTAAGTATCTGAATTTTAGCCGTACGTATGTATCTCTATTCCTCTCTCCGTCTCTCTCTCTTTTATTTCACTTTCATCTTGATTTTCTGCCTTTCGTTTTTTCTCTCACTACCCCATTATCTTCCATTTTTCTCTCTTTCTCTTGCTCTCTATCCTTCCTTTTCCGGCGGTCGCAGATTTCTTTCTGCCTCATTTTCTTGATTCTCCAATTCACTACTTTCATCTGCTGAATAGCTCAATATTTAACACTAGAAAGCTTCGATTCGCAAAAGTAAACATTTTTTATAAATTTTTTTCGTTTTATAAGTTTTTTTCGATAAATTTCGTTAAACTAACGGAAAAAGAGTAGGGAAAAAATTTCTCGCGAAGTTTTTTCTTTTTAATCAAAAAAGTGCTTTATTTCTAAATTTAGCTTCACATTGAAACGTTTAAGTTTTAACGCAACTTTGAGTAACTTCGCGGTTATAGACTCTCACGCGGGAGATTTCGTAGAGAAAAATTCATGATTTTTAAAAAAAATTTTACTTGCGCTTTAAAAATCTCTCAGCTAATTAAAACCAATACGATTTCACCGAAGCAAAAAAATCATTGTTTAAATGCCTAGAAGCGTTCCTATCGAACTTGTTAACAATTGAGTCATAAAACTGAGTGTAATTTGTGCGATAAATTTATGTAGAGTGTAACCGATTTGTGATTGTCTTCAAAACAGTGATATGCAGAATATGAATACTACTTTTTCCAATATTTTCATACTTATCACCCTGGATTTTTTTTGAGTTTTGAGATTAAAAATAAACTTTCACGAAAAGTACTCCATCTGTAAAAAGTGATTGCTTTCAATTTATTATGCTTAATTTTGTTTTGATAATCATCGCACTCATCATTAACATCATTAATTTTATTATATATCTTAGTACGTCCATGGATGATTTCGTTTCAAAAAACATGTAAATATACCCAAACCGTTATCACATTGATATTATGCCTCGAGTAATATATAAGAGATCGTAGTGCTAATTGTAAGAAGATTTCTCGGCTTTTTACATAGAGCTCTTGCTCGGCGAGCGGTTCTAACATGTTTCTAGCCTTCGAGTACCGATAAGTACCGAGTACCGATTACCGATAAGTACTAGCCTTCGAGTAGTATTTATCGGTGAACGAAGGAACGGGTAATTTCATGGCGCGTCGAAGAATGTAGTAATAATAGTACGACAAGTGTCTCCGTAAGCCTACAGAGCCGATTGGGAAATGGTATTTAAATCAGGTTCCTTATGAGTTAGAAAGACGAACTATGGTAATAGCAGGAGATTAGGTGAAATGAATCGAAAATGATTTTTCTTCATAGCTGAGTGACTCAAAATGATAAATTTTCATCCACGAAGTGGCGGTTGGGAAGGCGCGTTAGTGCAAAATGGGTGGAAGGCGGTTTACGTGGTTAGATGGTAGGAGTATGAGATACAGCAACGCTAAAACCAATTTTAAAATATAATCTATTGCAAATGTTCGCTAAAAGCTGAAAGTATCGCTTCTTGGTTTTTATTTCATTTACTCTTTTTATTTCATTTAGGCATTCAGTGCATAAAATAAAATAACTGAAAAAAAGACGAAGACAACTTTATAAGAACTCGAATAATGGCAATCTTTAAAAATGAGCCAGCATTTCCGAGACCTTATGCGTAAAATAATCGATTTGTTAAGTTAACGTTAAAAAACGTTCAAAAAGAAAAAATTACTGCAGAATTTTTTAAAAAAAAGCGTGTTTTGTTTGCTGAAACGAATATTAGGGACTATAAATCTAGAATATTAGGGACTATAAATCTAGAATATTAGGGACTATAAATCTAGATTTTTCGTATGAGACTTCCGATTTCTATTTGTGTTGTTCAATTTCTATTTCTATTGCTGTTTCGAAGTAAGGAACCACTTCTCAACAACATATACATATGTACCAATAAACAAAGTTTACATTTTAAAAACCTTTTTAGTATAAGAAGCCCTTCCGCATGAAATTTTATTATTGACTCTTTTACAGCACTTAACCGTTCTTTCTCGTACTAAAAAATAGACTAGGCTTTTTTCAATTTCTACACTTGAAATCATTTAGCAATGAAATTATAAATCATATTAGGTCTAAGACAGTTCTACAATAAGGTCACGGGACAAGCGTGAAGCTGAAATCGGCTTATAAGTATTTATCCATGTGGACTGGACCCCTTTTCAACTCATACCAATAATCTCTCCGAGTTTCCAGATATCACACACTATAAAATACTTTGTTTGTTTAATATAATTATAACTATGGATTATTTTTCCAGTGTCATTAGGCGCTAACAAAGTTGGACTTTTCCGTATTTTATCGTTTTTTTTCAAGCAAATTGAAGTTGACCAACGTCGTTACTGATTAACATTTTGCCCTCTCATAGATCGCGATTTTCCCGCTATTTTTCATGAGACTAATGATCTTCATGTGTACAGAGAGTAGTGGATGCATGAGCAAGACCGCACTCGGAGTAGGAGAGAGAAGTGATAACTCCGGAGTGAAATGGATGCTTCCCCTCTCTCAAGGTTTGTTCTGGGTCCCGCAACAAACCATAAACTCCGCCGCCTTCTCACATACTCCTTTGCATTTGTTAAGCTGACGGGAGCGAGAGCTCATTTTGATTATACAGTGTTCTCCAGCAAATTCACTATTTCTCTCTACGTTCTTAATATGTTACTCAGCTTCTGTCTGTTGATTTGTCTGGAAAACATTCAATCTGTCAGTCCGTCATTTGACATATTTTCTGTCTGTCATTCGATCATTCGACAAAGTTTCATCTTGTCATTTATCGTTATTACAATTTAGTTTAATAATTTAAATTTGTTATTTAAAATTTACTTATTATTTCTCTATCACGGTCTCTCTGGGAACTCACTGAAGAGCCCCGCCCGGAGAAAGCGGAAGTCTGTCTGGGCTCAGGGGCGAAACAGACTTTCGCATTTGTTATCCATTACTTAAAGCAGAACTTTATCTTTTAAATTCTACACAAATTATCTTTGAAATAAACACATTATGCACCTTCACAATGTTTCTCTACCCTAATTATGTCATTGGACCACTGTCTCTGATCCGCTTGCTGAACCGTGAAGCGTGACTGAAAAAGGTTCAGGGCTAGTCAAGTCATCCATCCAACCAATGAAAGTCTCCGCAGATGACGACTGCCTTTTCGAGCCCCCGAGGCCTTCTTCGGTTATCCGTGAGATCGCGCACTTTGCCGTCTGGCCTGCTATTCCTAGGTATAAAAAATAATGAATATATTAAGATCCCAGAAGACTAGAGTTTTTGATTCTCAATTCCTGAATGTTTACGAGCTTTCAAAAAAATAGTTTTATTACAAAAAATGTTATAAATCACTATTCATCCGACATCTAGTCTTTCAAATCTAATTGTTTTCATTCTGTTGACCACTTACAATACAGCCCTTGTTCGAAACTCTTTAGGATGGAAAAAAACGTAATCTCCGAGGTTTTAGCACAGAATAATCAACTTGACTAGCGTAAGAGCGGAACGAAGAACGAACTTCCCCATACAAGAAGACTACTGTCTGTAAATCATATTAATTCTTGACTCGCTTTACTTCAGTGTTTGTAAACATAACATAACCGATAGTGCGGAAGAAATACCAGAGAAACGGCCCTATTTCAAAACTCCGTTAGGACAGAAAATGTTTCGAGAGAAGATATTGAACTGAATCAGTCTGATTTGACAAAGTTAATTTCTACAGACTAAGAAGATATGCATAGGTCACCAAACTTGTAAAAGTTATCTCCGTCGCTCCTCATCCCCGGTCCCTTTTTATGATTAAGAGAATATAATAGAAGCTGATCTTAGAAAAACTAAATGTCAGTTAGTGAACGAATTGTCGAATGTTAAACTTCGGCTTCCGCTACGCGAAATGGAAGATCACTTGCCTCCCCCCCCCCCCCCCCCCCCCCCCGTAAAAGAGACCAGCATTAAAAAAATAAATTCATCTCTCCCAAATTCATCTCTCCCTCCCCCCTCTCCGGTCGCCCTGTCACCCCCCCCCCTTTCTGGTCGCCCGTCACTTACCCCCCCTCTCCGGTCGCCCTGTCACCCACCCCCCCCTTTCTGGTCACCCCCCTGTCACTTACTTCTCCCCCTCTCCGGTCGCCCTGACACCCATCCCTCCCCTCTCTTCGGTCGCCCTGTCATCCACCCCCCTCTCCGGTCGCCCTGTCACCCACCCCCCCTTTCTGGTCGCCCTGTCACTTACCCCCCTCTCCGGTCGCCCTGTCACCCACCCCCCCCCATTTCTGGTCGCCCTGTCACTTACCCCTCCCCTTCCCCGGTCGCCCTGTCACCCACCCCTCCCCCTCTCTTCGGTCGCCCTGTCATCCACCCCCCCCCCCTTTCTGGTCGCCCTGTCACTTACCCCTCCCCCTCTCCGGTCGCCCTGTCACCCACACCTCCCCCTCTCTTCGGTCGCCCTGTCATCCACCCCCCCCTCTCCAGTCGCCCTGTCACCCACCTCCCCCTCCCTGGTCGCCCTGTCACCCACTCCCCCCTCCCCCCTTTCCGGTCGCCCTGTTACCCAACACCCCTCTCTGGTCGCCCTGTCACCCCAACACCTCTCCAGTCGCCCTGTCACCCACCCCCCCCCCCTCTCTTCGGTCGCCCTGTCACCCACCTCCCCTCCCTGGTCGCCCTGTCAACCACTCCCCCCTCCCCCCCTTTCTGGTCGCCCTGTTACCCAACACCCCTCTCTGGTCGCCCTGTCACCCCAACACCTCTCCGGTCGCCCTGTCACCCACCCCCTTCTCCGGTCGCCCTGTCACCCACCCGAAAAAAATGTCTACAGATCCTGGTGAGCTATGATGATATGATTCAAAAGCTGTTCGCCATTCTGCCATACAAAGTGCCTCGCGATGTTTTCAACGGTAGACTAAAAGCAGAAAAATAATTTTCTTTACTCGAACGCTGTATAATATTTCAGTTTTTCTGCCGAATACGGGAAGTTTCCTAGAGAAAAGCGCACAAATCTTCCAACTGTTTCGAAAAATTTTTTTGGAATTCTTAGTAGTTAACTTTTCATCAACTTTTAACAAAATCGCCAAATTCCCATAAGTTTTTTTCTAATGTTGATAATTTTCCTTAAATACAACACTCGAATGATTATTTATAGTCAATAAAATTCTAATTTCTGGGAACCAACAGGAAGTTTGAGAACACAAAAACGGTCTTATATATATATATATATATATATATATATATATATATATATATATATATATATATATATATATATATATATATATATATATATATATACTTTATCTACATCTTTCGATGCAATAACGCATAAATTTAATTACATTTCAAAATGAGGAATGAATAGATCAGCTAAACTAATTGTCAAATAAGTGAATAAATTCGATAACAAAAACGATACAGAAATTTGACTTTAATATAGCGAATTGAATGGGGAAAAAACAAACAAACTTTCGATTATTTTGAAATAGAAAAGTTTACGATTATTTTGTAATTGAAAAGTTACTTAGAATTGGTTTGAAAAAACAATCTTCATTTCACGATGACTTTGAAGAAAAGCGAGAAGTATCTCTAGCAGATCTCAAGATAGTTGAACAAATCAGTCGTTACTTAGTTTTCAATAACGGCTCTTTCTCGCTCCGGCTTAGGGTAGGGATACACTTGCGAGGCTTAATAAGGCTTAATATAAAAAAAGGCTTGATAAATAAAAAAAATAAAAAAACACCACAAGCAAAATGTCTCAGAATACAATGTTTTGCCGGTTTATTAGACTGAATTTGTCGTTACACAAAAAGCAACCGTCCCTCCAATTCCCCGCAGTGAAGTGCAGCCCCCCGCCCCCCCTAAATGAATTGCGGCCCCCTCCAATTCCCCGCAGTGACGTGCAGCCCCCCGCCCCCCTAAATGAATTGCGGCCCCCTCGCATAAATTTGTGCCTCAATAACTTATGTGTGATCGGAGGCTGGAGATAATAGGAGAGGTACCGAAATTTTAGTTTAAGAGGGGGAAGGTACTTTTCAGTGTTTTTTCTCGCTTGTGCTTACAATTAGGTAATGTATACGCTAACGAGGCCGTATAGCTTAGGAGCAAAACCGCATGAGAAAAACTTTTTTTTAATTTTTAGGTGTACCTGACTAAGCTTGTGAAAATACGAAAAAAATACCCCGAAGTGGAATGAGCACTCTCCTAGCGAAGTGCGGCCCCCTCAAGTAAATTTGTGCCGCTAATAGTAATACATGAGTTGTTTTTTTTGTAAAAATTTTTCTTCGGGCATAATTATAGGGGTTGTAGGTGCCATTCGCAAATCTACCGAACTTGATTCAATTTACAACTGATATATACTTTTCTCGCCTTCTACGAATTGCGATTCGAAACATCAATTCATTCCCTCATTAACAAAACAAACCAAGAGCCTTTCGACGTTCAAGGACCGGAGAAAGAGAGAAATCGGCAGCGAAAGAAGGGGAGTAGTTTAAAGTGTTCTCAAACTTTGGTTACTAAACCTATTATAGAGGTTCAAAACAAAAAAAAACAGTTATAAACTATTAGAACTCTACTTTGAGAGAAAAATGATGACTCATAACACGTCGAAAAATAGAGAAATTTCTTAGGAAAAATTAGGAAAAAAACAATGAGGCAGTTTGCCCGCTTACTTGAATGAATTATAGTTTACAATAAAAATGGTAGTCGTTAACGACTAAACAGGAAATTTCAAAAAGCTTTTTTGAGCGATTCATCATTTCATGATCATTCTTAAAATTAAAAACAAATTTAAAAAGCGTTTTTTCGGTATAAATTGTTTGGGAAATTTCGAACATCTATTTAAGAGATAATTTTTTTCAATGAATATTATTTCGTTTACGAGAATCGTTTTGCGAACAAAAGTGTCTCCGAAAACTCTTTCAAAGCTCACTTTGAAACATATCTAGAAGCTAATCTAGAAGCTAATCTATTTCAGTTAGGACACTTTTCCCCTGGATCGACCTGTTTGATAGAAATTTATCGACTTTCGATGTTTGAATTGGACAAAATCCCGGACTCGAAAACTCTTCCTATGTGCCAATCGAGTTTCAGTTTTCTCAGAAGACAAGCATTTTTCTCTACAAATCTTTTCACATCAACTCATCTAATTGTTCTCGACGTTTGGCCCTTTTTTTTCTGTAATGGGTGGAAAGTGTGTAATTAGCGGTAGGCTTCCCTCCTGTTCCCCCTCCCAGGCACAAGCCATTCTCGATCCGGGTTTCCTTCCATGCATGCAGGCCCTCGTGAACCGGAGGAGCTCCTACAGTACTTCCTACCGGAGGCCGGGAGCTTTCACCCTCTTGTATTACTCGTATTTGTGGAAGAGAAGAGATAGGTTCGCTTATTAATGTTCTAGCCTGTTTTTCAACCAACATTATAACTACATGTACCTCTCACGCGGTTGGTTATACGAACGAAAAAAATAACCAAATCTTTTATTTAATTTTCGATGCTGCAACAACAAACTGTATTCAGTTTAAACGCTTAATTATCGAATACGGAGAAGATTAACCTGTTGAGTGGATAGCGATAATGAGATGAGTTCCGATCACGTGCTGGAATTTTCGCCTAGCTGTCATTAAAAAGTCATGCTAACTTAAACTTTTTCTAATTGAAAAAAATTTGTATAATATATAAATTCAATTTTTTCAAGGATAAATATATGTACATATATATATATAATTTTTTTTAAATTTGGTCTGAAGATTGGCTCATAACCGCTGTGAAAGTGAAGTTTAAAAAAATGGAAGATGTCAATATCTACTGATCCATCTCCAGTACTTTCAGCTCAAAAATTCGATTAGCCAGATTTCATGTCTTTAAATTCTGTAATTAACATCATCGATATGAGCTTTAATGAAGCATCAAAGTTAAGCAATGAAACATTATAGTTAATTCAATATTTTTTCTCATTTTGATAGCAGTGCAGTGAAACCGTATTGAAAATCCTGTCGGTCGACAAAAAGTCTGTTGGTTGAATTTTGGATTTCGGTCCGGTCTATTTAACCTCGATAGGTCCTTATTCAACAAAAAACCACATTCTCTCAAAGAAACCTTTGAACGGTGAGCTTCATGGGAAGACAACTTTTTTGCAATTTTTTAACATCTCAACTTACATATTCTAGCAAATCACCGCAGTTTTCGCTGTCTGTTAACAACATCAGAGTATTTAATTGTGCTCTTTTTTCCGGACTGCATGGTCTGCAGAAACTGAATTAAAAAAAGTGTTGTTCAAAAATTTATCCGTTCTTAAAGCGTAGAATGCTCGTTCAAGTCGCAATCTAGTGATGCTTTCGAGTGAGTGAGAGACAGAACGAGAGAGAGAGAGAGAGAGAGAGAGAGAGAGAGAGAGAGAGAGAGAGAGAGAGAGTAAGAGATATATATAGAGAGAGGAAGAGATAGAGATAGAGTAACGAGTGAAAGAGAGAGTAATATAGATATAGAAAAAAGAGATAGATAGAAAGAAGAGAGAGATAACAAGAGATAAAGGGAGAAGGCGAGAGTTCAGAAACTTTTAATTCTGTCTTTTGTTGCCTAAACGTCATTTCGAGTACTCAAGTATGTACATATAAGTTTAACGCATTAAAAGGTGGGACCAGATAGTTATTAATGAAGTTGTATGCACTAAACATCATAGCCTTTTAAATTAATTTTTTTGGATGTTCTCCTATTATGTATATGTAGATGAAATCAAATAAATACTATTCATTTTTTAAAAAAAACTGCAACTCGTTATAATGGAACTAAGTTACTAATTGCAAAGGAAAAGGCTCATCAAAACGGCTTTCTACTTATAAAAATTCTGGATTTTATTTTGGTTTACTTAAAATTTGAAATTTTTTTACTCACCTTTGGTCAAATCTTCTCAGAATGGTTCTTCAGAATTCGCTTGTTTCTTTGTTTTTCACTTGGAATTTCAACCCTTTTTTCAGCTCCAACTGAAAAATATGGCATCCCTTTTAAAATGTAAGCAAAAGCGTAGTTGTTTTAGTAACTTTCGAGTTACAAATGCTTCGTGAAGCTGTGGAGAGTTCATGATACATGAAAGCTTCAACGTTCTTGTTTCCTGGGGCTTCAAATACTCGTTGTTGCCATGGTTCGAACGTCCACCGAATGTGAGTGCAACGCGGGTCTTTTGAGAAAACTGCGTCTGGATGCTTGGAAAGTTTTAGAGAGCTTGTCAAAATGTAGGAATGATGTACTTATTTGGGTTTTTATTAGATAACAAGATTGTTGATGGAAGAAAGCGAAGATTTTTCACTTAGGACTGAACGGTAGTTGAGTAAATGTCATTTCTTTTGTTACGACATCTGTCTGTAATCTTTCTTCATCTTATGCGTCTCCTCGCCTTTACAAATTATAGGCTTGTTTTCCGTAAGGAATTTCATTTTCTCTTCTTTCGTTTTGTGAAAATGAATATCATTATCTAGTTGGCCTACAAAAACTGGATAGTGACCTTATCGGTCATCCCATGTAGGCTGATTCGGTAGAGCATCTGGTTATATCTGACAGCTCTTTGGAATTCTCCATCCTGACCAACTGAAGATCGGTATTTTTCCTCTGTGTATCATTTTCCGACTGATCCTCATAATTGAATTGGGTCTCTAGTAGGAATTTAATACCTTGAGACCGTAAAGTTCATAAAATAACCTACAAACCTGGATATCTATACACTTTTTACGCTCTCGCTCTAACTGCTTTACAACTATAAATAATAAAGTAATTAATTGTGTTGATTTCTATGAATTATTGTTTCATGTCAATCACATTTATTCAAATGCGACTTGATAATCAAAAACACACTGTGTGAAGACTTTTTTGTATGCTTCAAGCGGGCTTTCATCACAAGAACTCTTGATTGGACAACCTAAAAGATTTTAGTTTTATCAATATATGAAAATCTTAAGATATTCTCCTATTCTAATTTCTATTGAAACAATTGAATTTAAGTTACGTAAATTTGATAGGAAAAGGAAGGTTTCAGTGTAATAAACCTAATTATAAAGACATTCAAGCACCATATTTCTCCAATTTGATAGGAAAAGGAAGGTTTCAGTGTAATAAACCTAATTATAAAGACATTCAAGCACCATATTTTTCCAATTTGATAGGAAAAGGAAGGTTTCAGTGTAATAAGCCTCATTATAAAGACATTCAAGCACCATATTTCTCCGGAAACGCCCAAGAAGTATAACAGATTTATTTCAGCAAGATAAAGTTGAAGGTTCGAGAAAATGAAATGGAACATAACATAAGAAGGACTGTGAAGAAAGAAAATCCACAAGCGAATTTATGAGAAATGTGGAGAGTAATGGTTAAATAGGAAGAGAAAAAGGCTGAAAAGATGAAATATAGAGAAAATTATAAAAGGTGGAGAGGAGAAAGACAATAGAGAAGAAGAGGAGAGAACAAGGCAAAGAGGAGGTGAGGGAGAAAGAGAGCGGATGAGGAAGGATTAGAAGAAACACAGAAAGAGAAAGAGTGAAAGAACGGGAACCGAGAGTAGAAGAGTTAGTGAGAAGGACGAAGTAAGTAAGGTTCCGAGTTCTGCTGCGAAAAAAGGCTTATTGCATGAAGGTGAGTCAAAAAGAGTCACCGTGAGGATATACGTCAAGGAAGAAACTACCCAGATAGAGCATATGAAAGAGAGAGAGATATCCAAAAGGAAAGAGAGGGAGCTGAGGGTTGAAAGCTCCCCGAAGGCGTGGCCCCACCGCCTGGAGCCACGATCGATGTGGGGAGGGAGGACAGTGGAGAGAGGAAAGAGAGATGAGAGTGTTCTCTCTGACAAAGAAAGTGAGAAGTAAAGAGGTACACAGCATAAAGTTGTCACTGTGAGTCCTCGGTGCCTTCCCAGTTAATGTTTCCACTGTGGACCATCCCCTAATCATCTCGGCAGGGGTTCCATTGCCTCGGAAGACCCCTTTACCATCTAATAGGGGTCCTTTGACCAGTCATTAGAGGTCTATTGCCCTCAGAGTAACCGTGGAAGACCAGAGGCCTGATTTCTGACTGACCCAGTGGTATTCAACAAGGCAGCCTTTCACCGTGGAAGTGTTTATCTTGAAGCGCAGTTTTCGTGAGGGAAGCGTTAAGTGCCCTTCCTGCCATAGAGACCACCCGGAGATCAGTTAAAGATAACTCGATGGGTGGCGTCCGAAATCTCTAATAGACAATGTTGGGTATCGACCAAATTGCCAGGTTGGCAGCAGAAGAGGCCAGAAGAGAGCAGAAGAACGAGGGATTCGCCTCTGCCAGAAAGCAAACGACCGTCTCCACCTCCCCGCATCGAGAGAAAGTTCGTTCCTTCTATTCTGTGAACTGTTTCATTTAAACAAAATTTATAGAAGATCAAGAAACCCTTTAAAGATACTTTTTCCGAGTTTTTGTGATCTTTTGAAATGATTTAAATAATTTATTTTGGTACTTGCTGTCATTTTTTTAACAAATTGTTATTTTTTCTTATTTTTTCTTTTCTCATTTCGATTTTTTCTTCACATTTCTTGTACAATTTCTTTCAATTCCCCTAAGATATGTATGTGCTAAGAGAGCGATGGTGAACTACATAGGAACTGGAAACCAGTCCCGTTCAGCTTACTTCCCAGTAAATTCTAATAACCTGTGTTGTCCAAATCATATGCTTTTTCGCATTCCATCTGTTTTCTTTGCTCAAGTCATTACTTTTTTCCAAAGGCTTGTCCCTCATTTCCGATTCATCAGTCTTGTAGTCTTTTTTTCTACCACTCTCTATTTTCTGATTTTCTGTCTATTTCTCTAATTTTTTCTCTCTCTTCGTTTTCTTCTTCTTCGTACTAATTTCTACTCGTCTCAAGACCCATTAATTCACATCATTTTCACAAGTTATCTGATTATCGTCATCATGAATATCTACCGGATTACTTCTTTTCATTCATCATATTTTTTACATGTTCAAGATTTACAAATATTCCCCCTTTTTTATCTTTTCCATTCCTTTACGGATTTCTATCACCTTTCCTCTTTTTTTAACCATTTCCTGTTCTCAAGATATTTGCCTCTCTTGCTGATTTGACCCTTCAATGTTTCTTTCCAGTTTCATCTCCCCTGCCTTTTCACGTTCCACCTCAAGCATTCCCTCTAGTTCTACTACTACGTATACCTTCCATTCCCTTCCTCCTAACTCCCTTCTTCTTTTCATTTAGATCGCTTCCCTGCCTCTCTTTCGTTAATTCAGTTATATATTCTTTGACGGCATTCTAGTATTCTTTTTTCGGCATCTCCACTCACCCCTTTCCGAGGATTCTTTCCTTTACAATATTCATACTCGCAATAACATAATAAAAAAATTTATGTAGGCTAATTTTTAGATAGGAATAGACAGTTTGTGTAGAAAAACAACTTTTCAGTATTATTCTGAGGCTATATTATAGAGAACAGAGCGCATCTTTGCTAATTTTTCTTTCCTTTGTTTTTCATTTTTCCATTTTTCTCTCTCTTGCTCTTTCTCTCTCTTCTCTCTCTCTCTCTCTCTCTCTCTCTCTCTTGCTCTTTCTCTCTCTTGCTCTTTATCTCTCTCTCTCTCTCTTGCTCTTTCTCTCTCTTTTGCTCTTTATCTCTCTCTCTCTCTCTCTCTCTCTCTTGTATTTCTCTCTCTCTATCTCTCTCTTGCTTTTTCTCTCTCTCTCTTTCTCTCTCTCTCTTGCTCTCTCTCTCTCTTGCTCTTTCTCTCTCTCTCTCTCTTGCTCTTTCTCTCTCTTTCTCTTTTGCTCTTTCTCTCTCTCTTTCTCTCTCTCTCTTGCCCTTTCTCTCTCTCTCTTTCTCTTTCTCTTTCTCTTTCTCTCTCTCTCTTGCTCTTTCTCTCTCTCTCTCTCTCTCTCTTGCTCTTTATCTCTCTCTTTCTCTCTCTCTCTTGCTCTTACTCTCTCTCTCTCTTGCTCTCTCTCTCTTTCTGTCTCTCGCTCTCTCTCTTCTCCTTCAACCCGCAGTTACTCTCTGTTCCAATTTTCTTCTTTTTCTCTATTTACTCTCCACTACCCCTACACTTTTTTTACTTCTGAAAAGCTAATTTTCTGTTAGAATTTCAGATATCTTTTTCTCGATGAATTATTTTTCTTGATGTCTCCTTTTCCTAACAAAAACATTTCATGTTAAGAGCTCAAAGTTCACAAACTGCTAAATTTTCATAATGTGAGTTTTCGGTTAAATTCTCTATCTTTTTTCTCCATCTTTCTTATTCAGTATTGTCTCTATTCATGTCTGCTCTCTCTCTATCTCACTCTCTATCTTTCTCTCTCTCTATCTATTAAATTATTTGTCTCTCTTCTTTTCTCTTTCCATTTCTTTCTGTCTTCTCTTAATTATATTTCTCTTCATTTCCTTTCTTCAACATTAGCTGTCTCGCAAAGGCATTCCTTTCCCTAGAGATCCTTTTTCTTCTATTTCTCTGTGTATATCTGCACTCTTCAATCTGACTTTATTTTCGAGAGGCGCAGCCCATGGATTTCTGCCATGTCCTTGCCCTCTCTTGAAATGTCGAATTTGTTTGCATACATTTATGAGCTTCTGTCTGACACATCCATAGAAGATGTAGTTGAATCGAGCACGGGCTGGCTTTACGCCTTATTTTTAGGTTGGGCATTCCGGTGTTGCGTGAGGTCTAACTAGGTATTATTTACGGTGCTAACAACAGAAAACTAAAGAAGTCGGGCCAGACAGGAATCAGAGTGAAAAATGATGTTAGAACTCAAGTCCGAAGAGAAAAAAGGGTCAACTGAGAAAACGCTAGAGGAGATTTTGCAAGTAGAGAAAACATTTTGACGAAACAGGAGATGCTATGGAAACGTCGTCAACAGGAAACATGAAAAAATTTAAAGAACTTTATGATAAGATTAACGATTAAAATGAATACTTCCGCGAAAAAAACAGCGGAAAATAGAAAATGAGCAATAATTAAGAGAAATTGAGATTTGCGAGAAAAAAATGCGCTCATATCACATGAAACTTCCAAAACAAGGATCGAAGTGAGATGTATAGTTCAAAAAGTTTCGAGTGAAAGTTCTAGCAAAAGCGAGAAGGTTTTGAGGATTGAAAAATGGGGGGTTGGGTTGGAAGTATTTTGATAGGGGGTGGGTTGGAAGTATTTTGATGGGGGGGGGGTGGGTTGGAAGTATTTTGATAGGGGGTGGGTTGGAAGTATTTTGATAGGGGGTGGGTTGGAAGTATTTTGGTGGGGGAGGGGTGGGTTGGAAGTATTTTGATAGGGGGTGGGTTGGAAGTATTTTGATGGGGGGGGGGTGGGTTGGAAGTATTTTGATAAAAACTGCAGAAAAAGACAACAAAAAAAAAAGAAAAAAAAAGTTGGAAAGGCAAAGATTATTAGTTTTCATTTCGAAAAAATGTTATAGATTCCACAAATGCCGTAACAAAATTCTTCTTTTTTCTAAGAGGATCATCCTGTTCTTATTTGTGAAAAAATCGTTTTTTCTCAGTTTTTCCCCTTAACAACTATATCAATTTCACAATTAAGTTACACTGCTCTTGGTTTTTTGCATTGGATACATTTTTCAAAATATACATTATTGCTTTCTTTCACGTGTTCACTACATTCTTTTCGAGCTCCCAATTTTTTCGTTCCTTGATTTTTTCATAGGGGTCTACTGACAAATCCATGTATAAGAACTCTAAAAACTAGGAAGTTGTGTTTTATGAAAACCGTTCCACATAATTAGCTGTGAAAAACAAGTGATAAACAACATCAGATATTGATCAAACCATCGCTCGGAAAAAAAGCTAGTCACCGGGGGACTCGAACCCATGCAACCATCTCTCCTCTATCCGGGAGCGAGCGTGTTAACCATTACACCACGGTGACACATTGCTATTCCGTGCGATAGTGCTTATTAAAGGCTAAATTGCCTCGATCTCTTAGTCACGCATGCTCATGAAGCGAAAGCGTCGTGAATGGAGCATAACTCCAGATTTCACAATTAAGACAGAAGAGAGGTCGAAGATGGATGATGAATCTTCAAATGCTCAGTTACGAGCGTGCGATGGTTTGATCAATTTTTCCGTGCGATGGTTTGATCAATTTGTCTTCTCTACCAGGCGTCACTGCCTTAAAACTGTGGAACTGAGCATTTGAAGGAACATCAGATATCATAGGAAAATCATTTCAGGGTCCATCTTCATTATTCATCTTCTCAGAAGATAATGTGTTGCGGCGATACGCGAAGACTGTCATCGAGTGGGGGCCTTTCGAAGGATTTATTCTACTCACTATCATTGGTATCATCATCACTCTTGATCACAATAAAAGCTATGTTTATCGGTGTTGTAACTGGTAAGGCGCTGATAAGCCCGGTCAGAGGTAGAGGTACCTGGTTTGGATCTTCCTATGTAGAATAGCTTTTGTCAGATAGTTTAACCATTCTTCTATCAATAAAAAAAACATTTAAGAAAAACTCATAAAATTGGAAGTTGAATTAAATTTTATTGTAACTTTTTTTATAAAATTCAAATTTCTTTTTTAAAAAACTAGTTTTAATTTGTAAAGATGACCATTATGTGAAGCGATTAATTTTATTAGAACTTATGGGAAAGTTAGACAAAGATGAAGTCCATGAAGAGGAAATTCCTCATTTTTTCTCATCTATTGTTTGTAGTGAGAAGGTGGAAGATGGATTTATGTTCAGAATGGAAAAGGCTCTACGGAGTTAAAATTGCTGCTAAAACATGGGTTTATTGCTTTGATAAGACTTTGTAAAGAGAATAGTGGAGCTAAAAACGTTTGGAAAATCAAAAACTCGAACGCCTTAAGACATAGGTTGGGGCAACTAACAATTTCATTTTTATGAGTTTTATGAAAAACCATCGATTAGATTGTAAGAAGTTCATTTCACAATTTCATTCACGTACCGCTTTATTTGATAAGAACAGTATAATTTTGAAGATTCTAATCTTACTCGGAATTTTCAAGTTTTTTTTAACTGACTACATTCCAAACTTACTAAATTATTGTGCTTGCTTGTGGGTTTTATTGCAAAGTTGGAAAAGGCCTTTTTGTTTGAAATTTTCCACGATGAGTACATGAAATATCCTCAAAAAGTGTGAGGAAAGGTAGTAAATGGGAGTCTGCATTATCCTGGACACACAAACCTCTGTGGTTGTGAAGACAATCAACTCTTACCAGATTATGTTTCGAAATTCCAATGCTGGAAGGTTCTCGAAAGTGATACTCAGAGGGGAGGTAAAAATAAATGTTTACAGGGAATTGTGTTGTTCTGGCAATGGAGAAACATCTTCCCAAGAATGACAAGACCACCACATCTGAGTACTTGGTAAGCATTTCTCTTAGTTTATTTCCTTTTTTATATTTATGTTTTTATTTCTATGTATCTGTATCTCTCTATCTTGCTTTCTCTTTTCTACTATTATTTGCTTTCTCTCTCTCTCTACCTCTCTTTCTCTCTGTTGCGCTATCTTTTCTTTTCTTTTTCTGTCTAACTTGTTCTACCTCTTTTCATTTTTTCTCACGATATTCCTAAGATTTTTCTCTATTTTCTCTGTTTTATTTTATCGCTTTTCGTCATTTTCATCTCTTTATTCTCTTTCTTACTTTTTCCATTTATTTTTTTTTTCTTTTCACTCTTTTCTTATTTATTTCTATTTAGCTTTGATTCCTACCTTTTTGATTTTTCTCTGTTTTTTGTACGATTACATAATTCCCACGTTTTGATATGTTCTAATTTTTTCGGTTTCGTAATGTTCTTATTGTCTCCGATCATGTGTTCACAGTTATTCGAGTTCTAGAAGAAGGAGTTAGAAAGGGATCTGAGATAGGAAAATGTGGCGAGAGGAAGAGAAAAGAGGGAGGAAGGAGGGGGAAGGAGGGGGGTGAAAAATAAGTCGCCTTCTCAAATAAAGGAAGAAGCATGGAAGAGGAACTTCTTCAATACAACCAAACGATGAATGTATACGCGCGTAACTCGCTGCTGCTTTGTTCTCAGCGAATCTTCCCTACTCATCTTCTCTCACATTGTGCCTTTATCCATATCCTCTCTTTTCGCTTTCTCGCTCCCTTTTCCCTCTGTCAGCTATATCCTATCCCCCCCTTTGCCTATATTCCCCTTCCTCTATATCTTCTTCTCATTTAATCTCTCCATCCCTCCCTTGCTCTGAGTGAACCCTTCTTCATACGCTGTCCTTTTTTGAACGTTATCTTTCTATGTATATAACGTCCTCCGCGTGCTCATTCCAGGAAGCTGACGAGAACTAGAAAATGTCAAGAGAAGAAGTCTGAGGGTAGCACAAAAAATTTTACACTCGAGAAGGGGGTTCGCAGAAACAGGGGTATAGGGCCCGTTTTTCAGGATAGCCAATTAAATTTACACAACAAAGGGGTTTGTCAAAGATAGGATTTCAGGGGCACGAGTAAGCGAAAGAAAAGTTACATTGGACAAGGTTTTAGCCGAAAGAGGATCAAAGTAGGAATGAGACAAGTTGAAGACTGAAGAAAGAATGACATGAAAAAGGTTATTACTACCTATGGGTACTTAGGCTGAAAAAATCCCTGGGGTGAAAGGAATTTCGTGAGAATAGATTTAAGGTTTGAGAAAAAGAAAGAGTTGGAAAGGGATAGGTTCGTTGTGCGTTTCTAAGAATACCAATACAGCATAATTACATCAATCGCGACAAATTTTTTCAAATAGGTGGATATGCAGAGAGAAGTCTATATTAAAGATGAAATCCACGGGAATAAGGTTGTTTTGAATGGTCTTCTGGACTGAATAACATTAGGAGAGGAATATTCGCAGTTTGGAACATGGTGTAACGAAAAGAGATGATAGGATGATTAGGATGATATCACACTGAAAACTTGAGAAATTCCGAGTGGCAAAATTAAGTATCATTGGTAACTTAAAAACTTCCGAAACAAGTTTCATCAAAAATATTAAGTTAAAGAGTTCATAAAAAGGACATTTGCAAAAGTTCAGTCTTGAATCATGAAAAAAGAGCATTTATAAAATGAAACCGGACGGTTGTTAGCATTTAAAAACGATATTTGAGGTAGGTTTAGTTTTCTAGAGAATAATCAAGTTGAGTCGCGCTGAAAATTCATAGTGTTAATGATAAATGAGATCACATTGATTGAAAGACGTCTGGTATTTTTCACGACAAAAGTAGCACATGGAAAAAAGGTTTGAGGAAAAAAAATTTTTTTTTCAAAAACAACGTAGAAATGGAAATAATAACTTTTCTCTCTACTCGCTCAATAATTTTTCTATATCTCTGAATACTTAGCTTAGCACTCGTTTAATCAGAGATAGATAAAAAGAGATAGAAATAAGAGTGAGGAAACTAATTGAGACAGAAACATACAAACAATGGGCGAAGAAAACCGGCAATTGCCGAAAAGCATGCTTCCAAAAAGCTTGTGGAAGTCAGCGATGTGATAATGTCTTTACTTTTTCTCTCACGTGGACTTTGAGGTCGTAAGCGATGAGATTGCGGTTTCGTTCCTCAGCCTTACGGTCTCGTTAGCGTGAACTTGACGAAGCCTGAGCGAGTGAAAAAGTTTTTTAAAAAATACTCAAAAGAAAAAAAGTTAAACAAAATCTCATCGCTGACGTCCACAAGCTTTTTGATAGCACGCTTTTCGGCAACTGCCAAAAATTTTTTTCATGAGGAGTTTTCATGACGTTTTCAAAATTTTCAAGCACCTCGTCAAACTATACCCGAAAATCTTTAGCAGTAGAGGTTTAAATGAGCTGGAATGAGTAGGGAGGCGATAAAAGGTTCTTAATTTCATAAGCAGACTGTTACAAGACGGGAAAAGAGTCTTGTTGTACAAATACTTTAAGTAACTTTTTTTAGTTAACCAGGAACTGTGCTCTTGGTGATGGGGATGCGCTGACAATATTGTTTTGAATTACATGAGTTTCACAACAGAAAAGCGGAACATGACGTTCAAAAAAATCTAACATAGTAATAATTATCTTTAGAATGTTTCCGAACATGTTGGTCAAGCTTCGATTCTATCTCTGCCAAGCCTGCTAGCGAAGACTGCGCAAGTTATTGTTAGGCGATTAAGTAAATCTATGAGTGATTCATCAAGCTATTAATCAATCAATGGTATTCAGGAGCGGACGGAACCATATTTCATGGGAATCTTCTGCTTGGAGTGCATGCTGAAGATCATCGCTTTTGGCTTCGCTATGCACAAAGGCTCTTATCTGCGCTCGGGATGGAACATCATGGACTTCATAGTTGTCGTCTCAGGGTGAGTTGTGATTTTCTGTCAATCTCCTCTTCTACTAATTCCTCTTGGAAGGACTTCATTCATAATCCGAAACCTCATTTTTAGTTTAAAAAGGTTGTTTACTTACTTTTTTATATAGAAAGTGAAACAATGCTGGATTTATATGTATTAGCTGAATATTGGAAGAATTAAGTATTGCTACTGTACCAGAAAAAAGAGTGTTAAGCATAGGAACTTAGAACTGGATTCGCATAATGATTCTCGAACAATTTTGTTTTCTCACGGAGTTTTTCGAGAGGACATACAAAGTAAGTTATCAGTTCCTTATTTGGATGCTTAGAATTAGGCAACAAGAAAAGAAGTTTTTTTATTTTCCTTTTTTGCTCAAATGCATGTTAGAAACAAAGTAGGTTCAATGAATGGTCCATGTTGTCATTAGGCTTTCTTTTTTACTACATATTTACTAGTAAACAGTTAGCAAAAGCTGTTTAATGAACTTAAAAAGGCTTCTTTTCAATTATATCTGAGAGTTAAGATGATACTATGTTTCAATTATAAATGAGTCTCGTTGATTTCGGTGTACCGGGTAGGGCGCAAAGACCCTAGACCTTTTATAGTTTCATAGGTACTCCAGTAACCCTAGGCTGATCCATCAAAACCGAGGAGTTGAGACAAACTAAGAGATATACATAGACGTTAGTAGTTGCCCGACTGTAACAAAGTTACTTACTATCCCTGGTAAGCTAGGCATGTATAAAGCTACTAAATTAAATTTTTAAACTGCCCTTTCCTTGCATCAAAGCAAGAAAAAGCGTGAAACTATAGCACGTCGTTAAATTTTGAGGGTTCTAAGCAGGGTTTTCTCTCCATGGGCCTCGATTAAGTTTTATACTTCAGTTTCTTACCGTACCATTATGTACTCCCTTTTTCTCCTCATCTAACATAGACACAAACAAGTTTAATAGACATCTGTTCAATGATTCACCGCTTTCTTTTGTTTGAAATAAGGGTTTTGAAGTTCAAAATGAAAGAGCTGCTGCATTTCTAGGGTTGTGACAATGCTGCCAACGACTTCGAACGTCAGTCCACAGGAGTCTGTGGATCTGCGAACGCTGCGAGCTGTCCGGGTGCTGCGACCCCTCAAACTCGTCTCCGGAATACCCAGTTAGTATTTTTTTACCAGTTTGTATCCATCTTTGAAAAACTTACTTCGTGTTTATTTTTAGAACTACACAGATTGTGTTCTGCCCTGGAACACCATGTCCGTATTTATCTCTAATCTTTGGAATACCCATCCCGTAATAAATGTGTAATACCCAGTTCATATTTGTCTATGAGATACCCAGCTTCCTATTTTCCACACATCTAATTCTCCCTTTTTGAAAGTATTGTTACATGACAAAATCTCATTTGTCAACCCTTTTTTGCTAGTCTTTTTCGCAGCTCGCATTTGTTCTCTGATAGAACGACTGCCTATTTTCATAAAACTATCCGTCTTACTCTTCCGCTTTACGTCTCTCTGTGACTCTTATTCTCTTTTTCCTTATTTCTCTTTTCTTCTTCTTTACTTTTCTCTCTCTATTTTTGCTTGCTATTGTCCTCATCTCCCTCTCTTTCTCCCTCTGTCTCTATCACTCTCTTATTCCCTTTCTTTTTCTCTATCATTCTATCCCGCTCCTCGTTCAACTTCGCTTAACCCTCTCTCTTTTTCCACTCGGTTTCACACTCTTCTATCAGCATCTATATATCTTTTCACCCCTTCCTTTGCTCAAAAATTCAATTACTCGCCTTGAAGCAAAAAAGAAGAAATGGAGAGCGGAAGAAAAAAGCTAGAGAAAAAAGGTTCGGTGCTGGAAGGAGAAAAAGGAATAGGGAGAGAACAAGAAAAAGAGAGAGAGGGAGAAAGAGAGGGAGATAAAAAGAAGAAGGGAGAAAAATAGAGAGAGAAAAGAAGAAGAAAACAGGAAAAGGAGAATAAGAGTCACAGAGAGACGTTTATAGAACAAAAAGCTTAGCAAAAGAGATGAAAACTAAAAAGAGAGAGAACAGAGACAGATAAAAAGGAAAATAAGGAGAAAGAGAATGGAAAAGAGCTAGAAACAGACGAAAGCGAGGAAACAAAAACAATTGACGACTAGTAGAATGGACTGAAATTTTTAAAATTGAATGCAGTGATAAACCAGAAAAATAAAACATCGTGTAATAAACAACGTGTGAGGTTCTCTTTTATAGTAGAAACAGCGAACAAATTTTCAATTTTTTCTCATGAAAGTTCTACATCAATATTCATGGAAGAATGTTGAGCTCATACAAAATTCAGGCGGTACTTACCAAATTTTTTAAAAAAAGAAAGCTGAATAAAATTAAACTATTTAAGAAGAAGTTTTTATGTGGAATATTAGAAAAATTTCATGTCAAACAAACAGATAAAGAGAGAGAACAGAGACAGAATTGCCGCATAAGAAAAAAGGCAAACTCGAAGGAACTTTGGACAATATAAAATTTTAATACACACTTTCGATGGTGTTTCTGCTCCGAAAAGGAAAAAGGTGGGTTGTTGAAGAAGCTTATTAGATATTGAGGCTGTCTTAATCTCTTGAATTGACAAAGAAGTACATATTTCAGCTGTCCTCTTGTGAGGTTTTGGTTTTTTCAAAGTTTCATGTATACGAAATGGACAGTAAGCCTGCTACACAATAAACTCGGAAAATTTTCTTGAAAATCGTTTAGTCAGAAACGAATCTATAGTCCCAATAACTTTTTCATTATTACAAAAAGTCTTTTTGAAAGAACTCGGCCCAGTTCTAGCCAAAAAGCATTCAGGAACCCGTAGGTAACTGCCGTCTGATGTCCGTTTGATTCTCAAAAACCCTGAACCCCTACAAACACAATTTTAGCCAAAGTAATTCTCTAGAAAATTTAGCCAAAGTTTTAATGAAAGAGTTCCATATGGTGTTTTCCCCATTAATTGTGATTGATATATTTACTTAATTGCTTGATATTCAATTTCACCAACATGAAGCGCCATAATTGATACAATTGAACACAGTTCTACTACTGATCTTAGTGAAGTATCAGCGAGAGGCTTGAACATAGAGGCTTGGGAATGTATGGACTATACGGTCTCAAGGTGTCTAAATCCTGCTAGAAACCGAGCTGATGAGTGGAGAAACCGAGCCCCCCTTCCCTACCGAGGAAAAAATTTGGAAAAAACATTTGCTAAAACAGGAGAATATTCTACATATTAGTATTGTTTGTGAGCATAAAAAGTGGTTTTAAGGTTTACAAGTGGTGCTGAAGTCAATTCTGTGTGCGATGGCTCCGCTACTTCAAATCGGGCTCTTAGTGTTGTTCGCTATTGTTATATTCGCCATAATAGGTCAGATCATTTTTCTTTTTCAAACTTTTTAAGTTTTCACAGACCTCGATTCCGTAGGACTTGGTCCGTTTACTTGCTTTTCATAGACCTCGATTCCGTAGGACTTGGTCCGTTTACTTTCTTTTCAAAGACCTCGATTCCGTAGGACTTGGTCCGTTTACTTGCGTTTCATAGACCTCGATTCCGTAGGACTTGGTCCGTTAACTTGTTTTTCATAGACCTCGATTCCGTAGGACTTGGTCCGTTTACTTGCTTTTCATAGACCTCGATTCCGTAGGACTCGGTCCGTTTACTTGCTTATCATAGACCTCGACTCCGTAGGACTTGGTCCGTTTACTTGATTTTCATAGACCTCGATTCCGTAGGACTCGGTCCGTTTACTTGCTTTTCATAGACCTCGAATCCGTAGGACTTGGTCCGTTTACTTGCTTTTCATAGACCTCGATTCCGTAAGACTTGGTCTGTTAACTTGCTTTTCATAGACCTCGATTCCGTAGGACTTGGTCCGTTTACTTGCTTTTCATAGACCTCGATTCCGTAGGACTTGGTCCGTTTACTTGCTTTTCATAGACCTCGATTCCGTAGGACTCGGTCCGTTTACTTGCTTTTTATAGACCTCGATTCCGTAGGACTTGGTCTGTTAACTTGTTTTTCATAGACCTCGATTCCGTAGGACTTGGTCCGTTTACTTGCTTTTCATAGACCTCGATTCCGTAGGACTCGGTCCGTTTACTTGCTTTTCATAGACCTCGATTCCGTAGGACTTGGTCCGTTTACTTGCTTTTCATAGACCTCGATTCCGTAGGACTCGGTCCGTTTACTTGCTTTTCATAGACCTCGATTCCGTAGGACTTGGTCCGTTTACTTGCTTTTCATAGACCTCGAGTCAGTAGGACTCGGTCCGTTTACTTGCTTTTCATAGACCTCGATTCCGTAGGACTTGGTCCGTTTACTTGCTTTTCATAGACCTCGATTCCGTAGGACTCGGTCCGTTTACTTGCTTTTCATAGACCTCGATTCCTTAGGACTTGGTCCGTTAACTTGTTTTTCATAGACCTCGATTCCGTAGGACTTGGTCCGTTTACTTGCTTTTCATAGACCTCGATTCCGTAAGACTTGGTCTGTTAACTTGCTTTTCATAGACCTCGATTCCGTAGGACTTGGTCCGTTTACTTGCTTTTCATAGACCTCGATTCCGTAGGACTTGGTCCGTTTACTTGCTTTTCATAGACCTCGATTCCGTAGGACTCGGTCCGTTTACAGCAAGTAAAGCAATTTCATAGACCTCGATTCCGTAGGACTTGGTCCGTTTACTTGCTTTTCATAGACCTCGAGTCCGTAGGACTCGGTCCGTTTACTTGCTTTTCATAGACCTCGATTCCGTAGGACTTGGTCCGTTTACTTGCTTTTCATAGACCTCGATTCCGTAGGACTCGGTCCGTTTACTTGCTTTTCATAGACCTCGATTCCTTAGGACTTGGTCCGTTAACTTGTTTTTCATAGACCTCGATTCCGTAGGACTTGGTCCGTTTACTTGCTTTTCATAGACCTCGATTCCGTAGGACTTGGTCCGTTTACTTGCTTTTCATAGACCTCGATTCCGTAGGACTCGGTCCGTTTACTTGCTTTTCATAGACCTCGATTCCGTAGGACTCTGTCCGTTTACTTGCGTTTCATAGACCTCGATTCCGTAGGACTTGGTCCGTTAACTTGCTTTTCATAGACCTCGATTCCGTAGGACTTGGTCCGTTTACTTGCTTTTCATAGACCTCGACTTCGTAGGACTTGGTCCGTTTACTTGCTTTTCATAGACCTCGATTCCGTAGGACTCGGTCCGTTTACTTGCTTTTCATAGACCTCGATTCCGTAGGACTTGGTCCGTTTACTTGCTTTTCATAGACCTCGATTCCGTAGGACTCGGTCCGTTTACTTGCTTTTCATAGACCTCGATTCCGTAGGACTTGGTCCGTTTACTTGCTTTTCATAGACCTCGAGTCCGTAGGACTCGGTCCGTTTACTTGCTTTTCATATACCTCGATTCCGTAGGACTTGGTCCGTTTACTTGCTTTTCATAGACCTCGATTCCGTAGGACTCGGTCCGTTTACTTGCTTTTCATAGACCTCGATTCCTTAGGACTTGGTCCGTTAACTTGTTTTTCATAGACCTCGATTCCGTAGGACTTGGTCCGTTTACTTGCTTTTCATAGACCTCGATTCCGTAGGACTTGGTCCGTTTACTTGCTTTTCATAGACCTCGATTCCGTAGGACTTGGTCCGTTTACTTGCTTTTCATAGACCTCGATTCCGTAGGACTCGGTCCGTTTACTTGCTTTTTATAGACCTCGATTCCGTAGGACTTGGTCTGTTAACTTGTTTTTCATAGACCTTGATTCCGTAGGACTTGGTCCGTTTACTTGCTTTTCATAGACCTCGATTCCGTAGGACTCGGTCCGTTTACTTGCTTTTCATAGACCTCGATTCCGTAGGACTTGGTCCGTTTACTTGCTTTTCATAGACCTCGATTCCGTAGGACTTGGTCCGTTTACTTGCTTTTCATAGACCTCGATTCCGTAGGACTCGGTCCGTTTACTTGCTTTTTATAGACCTCGATTCCGTAGGACTTGGTCTGTTAACTTGTTTTTCATAGACCTCGATTCCGTAGGACTTGGTCCGTTTACTTGCTTTTCATAGACCTCGATTCCGTAGGACTCGGTCCGTTTACTTGCTTTTCATAGACCTCGATTCCGTAGGACTTGGTCCGTTTACTTGCTTTTCATAGACCTCGATTCCGTAGGACTCGGTCCGTTTACTTGCTTTTCATAGACCTCGATTCCGTAGGACTTGGTCCGTTTACTTGCTTTTCATAGACCTCGAGTCCGTAGGACTCGGTCCGTTTACTTGCTTTTCATAGACCTCGATTCCGTAGGACTTGGTCCGTTTACTTGCTTTTCATAGACCTCGATTCCGTAGGACTCGGTCAGTTTACTTGCTTTTCATAGACCTCGATTCCTTAGGACTTGGTCCGTTAACTTGTTTTTCATAGACCTCGATTCCGTAGGACTTGGTCCGTTTACTTGCTTTTCATAGACCTCGATTCCGTAAGACTTGGTCTGTTAACTTGCTTTTCATAGACCTCGATTCCGTAGGACTTGGTCCGTTTACTTGCTTTTCATAGACCTCGATTCCGTAGGACTTGGTCCGTTTACTTGCTTTTCATAGACCTCGATTCCGTAGGACTCGGTCCGTTTACTTGCTTTTCATAGACCTCGATTCCGTAGGACTTGGTCCGTTTACTTGCTTTTCATAGACCTCGAGTCCGTAGGACTCGGTCCGTTTACTTGCTTTTCATAGACCTCGATTCCGTAGGACTTGGTCCGTTTACTTGCTTTTCATAGACCTCGATTCCGTAGGACTCGGTCCGTTTACTTGCTTTTCATAGACCTCGATTCCTTAGGACTTGGTCCGTTAACTTGTTTTTCATAGACCTCGATTCCGTAGGACTTGGTCCGTTTACTTGCTTTTCATAGACCTCGATTCCGTAGGACTTGGTCCGTTTACTTGCTTTTCATAGACCTCGATTCCGTAGGACTCGGTCCGTTTACTTGCTTTTCAAAAACCTCGATTCCGTAGGACTCTGTCCGTTTACTTGCGTTTCATAGACCTCGATTCCGTAGGACTTGGTCCGTTAACTTGCTTTTCATAGACCTCGATTCCGTAGGACTTGGTCCGTTTACTTGCTTTTCATAGACCTCGACTTCGTAGGACTTGGTCCGTTTACTTGCGTTTCATAGACCTCGATTCCGTAGGACTTGGTCCGTTAACTTGCTTTTCATAGACCTCGATTCCGTAGGACTTGGTCCGTTTACTTGCTTTTCATAGACCTCGACTTCGTAGGACTTGGTCCGTTTACTTGCTTTTCATAGACCTCGATTCCGTAGGACTCGGTCCGTTTACTTGCTTTTCATAGACCTCGATTCCGTAGGACTTGGTCCGTTTACTTGCTTTTCATAGACCTCGATTCCGTAGGACTCGGTCCGTTTACTTGCTTTTCATAGACCTCGATTCCGTAGGACTTGGTCCGTTTACTTGCTTTTCATAGACCTCGAGTCCGTAGGACTCGGTCCGTTTACTTGCTTTTCATATACCTCGATTCCGTAGGACTTGGTCCGTTTACTTGCTTTTCATAGACCTCGATTCCGTAGGACTCGGTCCGTTTACTTGCTTTTCATAGACCTCGATTCCTTAGGACTTGGTCCGTTAACTTGTTTTTCATAGACCTCGATTCCGTAGGACTTGGTCCGTTTACTTGCTTTTCATAGATCTCGATTCCGTAGGACTTGGTCCGTTTACTTGCTTTTCATAGACCTCGATTCCGTAGGACTTGGTCCGTTTACTTGCTTTTCATAGACCTCGATTCCGTAGGACTCGGTCCGTTTACTTGCTTTTTATAGACCTCGATTCCGTAGGACTTGGTCTGTTAACTTGTTTTTCATAGACCTTGATTCCGTAGGACTTGGTCCGTTTACTTGCTTTTCATAGACCTCGATTCCGTAGGACTCGGTCCGTTTACTTGCTTTTCATAGACCTCGATTCCGTAGGACTTGGTCCGTTTACTTGCTTTTCATAGACCTCGATTCCGTAGGACTTGGTCCGTTTACTTGCTTTTCATAGACCTCGATTCCGTAGGACTCGGTCCGTTTACTTGCTTTTTATAGACCTCGATTCCGTAGGACTTGGTCTGTTAACTTGTTTTTCATAGACCTCGATTCCGTAGGACTTGGTCCGTTTACTTGCTTTTCATAGACCTCGATTCCGTAGGACTCGGTCCGTTTACTTGCTTTTCATAGACCTCGATTCCGTAGGACTTGGTCCGTTTACTTGCTTTTCATAGACCTCGATTCCGTAGGACTCGGTCCGTTTACTTGCTTTTCATAGACCTCGATTCCGTAGGACTTGGTCCGTTTACTTGCTTTTCATAGACCTCGAGTCCGTAGGACTCGGTCCGTTTACTTGCTTTTCATAGACCTCGATTCCGTAGGACTTGGTCCGTTTACTTGCTTTTCATAGACCTCGATTCCGTAGGACTCGGTCCGTTTACTTGCTTTTCATAGACCTCGATTCCTTAGGACTTGGTCCGTTAACTTGTTTTTCATAGACCTCGATTCCGTAGGACTTGGTCCGTTTACTTGCTTTTCATAGACCTCGATTCCGTAAGACTTGGTCCGTTTACTTGCTTTTCATAGACCTCGATTCCGTAGGACTCGGTCCGTTTACTTGCTTTTCATAGACCTCGATTCCTTAGGACTTGGTCCGTTAACTTGTTTTTCATAGACCTCGATTCCGTAGGACTTGGTCCGTTTACTTGCTTTTCATAGACCTCGATTCCGTAGGACTTGGTCCGTTTACTTGATTTTCATAGACCTCGATTCCGTAGGACTCGGTCCGTTTACTTGCTTTTCATAGACCTCGATTCCGTAGGACTCTGTCCGTTTACTTGCGTTTCATAGACCTCGATTCCGTAGGACTTGGTCCGTTAACTTGCTTTTCATAGACCTCGATTCCGTAGGACTTGGTCCGTTTACTTGCTTTTCATAGACCTCGACTTCGTAGGACTTGGTCCGTTTACTTGCTTTTCATAGACCTCGATTCCGTAGGACTCGGTCCGTTTACTTGCTTTTCATAGACCTCGATTCCGTAGGACTTGGTCCGTTTACTTGCTTTTCATAGACCTCGATTCCGTAGGACTCGGTCCGTTTACTTGCTTTTCATAGACCTCGATTCCGTAGGACTTGGTCCGTTTACTTGCTTTTCATAGACCTCGAGTCCGTAGGACTCGGTCCGTTTACTTGCTTTTCATATACCTCGATTCCGTAGGACTTGCTCCGTTTACTTGCTTTTCATAGACCTCGATTCCGTAGGACTCGGTCCGTTTACTTGCTTTTCATAGACCTCGATTCCTTAGGACTTGGTCCGTTAACTTGTTTTTCATAGACCTCGATTCCGTAGGACTTGGTCCGTTTACTTGCTTTTCATAGACCTCGATTCCGTAGGACTTGGTCCGTTTACTTGCTTTTCATAGACCTCGATTCCGTAGGACTTGGTCCGTTTACTTGCTTTTCATAGACCTCGATTCCGTAGGACTCGGTCCGTTTACTTGCTTTTTATAGACCTCGATTCCGTAGGACTTGGTCTGTTAACTTGTTTTTCATAGACCTTGATTCCGTAGGACTTGGTCCGTTTACTTGCTTTTCATAGACCTCGATTCCGTAGGACTCGGTCCGTTTACTTGCTTTTCATAGACCTCGATTCCGTAGGACTTGGTCCGTTTACTTGCTTTTCATAGACCTCGATTCCGTAGGACTCGGTCCGTTTACTTGCTTTTCATAGACCTCGATTCCGTAGGACTTGGTCCGTTTACTTGCTTTTCATAGACCTCGAGTTCGTAGGACTCGGTCCGTTTACTTGCTTTTCATAGACCTCGATTCCGTAGGACTTGGTCCGTTTACTTGCTTTTCATAGACCTCGATTCCGTAGGACTCGGTCCGTTTACTTGCTTTTCATAGACCTCGATTCCTTAGGACTTGGTCCGTTAACTTGTTTTTCATAGACCTCGATTCCGTAGGACTTGGTCCGTTTACTTGCTTTTCATAGACCTCGATTCCGTAAGACTTGGTCTGTTAACTTGCTTTTCATAGACCTCGATTCCGTAGGACTTGGTCCGTTTACTTGCTTTTCATAGACCTCGATTCCGTAGGACTTGGTCCGTTTACTTGCTTTTCATAGACCTCGATTCCGTAGGACTCGGTCCGTTTACTTGCATTTCATAGACCTCGACTCCGTAGGACTTGGTCCGTTTACTTGCTTTTCATAGACCTCGATTCCGTAGGACTCGGTCCGTTTACTTGCTTTTCATAGACCTCGAGTACGTAGGACTTGGTCCGTTTACTTGCTTTCTATAGACCTCGATTCCATAGGACTTGGTCCGTTAACTTGCTTTTCATAGACCTCGATTACGTAGGACTTGGTCCGTTTACTTGCTTTTCATAGACCTCGATTCCGTAGGACTCGGTCCGTTTACTTGCTTTTCATAGACCTCGACTTCGTAGGACTTGGTCCGTTTACTTGCTTTTCATAGACCTCGATTCCGTAGGACTCGGTCCGTTTACTTGCTTTTCATAGACCTCGATTCCGTAGGACTTGGTCCGTTTACTTGCTTTTCATAGACCTCGATTCCGTAGGACTCGGTCCGTTTACTTGCTTTTCATAGACCTCGATTCCGTAGGACTTGGTCCGTTTACTTGCTTTTCATAGACCTCGAGTCCGTAGGACTCGGTCCGTTTACTTGCTTTTCATATACCTCGATTCCGTAGGACTTGCTCCGTTTACTTGCTTTTCATAGACCTCGATTCCGTAGGACTCGGTCCGTTTACTTGCTTTTCATAGACCTCGATTCCTTAGGACTTGGTCCGTTAACTTGTTTTTCATAGACCTCGATTCCGTAGGACTTGGTCCGTTTACTTGCTTTTCATAGACCTCGATTCCGTAGGACTTGGTCCGTTTACTTGCTTTTCATAGACCTCGATTCCGTAGGACTTGGTCCGTTTACTTGCTTTTCATAGACCTCGATTCCGTAGGACTCGGTCCGTTTACTTGCTTTTTATAGACCTCGATTCCGTAGGACTTGGTCTGTTAACTTGTTTTTCATAGACCTTGATTCCGTAGGACTTGGTCCGTTTACTTGCTTTTCATAGACCTCGATTCCGTAGGACTCGGTCCGTTTACTTGCTTTTCATAGACCTCGATTCCGTAGGACTTGGTCCGTTTACTTGCTTTTCATAGACCTCGATTCCGTAGGACTCGGTCCGTTTACTTGCTTTTCATAGACCTCGATTCCGTAGGACTTGGTCCGTTTACTTGCTTTTCATAGACCTCGAGTTCGTAGGACTCGGTCCGTTTACTTGCTTTTCATAGACCTCGATTCCGTAGGACTTGGTCCGTTTACTTGCTTTTCATAGACCTCGATTCCGTAGGACTCGGTCCGTTTACTTGCTTTTCATAGACCTCGATTCCTTAGGACTTGGTCCGTTAACTTGTTTTTCATAGACCTCGATTCCGTAGGACTTGGTCCGTTTACTTGCTTTTCATAGACCTCGATTCCGTAAGACTTGGTCTGTTAACTTGCTTTTCATAGACCTCGATTCCGTAGGACTTGGTCCGTTTACTTGCTTTTCATAGACCTCGATTCCGTAGGACTTGGTCCGTTTACTTGCTTTTCATAGACCTCGATTCCGTAGGACTCGGTCCGTTTACTTGCATTTCATAGACCTCGACTCCGTAGGACTTGGTCCGTTTACTTGCTTTTCATAGACCTCGATTCCGTAGGACTCGGTCCGTTTACTTGCTTTTCATAGACCTCGAGTACGTAGGACTTGGTCCGTTTACTTGCTTTCTATAGACCTCGATTCCATAGGACTTGGTCCGTTAACTTGCTTTTCATAGACCTCGATTACGTAGGACTTGGTCCGTTTACTTGCTTTTCATAGACCTCGATTCCGTAGGACTCGGTCCGTTTACTTGCTTTTCATAGACCTCGATTCCTTAGGACTTGGTCCGTTAACTTGTTTTTCATAGACCTCGATTCCGTAGGACTTGGTCCGTTTACTTGCTTTTCATAGACCTCGATTCCGTAAGACTTGGTCTGTTAACTTGCTTTTCATAGACCTCGATTCCGTAGGACTTGGTCCGTTTACTTGCTTTTCATAGACCTCGAGTCCGTAGGACTCGGTCCGTTTACTTGCTTTTCATAGACCTCGATTCCGTAGGACTTGGTCCGTTTACTTGCTTTTCATAGACCTCGATTCCGTAGGACTCGGTCCGTTTACTTGCTTTTCATAGACCTCGATTCCTTAGGACTTGGTCCGTTAACTTGTTTTTCATAGACCTCGATTCCGTAGGACTTGGTCCGTTTACTTGCTTTTCATAGACCTCGATTCCGTAAGACTTGGTCTGTTAACTTGCTTTTCATAGACCTCGATTCCGTAGGACTTGGTCCGTTTACTTGCTTTTCATAGACCTCGATTCCGTAGGACTTGGTCCGTTTACTTGCTTTTCATAGACCTCGATTCCGTAGGACTCGGTCCGTTTACTTGCTTTTCATAGACCTCGATTCCGTAGGACTTGGTCCGTTTACTTGCTTTTCATAGACCTCGAGTCCGTAGGACTCGGTCCGTTTACTTGCTTTTCATAGACCTCGATTCCGTAGGACTTGGTCCGTTTACTTGCTTTTCATAGACCTCGATTCCGTAGGACTCGGTCCGTTTACTTGCTTTTCATAGACCTCGATTCCTTAGGACTTGGTCCGTTAACTTGTTTTTCATAGACCTCGATTCCGTAGGACTTGGTCCGTTTACTTGCTTTTCATAGACCTCGATTCCGTAGGACTTGGTCCGTTTACTTGCTTTTCATAGACCTCGATTCCGTAGGACTCGGTCCGTTTACTTGCTTTTCATAGACCTCGATTCCGTAGGACTCTGTCCGTTTACTTGCGTTTCATAGACCTCGATTCCGTAGGACTTGGTCCGTTAACTTGCTTTTCATAGACCTCGATTCCGTAGGACTTGGTCCGTTTACTTGCTTTTCATAGACCTCGACTTCGTAGGACTTGGTCCGTTTACTTGCGTTTCATAGACCTCGATTCCGTAGGACTTGGTCCGTTAACTTGCTTTTCATAGACCTCGATTCCGTAGGACTTGGTCCGTTTACTTGCTTTTCATAGACCTCGACTTCGTAGGACTTGGTCCGTTTACTTGCTTTTCATAGACCTCGATTCCGTAGGACTCGGTCCGTTTACTTGCTTTTCATAGACCTCGATTCCGTAGGACTTGGTCCGTTTACTTGCTTTTCATAGACCTCGATTCCGTAGGACTCGGTCCGTTTACTTGCTTTTCATAGACCTCGATTCCGTAGGACTTGGTCCGTTTACTTGCTTTTCATAGACCTCGAGTCCGTAGGACTCGGTCCGTTTACTTGCTTTTCATATACCTCGATTCCGTAGGACTTGGTCCGTTTACTTGCTTTTCATAGACCTCGATTCCGTAGGACTCGGTCCGTTTACTTGCTTTTCATAGACCTCGATTCCTTAGGACTTGGTCCGTTAACTTGTTTTTCATAGACCTCGATTCCGTAGGACTTGGTCCGTTTACTTGCTTTTCATAGACCTCGATTCCGTAGGACTTGGTCCGTTTACTTGCTTTTCATAGACCTCGATTCCGTAGGACTTGGTCCGTTTACTTGCTTTTCATAGACCTCGATTCCGTAGGACTCGGTCCGTTTACTTGCTTTTTATAGACCTCGATTCCGTAGGACTTGGTCTGTTAACTTGTTTTTCATAGACCTTGATTCCGTAGGACTTGGTCCGTTTACTTGCTTTTCATAGACCTCGATTCCGTAGGACTCGGTCCGTTTACTTGCTTTTCATAGACCTCGATTCCGTAGGACTTGGTCCGTTTACTTGCTTTTCATAGACCTCGATTCCGTAGGACTTGGTCCGTTTACTTGCTTTTCATAGACCTCGATTCCGTAGGACTCGGTCCGTTTACTTGCTTTTTATAGACCTCGATTCCGTAGGACTTGGTCTGTTAACTTGTTTTTCATAGACCTCGATTCCGTAGGACTTGGTCCGTTTACTTGCTTTTCATAGACCTCGATTCCGTAGGACTCGGTCCGTTTACTTGCTTTTCATAGACCTCGATTCCGTAGGACTTGGTCCGTTTACTTGCTTTTCATAGACCTCGATTCCGTAGGACTCGGTCCGTTTACTTGCTTTTCATAGACCTCGATTCCGTAGGACTTGGTCCGTTTACTTGCTTTTCATAGACCTCGAGTCCGTAGGACTCGGTCCGTTTACTTGCTTTTCATAGACCTCGATTCCGTAGGACTTGGTCCGTTTACTTGCTTTTCATAGACCTCGATTCCGTAGGACTCGGTCCGTTTACTTGCTTTTCATAGACCTCGATTCCTTAGGACTTGGTCCGTTAACTTGTTTTTCATAGACCTCGATTCCGTAGGACTTGGTCCGTTTACTTGCTTTTCATAGACCTCGATTCCGTAAGACTTGGTCTGTTAACTTGCTTTTCATAGACCTCGATTCCGTAGGACTTGGTCCGTTTACTTGCTTTTCATAGACCTCGATTCCGTAGGACTTGGTCCGTTTACTTGCTTTTCATAGACCTCGATTCCGTAGGACTCGGTCCGTTTACTTGCTTTTCATAGACCTCGATTCCGTAGGACTTGGTCCGTTTACTTGCTTTTCATAGACCTCGAGTCCGTAGGACTCGGTCCGTTTACTTGCTTTTCATAGACCTCGATTCCGTAGGACTTGGTCCGTTTACTTGCTTTTCATAGACCTCGATTCCGTAGGACTCGGTCCGTTTACTTGCTTTTCATAGACCTCGATTCCTTAGGACTTGGTCCGTTAACTTGTTTTTCATAGACCTCGATTCCGTAGGACTTGGTCCGTTTACTTGCTTTTCATAGACCTCGATTCCGTAGGACTTGGTCCGTTTACTTGCTTTTCATAGACCTCGATTCCGTAGGACTCGGTCCGTTTACTTGCTTTTCATAGACCTCGATTCCGTAGGACTCTGTCCGTTTACTTGCGTTTCATAGACCTCGATTCCGTAGGACTTGGTCCGTTAACTTGCTTTTCATAGACCTCGATTCCGTAGGACTTGGTCCGTTTACTTGCTTTTCATAGACCTCGACTTCGTAGGACTTGGTCCGTTTACTTGCTTTTCATAGACCTCGATTCCGTAGGACTCGGTCCGTTTACTTGCTTTTCATAGACCTCGATTCCGTAGGACTTGGTCCGTTTACTTGCTTTTCATAGACCTCGATTCCGTAGGACTCGGTCCGTTTACTTGCTTTTCATAGACCTCGATTCCGTAGGACTTGGTCCGTTTACTTGCTTTTCATAGACCTCGAGTCCGTAGGACTCGGTCCGTTTACTTGCTTTTCATATACCTCGATTCCGTAGGACTTGGTCCGTTTACTTGCTTTTCATAGACCTCGATTCCGTAGGACTCGGTCCGTTTACTTGCTTTTCATAGACCTCGATTCCTTAGGACTTGGTCCGTTAACTTGTTTTTCATAGACCTCGATTCCGTAGGACTTGGTCCGTTTACTTGCTTTTCATAGACCTCGATTCCGTAGGACTTGGTCCGTTTACTTGCTTTTCATAGACCTCGATTCCGTAGGACTTGGTCCGTTTACTTGCTTTTCATAGACCTCGATTCCGTAGGACTCGGTCCGTTTACTTGCTTTTTATAGACCTCGATTCCGTAGGACTTGGTCTGTTAACTTGTTTTTCATAGACCTTGATTCCGTAGGACTTGGTCCGTTTACTTGCTTTTCATAGACCTCGATTCCGTAGGACTCGGTCCGTTTACTTGCTTTTCATAGACCTCGATTCCGTAGGACTTGGTCCGTTTACTTGCTTTTCATAGACCTCGATTCCGTAGGACTCGGTCCGTTTACTTGCTTTTCATAGACCTCGATTCCGTAGGACTTGGTCCGTTTACTTGCTTTTCATAGACCTCGAGTCCGTAGGACTCGGTCCGTTTACTTGCTTTTCATAGACCTCGATTCCATAGGACTTGGTCCGTTTACTTGCTTTTCATAGACCTCGACTCCGTAGGACTCGGTCCGTTTACTTGCTTTTCATAGACCTCGATTCCTTAGGACTTGGTCCGTTAACTTGTTTTTCATAGACCTCGATTCCGTAGGACTTGGTCCGTTTACTTGCTTTTCATAGACCTCGATTCCGTAAGACTTGGTCTGTTAACTTGCTTTTCATAGACCTCGATTCCGTAGGACTTGGTCCGTTTACTTGCTTTTCATAGACCTCGATTCCGTAGGACTTGGTCCGTTTACTTGCTTTTCATAGACCTCGATTCCGTAGGACTCGGTCCGTTTACTTGCATTTCATAGACCTCGACTCCGTAGGACTTGGTCCGTTTACTTGCTTTTCATAGACCTCGATTCCGTAGGACTCGGTCCGTTTACTTGCTTTTCATAGACCTCGAGTACGTAGGACTTGGTCCGTTTACTTGCTTTCTATAGACCTCGATTCCATAGGACTTGGTCCGTTAACTTGCTTTTCATAGACCTCGATTACGTAGGACTTGGTCCGTTTACTTGCTTTTCATAGACCTCGATTCCGTAGGACTCGGTCCGTTTACTTGCTTTTCATAGACCTCGATTCCTTAGGACTTGGTCCGTTAACTTGTTTTTCATAGACCTCGATTCCGTAGGACTTGGTCCGTTTACTTGCTTTTCATAGACCTCGATTCCGTAAGACTTGGTCTGTTAACTTGCTTTTCATAGACCTCGATTCCGTAGGACTTGGTCCGTTTACTTGCTTTTCATAGACCTCGTTTCCGTAGGACTTGGTCCGTTTACTTGCTTTTCATAGACCTCGATTCCGTAGGACTCGGTCCGTTTACTTGCATTTCATAGACCTCGACTCCGTAGGACTTGGTCCGTTTACTTGCTTTTCATAGACCTCGATTCCGTAGGACTCGGTCCGTTTACTTGCTTTTCATAGACCTCGAGTACGTAGGACTTGGTCCTTTTACTTGCATTTCATAGACCTCGACTCCGTAGGACTTGGTCCGTTTACTTGCTTTTCATAGACCTCGATTCCGTAGGACTCGGTCCGTTTACTTGCTTTTCATAGACCTCGAGTACGTAGGACTTGGTCCGTTTACTTGCTTTCTATAGACCTTGATTCCATAGGACTTGGTCCGTTAACTTGCTTTTCATAGACCTCGATTACGTAGGACTTGGTCCGTTTACTTGCTTTTCATAGACCTCGATTCCGTAGGACTCGGTCCGTTTACTTGCTTTTCATAGACCTCGATTCCTTAGGACTTGGTCCGTTAACTTGTTTTTCATAGACCTCGATTCCGTAGGACTTGGTCCGTTTACTTGCTTTTCATAGACCTCGATTCCGTAAGACTTGGTCTGTTAACTTGCTTTTCATAGACCTCGATTCCGTAGGACTTGGTCCGTTTACTTGCTTTTCATAGACCTCGATTCCGTAGGACTTGGTCCGTTTACTTGCTTTTCATAGACCTCGATTCCGTAGGACTCGGTCCGTTTACTTGCTTTTCATAGACCTCGATTCCGTAGGACTCGGTCCGTTTACTTGCTTTTCATAGACCTCGATTCCTTAGGACTTGGTCCGTTAACTTGTTTTTCATAGACCTCGATTCCGTAGGACTTGGTCCGTTTACTTGCTTTTCATAGACCTCGATTCCGTAAGACTTGGTCTGTTAACTTGCTTTTCATAGACCTCGATTCCGTAGGACTTGGTCCGTTTACTTGCTTTTCATAGACCTCGATTCCGTAGGACTTGGTCCGTTTACTTGCTTTTCATAGACCTCGAGTACGTAGGACTTGGTCCGTTTACTTGCATTTCATAGACCTCGACTCCGTAGGACTTGGTCCGTTTACTTGCTTTTCATAGACCTCGATTCCGTAGGACTCGGTCCGTTTACTTGCTTTTCATAGACCTCGAGTACGTAGGACTTGGTCCGTTTACTTGCTTTCTATAGACCTTGATTCCATAGGACTTGGTCCGTTAACTTGCTTTTCATAGACCTCGATTACGTAGGACTTGGTCCGTTTACTTGCTTTTCATAGACCTCGATTCCGTAGGACTCGGTCCGTTTACTTGCTTTTCATAGACCTCGATTCCTTAGGACTTGGTCAGTTAACTTGTTTTTCATAGACCTCGATTCCGTAGGACTTGGTCCGTTTACTTGCTTTTCATAGACCTCGATTCCGTAAGACTTGGTCTGTTAACTTGCTTTTCATAGACCTCGATTCCGTAGGACTTGGTCCGTTTACTTGCTTTTCATAGACCTCGATTCCGTAGGACTTGGTCCGTTTACTTGCTTTTCATAGACCTCGATTCCGTAGGACTCGGTCCGTTTACTTGCATTTCATAGACCTCGACTCCGTAGGACTTGGTCCGTTTACTTGCTTTTCATAGACCTCGATTCCGTAGGACTCGGTCCGTTTACTTGCTTTTCATAGACCTCGAGTACGTAGGACTTGGTCCGTTTACTTGCTTTCTATAGACCTCGATTCCATAGGACTTGGTCCGTTAACTTGCTTTTCATAGACCTTGATTACGTAGGACTTGGTCCGTTTACTTGCTTTTCATAGACCTCGACTCCGTAGGACTTGGTCCGTTTACTTGCTTTTCATAGACCTCGATTCCGTAGGACTTGGTCCGTTTACTTGTTTTTCATAGACCTCGATTCCGTAGAACTTGGTCCGTTTACTTGCTTTTCATAGACCTCGATTCCGTAGGACTTGGTCCGTTTACTTGCGTTTCATAGACCTCGATTCCATAGGACTTGGTCATTTTACTTGCTTTTCATAGACCTCGGTTCCGTAGGACTCGGTCCGTTTACTTGCTTTTCATAGACCTCGATTCCGTAGAACTTGGTCCGTTTACTTGCTTTTCATAGACCTCGATTCCGTAGGACTTGGTCCGTTTACTTTCTTTTCAAAGACCTCGATTCCGTAGGACTTGGTCCGTTTACTTGCGTTTCATAGACCTCGATTCCGTAGGACTTGGTCCGTTAACTTGCTTTTCATAGACCTCGATTCCGTAGGACTTGGTATGTTTACTTGCTTTTCATATGTAGACCTCGACTTCGGAGGACTTGGTCCGTTTACTTGCTTTTCATAGACCTCGATTCCGTAGGACTCGGTCCGTTTACTTGCTTTTCATAGACCTCGATTCCGTAGGACTTGGTCCGTTTACTTGCTTTTCATAGACCTCGACTCCGTAGGACTTGGTCCGTTTACTTGCTTTTCATAGACCTCGATTCCGTAGGACTCGGTCCGTTTACTTGCTTTTCATAGAACTCGGGTACGTAGGACTTGGTCCGTTTACTTGCTTTCTATAGACCTCGATTCCATAGGACTTGGTCCGTTAACTTGCTTTTCATAGACCTCGATTACGTAGGACTTGTTCCGTTTACTTGCTTTTCATAGACCTCGACTCCGTAGGACTTGGTACGTTTACTTGCTTTTCATAGACCTCGATTCCGTAGGACTTGGTCCGTTTACTTGTTTTTCATAGACCTCGATTTCGTAGGACTTGGTCCGTTTACTTGCTTTTCATAGACCTCGATTCCGTAGGACTTGGTCCGTTTACTTGCGTTTCATAGACCTCGATTCCATAGGACTTGGTCCGTTTACTTGCTTTTCATAGACCTCGGTTCTGTAGGACTCGGTCCGTTTACTTGCTTTTCATAGACCTCGATTCCGTAGAACTTGGTCCGTTTACTTGCTTTTCATAGACCTCGATTCCGTAGGACTTGGTCCGTTTACTTTCTTTTCAAAGACCTCGATTCCGTAGGACTTGGTCCGTTTACTTGCGTTTCATAGACCTCGATTCCGTAGGACTTGGTCCGTTAACTTGCTTTTCATAGACCTCGATTCCGTAGGACTTGGTATGTTTACTTGCTTTTCATAGACCTCGATTCCGTAGGACTCGGTCCGTTTACTTGCTTTTCATAGACCTCGATTCCGTAGGACTTGGTCCGTTTACTTGCTTTTCATAGACCTCGACTCCGTAGGACTTGGTCCGTTAACTTGCTTTTCATAGACCTCGATTCCGTAGGACTTTGTCCGTTTACTTGCTTCTCATAGACCTCGATTCCGTAGGACTCGGTCCGTTTACTTGCTTTTCATAGACCTCGAGTACGTAGGACTTGGTCCGTTTACTTGCTTTCTATAGACCTCGATTCCATAGGACTTGGTCCGTTAACTTGCTTTTCATAGACCTCGATTACGTAGGACTTGGTCCGTTTACTTGCTTTTCATAGACCTCGACTCCGTAGGACTTGGTCCGTTTACTTGCTTTTCATAGACCTCGATTCCGTAGGACTTGGTCCGTTTACTTGTTTTTCATAGACCTCGATTCCGTAGAACTTGGTCCGTTTACTTGCTTTTCATAGACCTCGATTCCGTAGGACTTGGTCCGTTTACTTGCGTTTCATAGACCTCGATTCCATAGGACTTGGTCATTTTACTTGCTTTTCATAGACCTCGGTTCCGTAGGACTCGGTCCGTTTACTTGCTTTTCATAGACCTCGATTCCGTAGAACTTGGTCCGTTTACTTGCTTTTCATAGACCTCGATTCCGTAGGACTTGGTCCGTTTACTTTCTTTTCAAAGACCTCGATTCCGTAGGACTTGGTCCGTTTACTTGCGTTTCATAGACCTCGATTCCGTAGGACTTGGTCCGTTAACTTGCTTTTCATAGACCTCGATTCCGTAGGACTTGGTATGTTTACTTGCTTTTCATATGTAGACCTCGACTTCGGAGGACTTGGTCCGTTTACTTGCTTTTCATAGACCTCGATTCCGTAGGACTCGGTCCGTTTACTTGCTTTTCATAGACCTCGATTCCGTAGGACTTGGTCCGTTTACTTGCTTTTCATAGACCTCGACTCCGTAGGACTTGGTCCGTTTACTTGCTTTTCATAGACCTCGATTCCGTAGGACTCGGTCCGTTTACTTGCTTTTCATAGACCTCGGGTACGTAGGACTTGGTCCGTTTACTTGCTTTCTATAGACCTCGATTCCATAGGACTTGGTCCGTTAACTTGCTTTTCATAGACCTCGATTACGTAGGACTTGTTCCGTTTACTTGCTTTTCATAGACCTCGACTCCGTAGGACTTGGTACGTTTACTTGCTTTTCATAGACCTCGATTCCGTAGGACTTGGTCCGTTTACTTGTTTTTCATAGACCTCGATTTCGTAGGACTTGGTCCGTTTACTTGCTTTTCATAGACCTCGATTCCGTAGGACTTGGTCCGTTTACTTGCGTTTCATAGACCTCGATTCCATAGGACTTGGTCCGTTTACTTGCTTTTCATAGACCTCGGTTCTGTAGGACTCGGTCCGTTTACTTGCTTTTCATAGACCTCGATTCCGTAGAACTTGGTCCGTTTACTTGCTTTTCATAGACCTCGATTCCGTAGGACTTGGTCCGTTTACTTTCTTTTCAAAGACCTCGATTCCGTAGGACTTGGTCCGTTTACTTGCGTTTCATAGACCTCGATTCCGTAGGACTTGGTCCGTTAACTTGCTTTTCATAGACCTCGATTCCGTAGGACTTGGTATGTTTACTTGCTTTTCATAGACCTCGATTCCGTAGGACTCGGTCCGTTAACTTGCTTTTCATAGACCTCGATTCCGTAGGACTTTGTCCGTTTACTTGCTTCTCATAGACCTCGACTCCGTAGGACTTGGTCCGTTTACTTGCTTTTCATAGACCTCGACTCCGTAGGACTTGGTCCGTTTACTTGCTTTTCATAGACCTCGATTCCGTAGGACTCGGTCCGTTTACTTGCTTTTCATAGACCTCGAGTACGTAGGACTTGGTCCGTTTACTTGCTTTCTATAGACCTCGATTCCATAGGACTTGGTCCGTTAACTTGCTTTTCATAGACCTCGATTACGTAGGACTTGGTCCGTTTACTTGCTTTTCATAGACCTCGATTCCGTAGGACTCGGTCCGTTTACTTGCTTTTCATAGACCTCGATTCCTTAGGACTTGGTCCGTTAACTTGTTTTTCATAGACCTCGATTCCGTAGGACTTGGTCCGTTTACTTGCTTTTCATAGACCTCGATTCCGTAAGACTTGGTCTGTTAACTTGCTTTTCATAGACCTCGATTCCGTAGGACTTGGTCCGTTTACTTGCTTTTCATAGACCTCGATTCCGTAGGACTTGGTCCGTTTACTTGCTTTTCATAGACCTCGATTCCGTAGGACTCGGTCCGTTTACTTGCATTTCATAGACCTCGACTCCGTAGGACTTGGTCCGTTTACTTGCTTTTCATAGACCTCGATTCCGTAGGACTCGGTCCGTTTACTTGCTTTTCATAGACCTCGAGTACGTAGGACTTGGTCCTTTTACTTGCATTTCATAGACCTCGACTCCGTAGGACTTGGTCCGTTTACTTGCTTTTCATAGACCTCGATTCCGTAGGACTCGGTCCGTTTACTTGCTTTTCATAGACCTCGAGTACGTAGGACTTGGTCCGTTTACTTGCTTTCTATAGACCTTGATTCCATAGGACTTGGTCCGTTAACTTGCTTTTCATAGACCTCGATTACGTAGGACTTGGTCCGTTTACTTGCTTTTCATAGACCTCGATTCCGTAGGACTCGGTCCGTTTACTTGCTTTTCATAGACCTCGATTCCTTAGGACTTGGTCCGTTAACTTGTTTTTCATAGACCTCGATTCCGTAGGACTTGGTCCGTTTACTTGCTTTTCATAGACCTCGATTCCGTAAGACTTGGTCTGTTAACTTGCTTTTCATAGACCTCGATTCCGTAGGACTTGGTCCGTTTACTTGCTTTTCATAGACCTCGATTCCGTAGGACTTGGTCCGTTTACTTGCTTTTCATAGACCTCGATTCCGTAGGACTCGGTCCGTTTACTTGCTTTTCATAGACCTCGATTCCGTAGGACTCGGTCCGTTTACTTGCTTTTCATAGACCTCGATTCCTTAGGACTTGGTCCGTTAACTTGTTTTTCATAGACCTCGATTCCGTAGGACTTGGTCCGTTTACTTGCTTTTCATAGACCTCGATTCCGTAAGACTTGGTCTGTTAACTTGCTTTTCATAGACCTCGATTCCGTAGGACTTGGTCCGTTTACTTGCTTTTCATAGACCTCGATTCCGTAGGACTTGGTCCGTTTACTTGCTTTTCATAGACCTCGAGTACGTAGGACTTGGTCCGTTTACTTGCATTTCATAGACCTCGACTCCGTAGGACTTGGTCCGTTTACTTGCTTTTCATAGACCTCGATTCCGTAGGACTCGGTCCGTTTACTTGCTTTTCATAGACCTCGAGTACGTAGGACTTGGTCCGTTTACTTGCTTTCTATAGACCTTGATTCCATAGGACTTGGTCCGTTAACTTGCTTTTCATAGACCTCGATTACGTAGGACTTGGTCCGTTTACTTGCTTTTCATAGACCTCGATTCCGTAGGACTCGGTCCGTTTACTTGCTTTTCATAGACCTCGATTCCTTAGGACTTGGTCCGTTAACTTGTTTTTCATAGACCTCGATTCCGTAGGACTTGGTCCGTTTACTTGCTTTTCATAGACCTCGATTCCGTAAGACTTGGTCTGTTAACTTGCTTTTCATAGACCTCGATTCCGTAGGACTTGGTCCGTTTACTTGCTTTTCATAGACCTCGATTCCGTAGGACTTGGTCCGTTTACTTGCTTTTCATAGACCTCGATTCCGTAGGACTCGGTCCGTTTACTTGCATTTCATAGACCTCGACTCCGTAGGACTTGGTCCGTTTACTTGCTTTTCATAGACCTCGATTCCGTAGGACTCGGTCCGTTTACTTGCTTTTCATAGACCTCGAGTACGTAGGACTTGGTCCGTTTACTTGCTTTCTATAGACCTCGATTCCATAGGACTTGGTCCGTTAACTTGCTTTTCATAGACCTCGATTACGTAGGACTTGGTCCGTTTACTTGCTTTTCATAGACCTCGACTCCGTAGGACTTGGTCCGTTTACTTGCTTTTCATAGACCTCGATTCCGTAGGACTTGGTCCGTTTACTTGTTTTTCATAGACCTCGATTCCGTAGAACTTGGTCCGTTTACTTGCTTTTCATAGACCTCGATTCCGTAGGACTTGGTCCGTTTACTTGCGTTTCATAGACCTCGATTCCATAGGACTTGGTCATTTTACTTGCTTTTCATAGACCTCGGTTCCGTAGGACTCGGTCCGTTTACTTGCTTTTCATAGACCTCGATTCCGTAGAACTTGGTCCGTTTACTTGCTTTTCATAGACCTCGATTCCGTAGGACTTGGTCCGTTTACTTTCTTTTCAAAGACCTCGATTCCGTAGGACTTGGTCCGTTTACTTGCGTTTCATAGACCTCGATTCCGTAGGACTTGGTCCGTTAACTTGCTTTTCATAGACCTCGATTCCGTAGGACTTGGTATGTTTACTTGCTTTTCATATGTAGACCTCGACTTCGGAGGACTTGGTCCGTTTACTTGCTTTTCATAGACCTCGATTCCGTAGGACTCGGTCCGTTTACTTGCTTTTCATAGACCTCGATTCCGTAGGACTTGGTCCGTTTACTTGCTTTTCATAGACCTCGACTCCGTAGGACTTGGTCCGTTTACTTGCTTTTCATAGACCTCGATTCCGTAGGACTCGGTCCGTTTACTTGCTTTTCATAGACCTCGGGTACGTAGGACTTGGTCCGTTTACTTGCTTTCTATAGACCTCGATTCCATAGGACTTGGTCCGTTAACTTGCTTTTCATAGACCTCGATTACGTAGGACTTGTTCCGTTTACTTGCTTTTCATAGACCTCGACTCCGTAGGACTTGGTACGTTTACTTGCTTTTCATAGACCTCGATTCCGTAGGACTTGGTCCGTTTACTTGTTTTTCATAGACCTCGATTTCGTAGGACTTGGTCCGTTTACTTGCTTTTCATAGACCTCGATTCCGTAGGACTTGGTCCGTTTACTTGCGTTTCATAGACCTCGATTCCATAGGACTTGGTCCGTTTACTTGCTTTTCATAGACCTCGGTTCTGTAGGACTCGGTCCGTTTACTTGCTTTTCATAGACCTCGATTCCGTAGAACTTGGTCCGTTTACTTGCTTTTCATAGACCTCGATTCCGTAGGACTTGGTCCGTTTACTTTCTTTTCAAAGACCTCGATTCCGTAGGACTTGGTCCGTTTACTTGCGTTTCATAGACCTCGATTCCGTAGGACTTGGTCCGTTAACTTGCTTTTCATAGACCTCGATTCCGTAGGACTTGGTATGTTTACTTGCTTTTCATAGACCTCGATTCCGTAGGACTCGGTCCGTTTACTTGCTTTTCATAGACCTCGATTCCGTAGGACTTGGTCCGTTTACTTGCTTTTCATAGACCTCGACTCCGTAGGACTTGGTCCGTTAACTTGCTTTTCATAGACCTCGATTCCGTAGGACTTTGTCCGTTTACTTGCTTCTCATAGACCTCGACTCCGTAGGACTTGGTCCGTTTACTTGCTTTTCATAGACCTCGATTCCGTAGGACTTGGTCCGTTCACTTGCTTTTCATAGACCTCGATTTCGTAGGACTTGGTCCGTTTACTTGTTTTTCATAGACCTCGATTCCGTAGTACTTGGTTCGTTTACTTGCTTTTCATAGACCTCGATTCCGTAGGACTTGATCCGTTCACTTGCTTTTCATAGACCTCGATTCCGTAGGACTTGGTCCGTTTACTTGCTTTTAATAGACCTCGATTCTGTAGGACTTGGTTCGTTCACTTGCTTTTCATAGACCTCGATTCCGTAGGACTTGGTCCGTTTACCTGCTTTTCAAAGACCTCGATTCCGTAGGACTTGGTCCGTTTACTTGCTTTTCATAGAGCTCGATTCCGTAGGACTCGATCCGTTTACTTGCTTTTTATAGACCTCGATTCCATAGGACTTGGTCAGTTTACTTGCTTTTCATAGACCTCGATTCCGTAGGACTCGGTCCGTTTACTAGCTTTTCATAGACCTCGATTCCGTAGGACTTGGTCCGTTTATTTATTTTTTCAATACATAATTATATATGTGACATCAGGTTGGCGGATATGATGACGTGAAGTTAAAACTGAGACAGGGAAAATATAGAAGAAAAAATTATTAAATAATGATAGAAAAATGAGAGAATATGATTAGAAATCGAAAACTTGCTTTTCATAGACCTCGATTCCGTAGGACTTGGTCCGTTTACTCGCTTTTCATAGACCTCAATTCCGTAGGACTCGGTTCGTTTACTTGCTTTTCTTAGACCTCGATTTCGTAGGACTTGGTACGTTTACTTGCTTTTCATAGACCTCGATTCCGTAGGACTTGGTCCGTTTACTTGCGTTTCATAGACCTCGATTCCATAGGACTTGGTCCGTTTACTTGCTTTTCATAGACCTCGGTTCTGTAGGACTCGGTCCGTTTACTTGCTTTTCATAGACCTCGATTCCGTAGAACTTGGTCCGTTTACTTGCTTTTCATAGACCTCGATTCCGTAGGACTTGGTCCGTTTACTTGCGTTTCATAGACCTCGATTCCGTAGGACTTGGTCCGTTTACTTGTTTTTCATAGACCTCGATTTCGTAGGACTTGGTCCGTTTACTTGCTTTTCATAGACCTCGATTCCGTAGGACTTGGTCCGTTTACTTGCGTTTCATAGACCTCGATTCCATAGGACTTGGTCCGTTTACTTGCTTTTCATAGACCTCGGTTCTGTAGGACTCGGTCCGTTTACTTGCTTTTCATAGACCTCGATTCCGTAGAACTTGGTCCGTTTACTTGCTTTTCATAGACCTCGATTCCGTAGGACTTGGTCCGTTTACTTTCTTTTCAAAGACCTCGATTCCGTAGGACTTGGTCCGTTTACTTGCGTTTCATAGACCTCGATTCCGTAGGACTTGGTCCGTTAACTTGCTTTTCATAGACCTCGATTCCGTAGGACTTGGTATGTTTACTTGCTTTTCATAGACCTCGATTCCGTAGGACTCGGTCCGTTTACTTGCTTTTCATAGACCTCGATTCCGTAGGACTTGGTCCGTTTACTTGCTTTTCATAGACCTCGACTCCGTAGGACTTGGTCCGTTAACTTGCTTTTCATAGACCTCGATTCCGTAGGACTTTGTCCGTTTACTTGCTTCTCATAGACCTCGACTCCGTAGGACTTGGTCCGTTTACTTGCTTTTCATAGACCTCGATTCCGTAGGACTTGGTCCGTTCACTTGCTTTTCATAGACCTCGATTTCGTAGGACTTGGTCCGTTTACTTGTTTTTCATAGACCTCGATTCCGTAGTACTTGGTTCGTTTACTTGCTTTTCATAGACCTCGATTCCGTAGGACTTGATCCGTTCACTTGCTTTTCATAGACCTCGATTCCGTAGGACTTGGTCCGTTTACTTGCTTTTAATAGACCTCGATTCTGTAGGACTTGGTTCGTTCACTTGCTTTTCATAGACCTCGATTCCGTAGGACTTGGTCCGTTTACCTGCTTTTCAAAGACCTCGATTCCGTAGGACTTGGTCCGTTTACTTGCTTTTCATAGAGCTCGATTCCGTAGGACTCCATCCGTTTACTTGCTTTTTATAGACCTCGATTCCATAGGACTTGGTCAGTTTACTTGCTTTTCATAGACCTCGATTCCGTAGGACTCGGTCCGTTTACTAGCTTTTCATAGACCTCGATTCCGTAGGACTTGGTCCGTTTATTTATTTTTTCAATACATAATTATATATGTGACATCAGGTTGGCGGATATGATGACGTGAAGTTAAAACTGAGACAGGGAAAATATAGAAGAAAAAATTATTAAATAATGATAGAAAAATGAGAGAATATGATTAGAAATCGAAAACTTGCTTTTCATAGACCTCGATTCCGTAGGACTTGGTCCGTTTACTCGCTTTTCATAGACCTCAATTCCGTAGGACTCGGTTCGTTTACTTGCTTTTCTTAGACCTCGATTCCGTAGGACTTGGTCCGTTTACTTGCTTTTCATAGACCTCGACTCCGTAGGACTTGGTCCGTTAACTTGCTTTTCATAGACCTCGATTCCGTAGGACTTTGTCCGTTTACTTGCTTCTCATAGACCTCGACTCCGTAGGACTTGGTCCGTTTACTTGTTTTTCATAGACCTCGATTCCGTAGGACTTGGTCCGTTCACTTGCTTTTCATAGACCTCGATTTCGTAGGACTTGGTCCGTTTACTTGTTTTTCATAGACCTCGATTCCGTAGTACTTGGTCCGTTTACTTGCTTTTTATAGACCTCGATTCCGTAGGACTTGATCCGTTCACTTGCTTTTCATAGACCTCGATTCCGTAGGACTTGGTCCGTTTACTTGCTTTTCATAGACCTCGATTCTGTAGGACTTGGTTCGTTCACTTGCTTTTCATAGACCTCGTTTCCGTAGGACTTGGTCCGTTTACCTGCTTTTCAAAGACCTCGATTCCGTAGGACTTGGTCCGTTTACTTGCTTTTCATAGACCTCGATTCCGTAGGACTCGATCCGTTTACTTGCTTTTTATAGACCTCGAGTCCATAGGACTTGGTCAGTTTACTTGCTTTTCATAGACCTCGATTCCGTAGGACTCGGTCCGTTTACTAGCTTTTCATAGACCTCGATTCCGTAGGACTTGGTCCGTTTATTTATTTATTCAATACATAATTATATATGTGACATCAGGTTGGCGGATATGATGACGTGAAGTTAAAACTGAGACAGGGAAAATATAGAAGAAAAAATTATTAAATAGTGATAGAAAAATGAGAGAATATGATTAGAAATCGAAAACTTGCTTTTCATAGACCTCGATTTCGTAGGACTTGGTCCGTTTACTCGCTTTTCATAGACCTCAATTCCGTAGGACTCGGTTCGTTTACTTGCTTTTCTTAGACCTCGATTTCGTAGAACTTGGTCCGTTTACTTGCTTTTAATAGACCTCGATTCCGTAGGACTCGGTCCGTTTACTAGCTTTTCATAGACCTCGATTCCGTAGGACTTGTTCTCTTTATTTGCTTTTCATAGACCTCGACTCCGTAGGACTTGTTCTCTTTACTTGCTTTTCATAGACCTCGACTCAGTAGGACTTGGTCCGTTTACTTGCTTTTCATAGACCTCGATTCCGTAGGACTTGGTCCGTTTACTTGTTTTTCATAGACCTCGATTCCGTAGGACTTGGTCCGTTTACTTTGTTTTTATAGACCTCGATTCCGTAGGACTTGGTCCGTTTACTTGCGTTTCATAGACCTCGATTCCGTAGGACTTGGTCCGTTAACTTGCTTTTCATAGACCTCGATTCCGTAGAACTTGGTCCGTTTACTTGCTTTTCATAGACCTCGATTCCGTAGAACTTGGTTTGTTTACTTGCTTTTCATAGACCTCGATTCCGTAGAACTTGGTCCGTTTACTTGCTTTTCATAGACCTCGATTCCGTAGGACTTGATCCGTTCACTTGCTTTTCATAGACCTCGATTCCGTAGGACTTGGTCCGTTTACTTGCTTTTCATAGACCTCGATTCTGTAGGACTTGGTTCGTTCACTTGCTTTTCATAGACCTCGTTTCCGTAGGACTTGGTCCGTTTACCTGCTTTTCAAAGACCTCGATTCCGTAGGACTTGGTCCGTTTACTTGCTTTTCATAGACCTCGATTCCGTAGGACTCGATCCGTTTACTTGCTTTTCATAGACCTCGGTTCCGTAGGACTCGGTCCGTTTACTTTATTTTCAAAGACCTCGATTCCGTAGGACTTGGTCCGTTTACTTGCGTTTCATAGACCTCGATTCCGTAGGACTTGGTCCGTTTACTTGCTTTTAATAGACCTCGGTTCCGTAGGACTAGGTCCGTTTACTTGCTCAACATACCAATTGGATGTTGTTTAGAGCTAAGTAATAAGTATAGTATTTCACATTAGCATAAATAATTTTTCAAAGTAATTTACACTAAATTTCGGTGTTAAAATTATATATGCTTAGATTGAAGTAAATAAACTCTTCCAGTTCTGATTCTCAGAGCTAATGAACATTAATTTAGCAGTCCTAAAGAGCTATTGAACCTTCCCAAGTCATTATTACTGTTTTTATTGTCTCTCTTAATAGAACTCAGAAAAAATGTGGAAAAACGACACTGAATGAATAATTCCAGGTCTTGAATTCTATTCTGGAATTTTCCACACTGCCTGCTACAATGAAAGAGGGGAGATTGAAAACGTCAGCGAGCGGCCTTTTCCATGGTTGGTTTGTTCTGTTTTGTATCAAGAAATCCCTTAATTACGTGAGAGTATTTTTATGAATCAAGTTTTAGAGTTAAAGATGGTTCCACAATTTTTCTCCAAGAGCTGAGAATTTACACAGCATTGTATTTGAAAATAATTTTTTTGAAAAAAATAAAAAATACTTTTTGGCAACTTTATTTAACTGAGCTTTGATAAGAATCTTTTTTTTATTTCACACTCGTTTTTATTGTACATACATATACCCAAGTTACATACATATACCCAAGTTACATACATATACCCAAGTTACATACATATACCCAAGTTACATACATATACCCAAGTTACATACATATACCCAAGTTACATACATATACCCAAGTTACATACATATACCCAAGTTACATACATATACCCAAGTTACATACATATACCCAAGTTACATACATATACCCAAGTTACATACATATACCCAAGTTACATACATATACCCAAGTTACATACATATACCCAAGTTTCATACATATACCCAAGTTCATTCATCAAGTGAAATTGTTTGGCCTATAATTTTAATTGGGACAGAATGATTGATCAGAAGCAAAGTGCAATAGATAATAAAACCGATTCTGACTCTTCTTCCAGTTCTAACAAATCGTCGGCGACCGGTGCGTATAACTGCGATGTCAAAGGGACCGTCTGTTTGCCCAAATGGATCGGTCCCAACTATGGAATCACCTCGTTTGACAACATTGCTTTTGCTATGATTACTGTATTTCAATGCATTACGATGGAGGGCTGGACTACAGTTATGTACTATGTCAGCAAACTTTCTTTGTTATTTTTATTGTTTAACCTCAATAAACAAACATGAAATGAGTTCTTGGATGGTTCACTCTTAATATTTCGAAAAGAAATGGACAAATTATCATTCTTTTCTTGGTTGCAGACAAACGACGCGCTTGGCTCGACATACAACTGGGCCTATTTCATTCCACTCATCGTGCTTGGCTCTTTTTTCATGCTCAATCTGGTTCTCGGAGTTCTGTCAGGAGAGTTCGCGAAAGAGAGGGAAAGAGTCGAGAACCGGCGTGAGTTTCTAAAACTAAGGAGACAACAGCAGATCGAACGAGAGCTCAACGGCTACTTGGAGTGGATCATGCATGCGGAAGAGGTAATTCTGAAGGAGGACCGCACGACGGAGGAAGAAAAGGCCGCCATCATGGAGGCGCGCCGGAGGTACGCAACGAAGAAGCTGAAGGCGGCAACCAAGCAGAGGTCCACCGAGACGGAGGAAGACCTGGAGGAGGAGGAAGAGGACTTTAATGAGGAGGCAGAGGACGAGGCCGAGTGCGAGGAGGAGTACAGCAAGAGAAGAGGCTGCTCCGAGGCATGTGGCAAGAAGATCAGGCAGCTCAGGTTACTAACTCTTAAATTTATGTAATTCCATCGTAAGAACGGTTTTTAATTCTCAGTAATCATGAATGCTTAGAGACATTTAATCAGTCCTTAATGACTTCGGAGAAGATAATACTCATCGATGAGGTAAGACTGGGGTGGTCTTAAGCGGCCAAAGGCTCCGGAAGTAAACCGTTGAACAAAGTAGTTTGGGTATGTGTTATGTTCTAAGATTGGCCGCGAATAATTTTTCAGAAGAACTTCAAAGGTATTTTTTTGCTCTTAAAATAATTGAACTTCTAAAATTATCTATTGTCGGTTGAAATGATGAAAGACTATGGTGTATGTATATATTGGAGACTTTCTATTTGCAGGGTGAAGGTGCGTATAATGGTAAAGACGCAAGTCTTCTACTGGTCAGTCATTACCCTCGTCTTCCTCAACACAGCCTGCGTCGCCTGTGAGCACTACGGTCAACCAGACTGGCTCACTCGTTTTCTCAGTCTCTTTCTCCTCACATTACTTTTTATGGTGTTGTATCATACAAAATAACTTTTTTAAACTATTTAATTAAGAGACACAACTATTTTCACTGCAGTTTTGATTCTAGAAAGTAAAACGTTAAAAAAGATATAAAAGATGTGTGAGAACAATCAGAAAAGCTTTAGTAGGTCAGACTATTTTTACAATTTTTCAGAAAAGAAATACTAATATAAGAAGATCTGCAAATGTTTTCCAATTTTTTATTAATTTTTTTCCAAAAAATTTTATGTCTGATTTCGACAAAAACGTCAGCTACATCGGAATGACGTCAGCTACATCGGAATGACGTCAGCTACATCGGAATGACGTCAGCTACATCGGAATGACTTCAAGAACCCAATAAGAAAATTTCTAACTATCTTAATTATCTGATAACAGAAAAAAAAGAAAGTGTGTACATACCACAATATGTGGATGGAATAAAAAAGGTCAAATTTAAGAGCATGCCGAATTCGGATTCCTTGGTATCTTTGTGCTGGAAGTTGGATTGAAGCTCTTCGCCTTGGGAACTCGCACCTACTTCGCATCTAAGTTCAATAGATTTGATTGCGTGGTCATCGTTGCTTCGGCTTTTGAGGTTCCGATTCGAGTGATTCGCGAGTTTACGGTTGCCCATAAAGTTTATCAAGGCATACTTTTGACGATCTGCCGATGAAAGGCATCAGAAAGACATGATTTATAATATGCACGATGTTTCTATTCATGGTGAAGAAGGTTCCAAATTGGATCAGTTCAAGTTTCAGTTCGTATACATACGCGTGATGTTTTATTGGTATTATTTGAAACCAGACCTCAAGAAAATACTTCTATAAGGCGAGTGGACATCGAATCGTAATTGATTTCTCTCTGATGCTCAGGTGGTCTGGGCTGAAGTGAAGGGCGGCTCCTTTGGTATCTCTGTGCTTCGAGCTCTTCGCTTGCTTAGGATTTTCAAATTGACAAGGTCAATTGATGTTTCAGTTGAATACAGAGTTTTAACCTCAGATTCTCCTCAAATAATATTGAAATGAGTTTTCTAAACGGAGTTCCTCATTTCAGTTACTGGGTGTCACTCCGCAATCTCGTGCGATCCTTGATGAACTCGATGCGGTCGATCCTCTCACTTCTCTTCCTTCTCTTCCTCTTCATTCTCATCTTTGCTCTGCTCGGAATGCAGCTCTTCGGTGGAAAGTCACTCAATCACATCCCTTCTTTTGGAAAAGATTCTCTTTGCCTCTCTCTTTATTTCTTTCTCTCTTGTTACCTCATTCTTTCTCACATTTCTTTTATTTTCGTTCCAGACCCCGCGCTCTTTCTTTCTCTTACGCGTTCTTTCTTTCTGTCTCAATCTAAGGAGATTCTTCTCACTCTTTTTCTGTTTTTGGTTGAGAATTTTTGTACAAAATCTTTCCAGGTTCAACTTCCCTAACATGCATCCGTACACTCATTTCGACAACTTTTTCGTCGCGCTCATCACTGTCTTCCAGGTGCGTTGAGTTCCTCTAAAGTTTTTCCAATAGACCAACGCCATCCTGAATGATCATAAGAAGACTACACGACTTAGATGCTTCTTATTTGGGTCAGAAACGGAGTTCAGTCGGCCAGTTGATAAGAAGAGTGGACAGGATACCCATTCGTAATACACCAAGTGACTAGTTTTGTTTACCCAGAAATCGACTACCCAGAAATCATAATGTTGTCGTCATCTTTCAGATCCTGACGGGTGAGGACTGGAATGAAGTAATGTATCTGGCTATAGAAGCGCAAGGCGGAGTGTACGGCGGCGGCATGGTCTACTGTATCTACTTCATCGTCCTCGTGCTCTTCGGCAACTGTACATTCCTTTAATAGCTTGGAGAAATTTCAATTAAGGCAAATTCTGGTGCTTCTTTGAACGGCTAACTTTGTTATAACTTTTCTAAGTTTAAGATCTTCATTATTTTAATCTTTGACTCAAGGAACCACGCTTCCAGTTAAAACTGAAACCCTTGAACTCGACTTCCAAAAGAATTATTTCCCATTTCAAAGTAATTAATGTGTTCTATTTCTGCTATCAGGGAATTTTAATTTTTTTTTTACAAAACTCTTGGGCTTTGTCTCTCATTAAACATCAAGTCTTAACATGATACTCCCCTACATATCTTAAAATCGCTTAGAGCCGGGTGAGTGTTGGATTGTCCCCAGATACCCTGTTGAACGTCTTCCTCGCTATCGCCGTGGACAACTTGGCAAACGCACAAGAGCTGACAGCAGCGGAGGAGGCAGACGAGAAGGCCAACAATGAGATCTGCGACGAGAGCGAGGACATGGACGAGCAGGAAGCCGATCACTGCGTCCTCGACATGGATGGCAAGACTGCCGGCGACCTATGCTCTATATCAAGAGCAATTGATGGTATCAGCAACACTATTTTGACCTGTAAAATTTTACACGCCATTTCAAATTCAAATCAGAGGATCACTTTTTTGGAGAGTTTTTCTTATCAATTTAAAAAACTCTATATTTCACCATATTTTAAAAAAAATTTGACCAACCGTGTATTCAGAAGAAGAATGCGAAGAGGAGGAGAGTCCTTTCGGAGGTCCCCGCCCAATGGTCCCCTACACCTCGATGTTCTTCCTCTCTCCTTCTAATCCGTGAGATTCACTTCTCTTTTCCTTTTCCATTTTTACAAAATTAATAAACAACAAGGCTTCTCCCAGTTCAAAAATAAACAAATTTACGGGTATTGGTCATTCATATTTTGGGATGAGAGTAAAGAAAGACGAAACAACTTTACAGAGACACATCAAATGCCACGTTATTAAAACAAAAAAAGGAGTATTAAAACATCTATATCAAACCAAAAAATCTAGCAGTGAATAAGAAAAGAGCTCGAAACATTAAATGAGTTTTCTATTTAACGGATTATTCTATCGGGAATTACATTTCATTCATTATACCAGTGTTACATGAAAGACTCTGATTGCAGACTGCGCATTCTGGTGCACTCCATAGTGTGCACCAAATACTTCGAGATGGTGGTGATGATTGTGATTTGTCTCTCTTCAATATCACTTGCGGCTGAGGTTGCCGTTGTTCTCTAGCCTTTTTTTCCCCTTCTGATCTTCCTCCTGAAACCTATCTCTCTTTTTCCTTGATAAATCTCTATATTGTCCTCTTTCTCTATTTTTTTCTTTCTCATTTTCTCTTTTTTTCACCTTCTGTTTTTGTTTTTTCTCAAAAAATATCTTTGTGATTTCAGGACCCGGTGGATGAAGAAAATCCTCGGAACAAGTATTTGCAGTACATGGACTACTGTTTTACTGGAGTATTTGCATGTGAAATGCTTCTCAAGGTATGATACTGTCTACACGCCATGTAGAACACGGCCTAGTCTTACGAACTGAGCCGAAGAAACTGACCAATTCAGTTTTTTTTGTAGTTGATCGACCAAGGAGTTCTACTGCATCGCGGAAGCTACTGCCGAGACTTCTGGAACATTCTGGACGGAGTTGTCGTCACTTGTGCTTTGGTTGCCTTCGCCTTCTCGTGAGTATCTTACACTTACTTTTTTCTAATAAATTTTTCTTTAATACATTCATGCATATTTTCAACACCATTTCAGAAATACTTTTAGAAATTAATAATAATGATAATCTTCCTCACGTTTGTTCCCGCCTCGCGGCAGGGTACGCGCTCCCCTGACATGCAGGACAGACCTATCCTGATAGAACCAGTGGCTGCCCGCTATATCACTGCTAGTGTTAATAGCAGCAGTGGGGAGAATCGGATTCGTGCCAGAGCACTACCAACATTTCTTAACCCCCTTGGTTTGGATGGAACTGTCCGGGGTGGGAGTCGAACTCGGGATTCTTCGCACAATAGTCGAACACACTACGATTATGCCACACCCCGACACTTTCAGAAATTATATGTGAGTTCTTATCAAAATTTTCAAGTTAGACACGTGTATTAAACCGTGTGTCGTTAGAAATAATATGTGAAAATATATAGGTACGTAAGATAATGCGGTAATATACAACATGAATGCACTTTCACAGTAGGAAGAAAATCTTAACGGAGGGTAAAGATAAAAATTCAAAATGTGTATAATTGGAAGAAAAACTTTTCAAAAATTACAGAAGTATGTATGTAGATGAAGTCGGTTATGGACGTGTTTTGTATTTGATAATTGCAGATAACCACGTTTACTGTGTATCCAATAATAAACCACGTTTACTGTGTATCCAATAATAAACCACGTTTACTGTGTATCCAATAATAAACCACGTTTACTGTGTATCCAATAATAAACCACGTTTACTGTGTATCCAAGAATTTTTTGATAACCACGTTTACTGTGTATCCAATAATAAAATAATAATGACTTAGGGACAGAAACATATGTACGTAAAGACCACGTTTACTGTGTATTTTTGCGTTTACTTCTTCTGACTCTAAAATTGCTTTGAGCAATTTTTCCTCTCTCATGAACGTTGTCCAATAATAATTTTATAGCTAATTATATAAAAAACAACTTAGGAAGATACAAATTAGAGGGAACTTTGATGAATACATAATTGTGGAGGTCAGAAGAAGAAACAAATGCTTCACTTTTTCAATGAATGTTTTTCCAGAGCCGATGGGTGAGTTTCTCATTTGGAATTGCTAAAAAGGACCCAATCCTAAGGAACATTGTTTTACAAGTGTGAAATGAGATTGTATCCAAATCCCTATTTTTTGCTGAACCTTTATTTGCCAATATCTTCCATGCTGAATCATTTCGTGTGCCTTTTCGCATTCTTACGGTGCCTGGGCGATGATTACGCGATGTTTCTTGGCATTCATCTTCTCTAGTTTTAATTCTCTCTCCTTCTATCTTTCCTCTCTCTCTCCTTATCTTTTTTTAGGTTTCTCTCTTTCAATTTATCTAACTTTCATTCTCTGTAGCTCTGTATCTCTTACCCTCTCTCATTCTCTCTCTTGCTCTCCCCTCCTTCTATATGCCTCCCTCCCTCCCTCTCTTTCTCTCTCTCCTCTCTCTTTCTCTCTCTCTCTTCACATTCACAATAATAAGTGTGACAATTCTTACACCCTCTCATGTCTCCCTACACCAAAAACTCTATGACTCATTCCTTGTTATTTCTGAATCCCTCCTCCACACAGCACTGAAAAATCGAACGGTTTGAAAAAATCAAGCAAACCTTGGCGTTCCTTGAAAAACTTGCTAAAAACCCTGGACTTGTCGTGGGTGTGATGAAGGAGACTGGCGGCTTCCATACAGGGTCTGATGAGATTCTCCTTATAGGGGTTCGGACGGAGCTGCCGGAAAGAACCTGAATACGATCAAGTCGCTGCGAGTGCTTCGAGTGTTGCGGCCTCTCAAGACGATCAAGAGAATTCCCAAGCTGAAGGCTGTCTTCGACTGCGTTGTCAACTCGCTCAAGAATGTTTTCAACATCCTCATCGTCTACTTTCTCTTTCAAGTGAGTTTAAGCTTGAAATATGTGATTCAACCTGTCATTTGATAAAAAATTTGTACAAAGCAGCTCCATCAAACTAATAAATCGAATCTGAGTTTAAATAAGAGTCTTCTGCAGTTTATCTTCGGAGTTATCGCAGTGCAATTGTTCAATGGAAAGTTTTTCTTCTGCACGGACAAGACTAAGAAACTGGCGGATCAATGTCATGGACAATTCTTCATCTTCGACAGTCAGGTAACTATCGAAATGTGGGCAAAGAAGCAGCGTTACCTTCTTAGGATGATTCGCCGCTTCATTCACATATGTTTGTTCTTCTTACATATGGTTTACCTACAGAACTTTCAAAATTGACGAATACGTCATTTACAAGTTTTGTGTTTTTGACCTTGTTGTTGTGTTGTTCGAAGAAAAAGGCAAGAACGCTTAACCCAATGGAAGCAACGTCAGCGAAAAAATATAACCTGAAACTAAGAACAACAGGAAGCAAATAACAACAGTGTTCTTTTCATAGTACGAATTTCTTTGAAGAGAGAGCCGCCGCGAGTTGAGCAGAGAGAATGGAGACTCCGCCCCTTCAACTATGACAACACACTCAATGCGATGCTGACGCTCTTCGTAGTGACGACTGGAGAAGGCTGGCCGGGAATCAGACAGAACAGCATGGACACCACCTTCGAGGACCAGGGGCCTTCTCCATTCTTTCGCGTCGAAGTGAGTCCCCCGCCTTCTCTATCTCTCCCTCTCTCTCTCTATCTCTCCCTCTCTCTCTCTCTCTCTCTCTCTCTCTCTCTCTCTCTCTCTCTCTCTCTCACTCACTGTTTCTCTCTTTCTCTCTAGCTACCTCTATCTTTTTATTTTACTCTCTCTCTCTTTTTCTGTCTTTCTGCTTTTCTCTAAATTTTTGGGATTTTTTGTCAATGATGAATGTTTATATACTTGTCTTGTTTTTTTCTTTTTTCTTCTCATCTCTATCTCTTTTCTCTTCTTTCTCGCCTTTTTTTAAAGTATCTGTATCACTTTCAAAGCGTTTCTTTTAAGGGTCGGTTTTTATCCTTCTTCCACATTTCCAGCTTACTTTCCAGATGTCTCTATTCTACGTGGCCTTCTTCATCGTCTTCCCCTTCTTCTTCGTGAACATATTCGTCGCTCTTATCATTATCACATTCCAAGAACAAGGAGAAGCCGAACTCAGCGAGGGAGACCTGGACAAGAATCAGGTAGGAGTTGCTTGGATCATTAGATTCAATAGCTTGATGTCATCGTGTTTTCTCCGTCGAATGAAATAGTCTAAATATAGGGAATGTGAATAGCCGTTTCTAAATAGAAGAAAATCAGAGTATTATCAGCGAATTCCCTTGCAGAAGCAGTGCATCGACTTTGCGCTGAATGCCAGGCCGCGGTCGCTGTTCATGCCTGAGGACAAGAACAGCATCAAGTACCGCATCTGGAGACTCGTCACCTCGACGCCCTTTGAGTACTTCATCATGGCCATGATCGTCTGCAACACCATCATTCTCATGATGAAGTTTCACGGCAACTCTGAGTTCTATGAAAAGGTCGCAACATAGGCCTAGGATTCTAAATAAAATCATTTTAATTAAACATCGACTCAAGATATTTGAGAAAGTTGTTTGCATCAGTAAGAGCTAGAACTATCAACGAGATAGAAAAATGAGGATACGGCTTGCGGATGTTTCAGTCAAAAATAAATTTAAAGCAACAATGTATTTTTGTGGAAAAATATCAAAAATCCATTACAGGTTTTGCGTCTCTTCAACACTGCCCTTACCGCCGTATTCACCGTGGAAAGCATTCTCAAGATTCTCGCCTTCGGTGTCCGGGTATGTTCCCCAATGTTTTTTCTGAGGAACTTTCGCACTGTCGCTTCATTACAAATAATATCCATCATAGGCAACCTGAAATCTATAAAACTTAAGTTTTAAGCTCGTATAACAATTTCAAGATAAAGAAGGGCAAGAAGTTGAAAAATATGAAAAGTAGAATAGCATGAAGAGCTACAAAAGATTTACAAGCAAGAGGGTTTTCTCAACTTCCTGGTCGACTGAGTTCAAAACGTTAAGCTGTCAATTTTACACACATCTGTACTTATTGCAATGTCGGGAAAGCTTTCCAATCAATAACTCGATTCAGAACTACTTTCGAGATGGCTGGAATCGATTCGACTTTGTCACGGTCGTCGGGTCGATCACGGATGCGCTGGTTACGGAGTTCGGCGGTCACTTCGTTTCACTCGGCTTCCTGCGCCTCTTCCGCGCGGCAAGACTCATTCGCCTTCTGCAGCAGGGATACACTATCAGAATACTCCTCTGGACATTCGTTCAGTCATTCAAGGTATATGCTTTTCTTCACAAATAGCTCAAGCTCAAGCTTAACCGTTGAGTATCTTTTCGTAGTAAGCGGAAAGATCTTCATAGCTAGTGCTGTCACATATTTATTCAATGGAGAGAAAGAAGAAGAGGACGCATAATTATAAGACGATAGCTTTCAAACATTTCAAAGGAGGTATGAGCGTTTCTTTAATTTAATTTATTATAAGTGATTTTTTGTTCAAGAAATACATTCGTTCTTTTTTAAACCTACATGATATTCTAAGGAGAAGTTAATAATAGATTGAATGAATTTATTTAGATGTTTACAACTTTATTCAAAAAGTAATTGTACTGTTTGGCACCTTCAATAAATAAAAAAGAATGAGTTGAGGCTTTGCCGTACGTTTGTCTACTGATTGGAATGCTTTTCTTCATCTACGCTATCGTTGGAATGCAGGTATTCTCGAAACTTTTCAACAAAAACAAATTCTTTCTGCATTTAAACAAATGCAAGAGGGAACCACTATATGTATTCAGTCAATTCAACCTTTAACCCTTATTGTAAAAAAAACAAGAAGCAATGTTAATATCTTTTCAATATGTAGATGAATCTATGAGTGGCACGAACATGATAGATGCGTACCACTCGAACTAGAAACCACGTTCGGTTTCATCAAACAGTCGAAAGAACCTGAGAACACAATTTATGATCAAAAAAGGGTCGTACGGGCTGGGCCATTCAATGCCAATTTATCATCCCCTTTTTTTCACCACAAAGCTCTCAAGATAGAATCTTATGAACTGTAATGACCACCAAAACTGTGCCGAAAAAATTCGAATTTTTTTTTCGAGAAAAAAATCGAAAAAACTAAGTGAAAGTTGTTTTTTTTCTGCGAACCTTTCTAGAAGGTTAATCTAGAGCAGGAGCTTCGTGGTGATGTTTGACTTTCTATCGAAAAGCCTCTGATTTTCCTTCCAAAAGTATTTGTTTACCCTTATGCCAAAAAACGTCTTCTAAATTTTTTTAATTTTAGACTCTATTTCATTTCAGACTCCAGAGTCATTTTAAGCTGTTTTAACCAACAAACATCTTAAATTCTACTGAACAACAGTTCATTGCGAAATCAGTCCTAAACACAGTCTTCGAATCATAAGAACTTTCTAAAATTATGAGAGGAAACCCATCACCACTCAATTACCCCACTAAGTTTTCCGCTTCGGAAGTAACAAGTTTTAATAATAATAATAAAATGCTTTAAAAAATTAAAAAGAATTAAACAAAGGTAAGGTTTGAGCAATATGGTATTACACAGCACCTAAACCTTTCTGTCACACAAAAAACATCTTAACGCTAGAAACGCATTAGAGCCCTTTCAAAATTTTTTTTTTCGATTTTTCAAAAACTTTTTTCGACAATTGTCGAAAAATTCGAAAACAAAAAAAAACATCCCTGATGACCACTAACTGAATTGACCGTAATTTAGTAAACACTGAATCCATTGTTCTGAACACTACATTAACTCAGCAGTGAAAACCCAATATATTCCAAATTGATTATTATTTAACTTTGAGGTGTCATGAAATAGTGGTATTTCAGGTTTTCGGCAACATTTGGCTGGACGCGAGCACAGAAATAAATCGCCACAACAACTTTCAGTCTTTCTTCAACTCAGTCATCCTTCTCTTTCGGTTAGTTTGTTAGTACACACAGCTAGTAAACACTCACTCTTCCACTCTTTCGGTTAGTTTGTTAGTACACACAGCTAGTAAACACTCACTCTTCCACTCTTTCGGTTAGTTTGTTAGTACACACAGCTAGTAAACACTCACTCTTCCACTCTTTCGGTTAGTTTGTTAGTACACACAGCTAGTAAACACTCACTCTTCCACTCTTTCGGTTAGTTTGTTAGTACACACAGCTAGTAAACACTCACTCTTCCACTCTTTCGGTTAGTTTGTTAGTACACACAGCTAGTAAACACTCACTCTTTCACTCTTTCGGTTAGTTTGTTAGTACACACAGCTAGTAAACACTCACTCTTCCACTCTTTCGGTTAGTTTGTTAGTACACACAGCTAGTAAACACTCACTCTTCCACTCTTTCGGTTAGTTTGTTAGTACACACAGCTAGTAAACACTCACTCTTCCACTCTTTCGGTTAGTTTGTTAGTACACACAGCTAGTAAACACTCACTCTTCCACTCTTTCGGTTAGTTTGTTAGTACACACAGCTAGTAAACACTCACTCTTCCACTCTTTCGGTTAGTTTGTTAGTACACACAGCTAGTAAAAACTCACTCTTCCACTCTTTCGGTTAGTTTGTTAGTACACACAGCTAGTAAACACTCACTCTTCCACTCTTTCGGTTAGTTTGTTAGTACACACAGCTAGTAAACACTCACTCTTCCACTCTTTCGGTTAGTTTGTTAGTACACACAGCTAGTAAACACTCACTCTTCCACTCTTTCGGTTAGTTTGTTAGTACACACAGCTAGTAAACACTCACTCTTCCACTCTTTCGGTTAGTTTGTTAGTACACACAGCTAGTAAACACTCACTCTTCCACTCTTTCGGTTAGTTTGTTAGTACACACAGCTAGTAAACACTCACTCTTCCACTCTTTCGGTTAGTTTGTTAGTACACACAGCTAGTAAACACTCACCCTTCCACTCTTTCGGTTAGTTTTTTAGTACACACAGCTAGTAAACACTCACTCTTCCACTCTTTCGGTTAGTTTGTTAGTACACACAGCTAGTAAACACTCACTCTTCCACTCTTTCGGTTAGTTTGTTAGTACACACAGCTAGTAAACACTCACTCTTCCACTCTTTCGGTTAGTTTGTTAGTACACACAGCTAGTAAACACTCACTCTTCCACTCTTTCGGTTAGTTTGTTAGTACACACAGCTAGTAAACACTCACTCTTCCACTCTTTCGGTTAGTTTGTTAGTACACACAGCTAGTAAACACTCACTCTTCCACTCTTTCGGTTAGTTTGTTAGTACACACAGCTAGTAAACACTCACTCTTCCACTCTTTCGGTTAGTTTGTTAGTACACACAGCTAGTAAACACTCACTCTTCCACTCTTTCGGTTAGTTTGTTAGTACACACAGCTAGTAAACACTCACTCTTCCACTCTTTCGGTTAGTTTGTTAGTACACACAGCTAGTAAACACTCACTCTTCCACTCTTTCGGTTAGTTTGTTAGTACACACAGCTAGTAAACACTCACTCTTTCACTCTTTCGGTTAGTTTGTTAGTACATACAGCTAGTAAACACTCACTCTTCCACTTTTTTCACTAGGAAATACAACTCGACTAAATGAATCCTTTCCGGTAAAGTGTTTCACGAACGCTATAGAAATTCTCTGAGTAGAGTTCAGGAAGTGTTGAGACCGCTTTTTTCCCTTGGTAGCTTCTAGGAATGATGTTGACTCTTAATAATCAATCCGCTTGAGATGCGCGACAGGAGAGGGCTGGCAAGACATTATGATGGCCTGTGCAGCGGGTCGCTACTGTGCCAAGCCGCACGCAAATGACATCAACTTCGCGAAGGGAATGACCTGCGGAACGAATATCTCCTACGCATACTTCACTACTTTCGTCTTTTTCTCTACTTTCCTTGTGAGAACTGCTAGTTATTTTTCATTCCTGAAAAATAGAGGTAGAGGGTGAGGTAGAGAGAGTGGAAAAGACAGAGCGTGTGAGAAAAAGAAAGTCATAGATAGAGAGAAAAAGCGAGAGAAAGAGCGACAAAAGATAGTGATAGACGGTGAGATAGAGAAAGCCAGCATGAACGAGAGAGAGAGATAGAGAGATTGTAATAGAGAGATGAAACGACTGAATGAAAGAGAAAACTTGACGTGAATGATGTTTGCAGATGCTCAACTTGTTCGTCGCCGTCATCATGGACAACTTCGACTACCTCACGAGAGACTCATCCATCCTCGGTCCTCACCATCTTGACGAGTTCATTCGTGTTTGGGCAGATCACGACCCAGCCGCAACGTTAGCGATTTTCGCATTGAATTTCCTCTACGACTTCTTGGATTCCTCACAAAAATTGAAAAAGAAACCAAAAGCAAGAAAATTGTTAAGTGGGCGCTTGCACTACACGAGCATGTACGAGATGCTGCGGAACATCGCCCCACCCGTCGGATTCGGTCGGAAATGCCCTTACCGACTCGCATACAAACACTTGATACGGTGCGTTTATTTTATTGGCGCAATAAGTCTCGATCCAGTTAAGGTTTTAGTTGATATTAGTCAGAAAATTTTCATTCAGATTAAATATAATACAGAATATTTAAAAAGAGCTCTCTTGAAAGTGAACATATCGCCTTTGCGCTAAATCTTGTTTTTTTAATTTAATGTTTTTTCCTAATTTTAATTATGATTTTTTTCTATTTGTATGATAAAAAACCTTATTTAAGTAATTTTAGAAATAAGAAATGGCTCTTCCAGAATGAACATGCCGGTAGCGGAAGACGGCTCGGTCCACTTCACCACGACGCTGTTCGCCCTCATCCGCGAGTCGCTCTCCATTAAGATGCGACCGGTAGAGGAGATGGACGAGGCTGACGAGGAGCTCCGCCAGACACTCCGCAAGATTTGGCCACTCAAGGCGAAAAAGAACATGATTGACTTGGTCGTCCCACCCAACCATGAGCTCTGCTTCCAGGTTCAGTTCACAGTCAAAGTTCCCAGTTGATATATTCGGAGCAGCCGTTTTGCTCAATCAACGACCTTTGTTGCAGCGACTGACGGTCGGAAAGATCTATGCTGGCCTGCTAATTTTAGAGAATTATCGAGCTAAGAAAACCGGAACCGAGGTATTATTTTGCTTTGTTGCTTTTTTTACCTATTCAAAGTTTTCACGTACATACGTCTAAAAAAACTTTTCACAACTCAAATTTAAAACATTGTTGAGAAGAGAAGGAAAAAACTAAGCATACTGCAGCGAAAAAAAAAGCAAAACTCTAATTGGGGAAAAATTTGCGGAATAGGCGACTCATAGTAATCTAAGTCATAGTCAGTCGAGTAGTCATATCTCCCTAGTCAGTGGTATCTGAACCGGAAGAAGGGTTCATGGCTGATCTGGAGAGGAGGCGGAGGTCGTCAGTGAGTGAAATGTAAAAGGAATGAGAGAGTTTCTCCCCAGTTTGCGGCTACTTCCCCACCCCTTTCAGATAGACAGTCGGCGTCGCCTCAATGCTGCCAAGATACTTAACAGGCGTAGAAATGCCCTATTGGGGGGTTTTCAGGTCTTGACTAGAATACCCTGTAGATTGAGTACTCCTTCTCATTCACACTCTCATCCCTTTCTCATTACAGCAATTTGTTGTTCAATTAGTTGTTTCGCGATCCTCATATTACTATTTTTCATTATTAAAACATACTATTTCGAATTTCTAGCCACTGTTTGGTTCTTTCTCTTAACCAGAATGCTGGACTCACCCTTTCCATCAACTTTCTCTCTCACTCTCTCTTCAACTCTGCAGACAGCATGAATTTCTCTGGGATGACATTTTCTCACTCAAATGTCACACAAACGACAAATATCAAGAAAAGAAAGTGAAATTTCATCCCACATAATTTGCTTAGAGCGTAGCTTCCGCCCTCCAATGACTTTGCATTTCAACTAGAAACGGTTGTTGGAGGAAGCATGTAGAGGATTAGCTGAACCTCTGTCTGAACCTCTGCCATATCTTTAAATCCTCAGATCGGCGGCGGAGGTCTTTTCGGCGTTGGTGGACTGCGGTCGCTGGTGGCTGCGGCGAAGTCAGCCGCGACTCATCCCCCACCGGCCGCCCTCCCCACCACAAACTCCCTTCCACTGGCTCCCTCTGAGCCAGCTCATCTGGACGTGCCTCTCCAACACAATCACACCCAACCACCGCCCGTTTTAGCCAATGTTTGTTCTCTCTCTTCTAGGCTTTTTCTGTCACTGAAAAAAGTTTTGAGCGAGTAGAGTTACAATATTTCTTGAATGAATCCAAGAAAGAGGTATGCACATCATTCTAAGAGATATTAGGGCCGGATCTGTGTGAGATTGATCCGAGTAAGAACAGCTATTGATGGTATAGCCATGAAGATAGTTTTTTAATGCACCTCACGAAGAATGTAGTTATGAGTCAGAGTGAGAATATTTGCTGAAGAATTCTTACTTTTACCTAGAATCGGTCCAGATAGAGATTGGAGAGGAATATCTTTTGAGTTCGTCCTGGTAAGGATGCGTCATGACTGAGCTCGGGTATGTTAGTCTTGAACTTTTTTAGTACGAGGATAAATAATTCTTATTTTCAGGTGCCCTATTCGTTATACAACAATGTCGGAGAGACGGTAAAATCAACGCCCGTCGAAGCAGTTCAAGAGCAACTCCCAACCAATCCGCATTTGTACGAGCGCTTGTTCGCGCTTTATTCTTTTTTTCTTAGTGGTTCATCAAAGTATCCAATACTTTTTCATTCCTTTTTTGAGTCTGAGTGTCTGAGTGTCTAACCTATTTATAAATTACATCTGATTTATGGTTTTTGATTTAAAATAAAGAAAGAACTTGAGTTAGAAAGCTGAAAGTTGCAGGGAGAAGGAGCCGCAGAGTTCCGGGGGATTCCGACTGCTGCAGAGAATGCGTGGGAGAGGAAACCCTCCTTCGACTGAACCTCCACAAGTTTGTCTTACTTCGTTCTTTTCCTCTTGAGTATCTTGTCTACTTACGCTTCCACGCTCTCATAACTATCATCATCTAAACCTTCTTCTAATAGTTCTTTTGATTATATTTATATTACAGCAACGAGTTATGTCAAAGTTCGTAGTGTATCAGTGAAAAAGAGTTTTTAAAAATATGATGGTCTTTTTCAAGGAGGGAATTGGGATTTCCAAAACCTCAAAATCAAGATAGGCTTCTCATGTTATTCATAAACAGATGAAGTATATCATATCGACAAGTAGGAATGTAGCTCCCAGGAGAAAAGTCAGGGTTCGCACGGGGTGAATTAGGGTTTCTGCACAAAAATTCTTCAAAAGAAAAGCCATCCTCCTTGGGGTCTTACTCTTTTGTTTCTCTCCTCTTTGCTGTAATGTCGCTGTCGAACCGTCTTCTTTTTATTGGTTTTTCATTACCTCCCAAAACCAATCAAAAGTCATAGTCTCCCAGAGTTGAATGTTTCTTTGGCAATTGTGATCGCGAAAACAACTCGATGTCGTTCCTTTCTTTTAATTTTTCCTCGACATTTCCCAGTTTACAGTCTGGAATTTATTTTGTATGTATGTATGTACATATGTGTGCATAATGCATACCTCATCTTTCGCTTGAGTATTATCTGAAAAAAACCAAAGAAAAACTGGCGATTTTTTGCGTCTGATGTCACTCTTGGCATTTTACGTTCTCTTCCTCGTCTCCATCGGTCGACTCTCAGTTCTCCTCATGCTTTCACCTTTCCTCTTTTCTTCTCTTCTCGCTTTTGACCTCTCTTTCTAGACACGATTCTCTTACTACCGAGAGCGAGGAGACAGATCAAACGATGAGGTAATCGATCAATATTTCAACAGTAGATTATTCAATAAATACCTAGACGGAGTGGTCTCTCTAAGCTTAAGCTAACCTTCTCAACTACTCGCTCTAACATTAGTGGATGGCGTAGCTTGAAAAGACGTCTATTACATATTGATTCAACGCTTCGATATTTTCTCCCTGGGCTGAATCCTCTATGTTTTGCTTTCCCTGGGCATTCCTTTCGCTTCTTTCCTTCTCCTGCTTACGTTTCCCAGTTCAACCGAAAGCTTGGTTTTCCCAGAAAATTATGAAAATGTGTGAGTACCCGAGGCTATACGGTTGTAAACATTAAAAATTGAAACTAGAATTTAAATAGAGTATTTTGAATGTATAAGAACACTGGTTGTATATCTGGTGAAATTATTAGCTTCGAGCAAGTTCTAGATGAATAGGTCATACATAACAAATTGTACTAAATAATCAAATTCTCATTATTCATTTATTTTATGTAGGAAATAGAAGTGTAAGTCTAGTAATGTGCAATTTAGTTCTCATTGCAAGTTTGTCAGTAGCATAGTAGCTGAGTTCAATAGGTGAATTATATGGAATGCCTGATACTATTTTAGTTTTCTCATTTTAAAAAGGAAAATGCATGAGCAAAAATATGCAAAAACTTTTTATTTCATTATCGGCGATTTCAAATTTATTCGTGTCTTCTTAAATTTTTCGACAAATCAAGTTTTAAAGTTCATCTTACCTTTCTCTTGCGTTGTTATCCCAGGAGAGATAGAAATGTTTTCGGAATATTCTCACAGTCCTGTGATGTCCCGCTCTTGTGTTAACTCCACTGTAACATTTCAACAAGTGAGAATACTTGAAACTACCTGAAAAGAACGTTTGCACCGAAAAACTAAGGAACATCCTGAAGAGAGATTCACCACGAATTTTTTTTCCGGGAAAAGCTAGCTAACTCGTGGGAGGGCTGTTGTTTCGTGAAGGGTTGTTAGCTTAGAAGAAGGCTGCTGGCTCGTCTCTCAGGCTGAGGCTGAAGGCCGCTCCGCTGGCTCTTAGGGGCTGCTAGCTCATCGGAAGGTTTGGAGGGCTCTGCGTGTGCTGCACGATGAAGCTCGGCGGATGGAAGCGCTTTTTTCTTATGGAGTTATAGAGTTTGAAGCCGCAGTAACATTCTATAACATTCATTTTGTTGAAGTAAGCACTTGAGCGCTAATCTTTCTTCCCACAATTTTTCGTGAAAAATTTGAAATGCTGCAGTACTTTGAAAGCAATTAAGGCAACTCTCCCAATGAGAAAAGCTTTTCTAATACCGAAATTCTTTTTTTTTCGCGGCAATACGTGGTAATCCCTATGTACATACTAGTGCACAAGTGTTCCATTTTCACAATGTTACTCGAAAAAATGAATGTTCTAGCATGTTACTATGACTTCGTATTTTAACGCTCTACTGGTGTACGGATGGTTGCTCTCTCTCTATATCTCTCTTCCCTCACACTTCAGACTCCCCCGTAGTGTTGAATGTGTGCTGGAACTTCCTGAGACCTACTGGTTAACTCCTTCATCCTAATGTTGTTGTTCAGCGCGAGCAGCTGCTGCGGTCGCCATCTCCCCGATATCGGGGTTCGGGTCGCGTCTCCCCTCCCTCTCCCGCTTATCCACTCCACACCTACAGAATGGGTATGAATAAATGAATGATTTAACCAGTCGATGAATGAATGAAAGAACGAATTATTCGAGTGATTTTCGAAAAAAAGATTAACTTTTAATTAAAACTACATTACCTTTTAGTTTTTCTTTCATTTTTTTTCCATATGTAGTAGAAGTTGAGATTAATAGCTTCATGCAGTTTGAAAATGCATCACTTAAAAAAGAAAACTATGTTTTTTCTTTGATCATGAATCAAGCTTTGAAACTTGACTGTTCGAGAACCGTTTCAGCTACCAAACTTGATTGGTAGCCATAAAACTTTTTTTAGAAAATAAAAGTAAACAGTTATTGAATAATAAAATTATAATTGAAGACTCACCACCTTCTTCACGGGCTGAGTTTTCGGCTGGTGGTGGCAGTAGGGGAGGTGGAGTGCCTCCTGGCAGAAGCAGCGCCTTCTATGATGATAGGCCACGCTCTCCTCTCTATTCCGAGGAGAGCCAGTCCATCGCCGACAGTTACCGTCGTGACCCTACCTACAACAGATATCGAGGTCATTCAACTCTCATAACCATTACCCATCAAAAGTACATGAATTAAGAGTAAACTAACGCCGAACAAAAGCTAGCTCATTCGACGGCTTTGAGCCCCGTTATTCTTTTTTACCGGGGTGAGGACGTTACCGCAACACTGCTGAAGAAAAACTGCTAACTCTTGCTATATAAGAAAAACTTAATCGGCGATTGTTCCCTTCTTGTCGAGTCTTTCATTCCAATCGAAAGACGCTTTTCAAAAAAATATAATTAGTCGCCGTCACGTGGGTGACGGTTTGTCTGAATCCCTTCGCAACTTATCCTTACAACACGCGAGGAAGAATGATAAGTAGCAGACAATCGCTAGGCAACACGGATTTTTTGCGTTTAGCTCCCCCCCCCCCTACCAGAGGTTCCATGGGTTATACGTCCGACTTATTTACATTTACAAAAAAATATTTCTACATCAAAAAATTTTTTGCATTAAAAACGCTTAGGCTTAGGTAATTTTACGCTAACGAGGCCGTACGGATT
>OZ057408.1:17428844-17496507 GCA_964056735.1 Allodiplogaster pararmata | reverse complement strand
AAATTTTCGTCTTACACAAAATTGATGAAAGAAAAATCTGTGTAAAACTCTCAGGTCGATGATTTTCAAAATGAAACTACGATTTTCTTTTCTCTGAGGTGACTATTTTTATATATATATATATATATATATATATATATATATATATATATATATATATATATATATATATATATATATATATATATATATATATATATATATTGAAAATTACTGTGTTATAAGTGTGTTGCTTGTTTGGTACAAATAACAAACGGCCTTTTGACTTTTTTACCATTGTACGAAATGCTACTTATTACGGACTGTTAACATTGCACATTGATCATTATAAAAGTAGGCTAGCATATGAAATCTCTACTTCTCCGACCTTATGGTTTATTTTTCATTCTCTCGCACCGCTCGTTGTTTATGTCGTAGTTTTAAAGAAAGTTCGTAAACGAAACAATGAGCTCACGCTCTCTTGTGTGACTTTCCAACTTTTTCTGTGTTATTAACACTGAGAAAACAAAAGTTCATGTGTCAGACAACGAGCTAGGTGGCCGGTCGACGACCGGTCGCCTAGTTAAAACAGAGATTGAACGTGCGGCGGAGCAATTAATTCTACTATTCTTGGTTTTTTCGCTATAGGAAGCTAATAGCCTATTTTTAGCTTCTCTGACGCCGACTGAGATGAGTGAAGAAGATGACCCGATGCCGTCCGCAGTGCGACAACGGCGCCTACCACTGATCGGATCAATACCCACCGGGGGTTTCCTCTATTCCATACATGCTCAACAGCTCCCCAACTGCTCTAGCTACAACCCCAATCCTGTTTCCTACAATCCCAACCCCGCTTCCTACAATCCCAGTCCCACAGTATACGCAACACCTGTTAACTACGCTTCTCCTCGGTCCCTTGCCGGTTACTATACTCCACGCGAGGCAGGAGATTACTACGAAGAATCTGCTTCGGAATTTGAAGAACGAAGAGAGTATGACGATGGAAGAGACTACGGAGAGAGGAGAGAATATAGGGATGCGAGAGAAGCTTCTCCTGCCCGAAACTCACGGCCAACCTATGTTTATGCCGTGAGAAGAGAGCCGACCGGGCGCCTGATACAGGCGCAGCCGGCAGCAATGCCCTTCTCCGACTCTGACACAGAAGTAGAGCAAAGATGGAACTAGTTAGTCTACCTGCCTGGAGGCCCTGGCGAGGTTGTTGAATGATTGCTCGAGTGACCGGCGGATGTGTATCACTTCTTCTGAGTACTTACTAAGTAAGAAATTGTTCATCTTATGTTCCATCCCAATTTTAATAATGTATTTGTCTGTCCGTGTGATCTCATCAAAGACGGCCATTCTGACTGTGATTTGGTTCTTAGATTTAGTATCTTCTACCTAATTGGAATTCTAAGTTTCATGTATAATAGTATTCTTTTTTCATGGAACTTTCATTCTCTTGTCTTTCTATGGAAAATAGCCAAGTGAAATTTTTTTAATCATTTGTAACACCATATATTCCCTTCTTCACAAAAATTTTAAAATTTGTTATAATTTGTTCTTAATATTCATTTCGGAAGTAAATTAGCTGAGATGTCAATTCCAGAAAAAAAAATTATCGTGACTTGCTCATTCAATCTGCCGTTTGTGTCCAAATATAACTTAAAATGGATGCCATCATTTCAGAATGAAACGATTCTTCTCAGTTTTTGCATTTTCTTTATTATTTTTCTCGCTGTTTTGTTGGGTTTTTTGTTACTGGATTTGGTTGTGTAGATTCATAAAAGCTCCTGTTTTGTAAAAAATAATGAATCTAATTACAATTATCATTATCGTAATTATACTAGAAATGACCTTACTCTACTCATGACATAAATGTATACCCAAACTGAACATATTTCATGTTCCTAGGTATTCACTTACACTTGAATGATTTTTTCCAATTTTTGTGTCAAAAATTCTAGAGTGCAATTCACATTTTTTTTTAAATTTTATTTCTCTTCCAAACATTATATGAAATTCAGAATGTGCAAAAAACTCCTATTTCCGGTGTCAAATGATTTTGTAAAATTTGTTATGTTTTTTTTCAAATTTTAACAGAGTAAATTATGAATTATTTTCCTTCGCGTTCTTTTCTCCTAAATAACTCAAAGCGAGTTTCGAAAAAGACATGGGAGCAAAAGTGCTGATTGGAACAAACAACTTTTATGCATGCTTTGTACAGCTTTTTTGCTCCATCTTGGATTGGAAACAATGAATATGAAATTCTACTCGCGAGAAATCAACAATTCTACTCCTATGCTGACAGCTAACATCAACTTACTCAGTCCCTTTTTGCGAGTTAGTCTTTCATCAATATTTGTATTTCCACAATATTTCAGAAGGTACCAGAAGATGGTTATATTAATATTGAGAAAAAGGCCGTTTCCGATCCTATCTTCGCATCTGGCACCAGTTCATTTTCCCTAAGTGCCCGTTTCAACCAATTTCTTTCATTTTTACTCTCTCTCTCTTTATCTCTCCCTCTCTCTCTCTCTCTCTCTCTGTATTTCTCTCGCCCTATCTCTGTCTCTTTCTCTCGCACCCTTTTTATATTTAGCTCTCACTCTATCTTTTTCTCTGTCTCTCTTTCTCTCGCGCCCTTTCTCTATTTCGCTATACTTTTTCGCTTCTCTCTCTCTCTCTCTCTCTCTCTCTCTCTCTCTCTCTCTCTTTCTTTCTCTCTCTCTCTCTAACTGACTCTGATTCTCCATGTACCTCCGTGAGCCCATAAGATTCCACCGGCTGTCTCGTAGACTCTCTTGGCCTTGCTCATCTCCGAGTGCTGAATGCGCGAGAATTCATCTCAATTACAGTTCTCTCACTTCGTGGCAAGGTTATTCAACAAATTAGTCGACCTGAAGGAGAAAGACACGAATGTCAAAAGTGAGACAGATAGGGGAAGGAGTAAACAGAGAGAGAGAGAGAGAGAGAGAGAGAGAGAGAGAGAGAGAGAGAGAGAGAGAGTGACAGACCTGCAGAAGAATCGTCACAGGAGAAGCAGAGATTGGGTTAAGAGAGAGTTTGAGAAGCAGAGGAAGTGAAAAAGAGAACAGTTGAAGCGAAGGAAAGACGATAAGAGAGAGGGAATATTATCAGAGATTGTGAAGAGAAGAGACGAAGGATGAAGTACTGCGGGTGGGAAGCAAAGAGAGAAAGGATAAGAGATGGTGTGTTGAAGAAGAGACATTGTAAGGAAAAGTAAATAGAGAAGAATGAAGTTTTCATTAAGAAATAGGAAAGGAATAAGAAGCGAAGGAAATTGAACCAATTGGTGAGATAAGCGGAGAAGAAGAGCTTCAGGTTCAGGGGGAGTAGTTAGTGAGAGCGAGATGAAAGTGTTTAATTGTGCAGAGGTGTCAAGTGGTTTTCGCCATTGAAGATTTCGTCAACTGTACCGTAAAACTTGCTCGCATCTAGCACATAATCGTTTCTTCTCACTTCTTTCTTTTAATAACTTTCATTTAATATTTCTCTCCATCGTTCTTTTCACTGCTTCCTAAATCTTGATCCCCTTTACTCTCATCGTCTCTCTTCCCTAATTTCTCAAGCGTTCTTTCTCTTTTTCTTATTTTTCCTCTCTCTTTCTGTTCGTCCTCTTCCTTTTCCCCTTCATCTTTTCCTCTCTCTGTTTTTCTTTCTGTTAGGCTTTCTCTCTATCTCTTGTTCAATATCTCTTCCTTCTTGCTTTCTCTCTCCCTCTTTCTCTCTTTTCCTCCTCCTCTGTCTCTTCATTCACACCCGATTCACAACAGAAGCAGCCTTCTCTTCAACTCCCCGTTCTCTGCACTCTTCACATAGTTCATAAGGATTGCGCAAGCTCATATAAACGAACAATTACGGTAGAGCAGGGTGTGATAGAAGAATGACCGGTTTGCTCTTCTTTGCCCCTTTGAACTGCTCTAATGAGCAATCAACACTCTCATCAATGGCGGCTGCCCTACCTTCGAAAGCACACCTGTGAGAGAAGTCCTCCTTTCATCTTCTTCATTCCTCTCCTTCCTTTTCTCGTAAACCATTTTTTTAACTTCTTTTCATTTCCATAGCACTCACTCATCATTTATTCATCCGCTTTTTGATCTTTCGTTGCTTCAATTGTAAGCTTTTATCTCTCTTGACTTTAACTTGATTAAGTTTCAATAGAATATTGAATTAAAGCCGAATTCTGGCTTGAAAAACTCGAACAAAATTTATCTCTTCAAGCAGTCCTATTTTTTGAAGGCACAATATTACTTGGGGGAGCTTTTGTTTTTAGTGTGTTCAAACTACTGTATTTATTACACCACTTTTTCTGTTTTTGACAAATTCAGTCATTGAATCGACAAAAATTAATAAAGTGAGGAATTTTTCCATGCGGTCTCGTTCCTAAGCCGTACGGCCTCGTTAACGTAACCTTTACCTAAGCCTAAGCAGAAAAAAATCTGTGAATAATAGCTGAAAACAGCTAAGCCAATATACCCAATGAGACTGGATAAAACTCTAATATTGTGATTGTTTGTTTCATATGGCCTCGTTCCTAGGCCGTGCGGCCTCGTTAGCGTAAAGTTTACCTAAGCCTTAAAGAAAATTATTGAAAAGTAACTTGACCCCCCCAAGTAACCCCCAAGTAGCAAAGTGCCTTTTTGCGATTCGAGTTAAGAACAAATAAAGACTTTTTTGTATAATAATCGGTAATTTGAATACAGAACTTACTTTTTCTTGTTTTAGACAGCATTTTATAGGCAACGGAGAACCTAGAAAAAACTTTTACTCTTCTGCCATTTGTCAATAGTCAATGAATAACGGAGATGACTACTTAATGTTCTATCAGTATTCGACACTTTGAACACATATGAAAACGAACTCGTTTAATTTTACCTAAGCCTAAGCCTAAAATACAATTCTGTGGGGGGCTTTTGTAGTACAAACTTATTTCATTAGAAATCGTGCTCGGTCTGGGGCTTATGTAAAGATTGCCGGGTTTGGACTTTAGTCACTTATTTTCTGGGCTGGGGGGGGGGGCTATTGTAAAGTCTTGACATAATACTTCCTCCCCCACTTCTCAAATTCATATATTTTACTTATGCCCCTCAGGAAAAATTTCCGGTGTGTGTGGGCGGGGGCTATAGTATCACTGGGGGGGGGGGTGAAGTGAAATTCAATCGAACGAACTGTTTGGCCAGTCCTCAACACGCATCATTCAGGTGTATTTACTCAGTTTATGATTCAGTTCTCTATTCTTGTAGTTCATTGAAGCGATGTCTCCACTCAATAATGGCTCCCCTCTTCTTCTTCAACTTCTCCACTTACCGTACCCAATTTACTTATTCACTGAACAGAAAGGCTCTTATGCTCTTTATATCTTTTTGCTCTACTAATTCTCTTTCGATTTGCACCCTCAGTACATTTGCGTTAAGTAAAACATTACAAATTCGAAATTAAAATGGATTATCTCACTCTATTTTAATCTTCACCCTCTCTTCTCTTTCTTTTTGTTCCCTTCTCTTTCTTTCTCTCTCTGTCTCTCTATTTCTCTTTTTATTCTATATCTTTTTTTACTCTCTGTATCATTTTCTTTTTTCTCCCTTGCTCTTGCTCTCCATATCTATCTCTCTCTTTTACTCTCGCTTTGCGGCTTCGTTTTCATTCGTCTTCTTAGTTTCAGTCACTTTTTCGAATTTGTTTCTCTACTTGCCCATTTCTCCTTTTTCACGCTTTTCCACATTTCACTCGCCTAACTCCATCTTTCCTCGCCCTCCTTTCTTTGATAATTCTTCCCGCCCCTTACTGACTCCGCCCTCTTCAACCAATCATGGTTGCCTCTTTAGTGTCGTTTAGTCACCCTTATTTCTCTTCTTGCTTTCCAAATTCACCAGATTATCATCATTCCTTTAATTTCAGATAGGAGATGAGTCTTTTGGACCCTCGGCAGTTTTTCCTCTCTTCCTTTTATCAATTAGACCCAACTACCGCCGCACTTCTAGCCAGAATCCCCACACCAAGTTCAGGCGGAGGCAAAATGCTGGGCAACTCATTCAGAATCTCCGATATTCTGAGCAATGAAGAGAAAGGAAACTCTAGTGTGGACACAGGTCAGTTGCCTTTTGCTCGTTTGTTGTTCTTGACCGGACATTGAATTAGCAATTTCAGCCTCAAGTGGACCGGAAAATAACTGTATATAAGACACGGATTAGTTGGTTTGTAGTGAATGGGATTATGAAGGAAATGAGTACCGATTAGTGAAGCAGGTGAAAGAAGATACGGTCTTTAGAAAGCGAGACAGAAGCAAGCCGAGTCCGGAGTGAATCTGTGGATAGCAGGGGAGGCAGTCCTGGTCTTGGGGGAAAGAAGGCCCGGAAGGCGAGGACCATCTTCACAGACAAGCAGCTCCAAGAACTGGAGAACACCTTTGAGAAGCACAAGTACCTCTCCGTCCAGGACCGAATGGACTTGGCCCAGAGGATGGGACTCACCGACACCCAAGTTAAGACTTGGTATCAGAACAGACGGTTCGCTTACAATTTTTTGGAATATAGGTGTTACTTGAAAGACAAACAAAAACTCTTTATAACCTATTGGATTACGAGAGGGCAAATTGAATAACAAAAAAGTTTTGTCGATGCTGCAGTCTTAATTGTTTGCTTCTTTCTGTTCAGGAAAAAATTTTTTAAAGTTCTAATGTGTATATAAAATCGAAGTTTTTCAAAAAAATCCTAGGTTGGTAAAGTTTACAACGAAATCCACTTTTATTTCGTATTTTTTTCGTAAGATAGAAACAAAAAACAGCTAAACTTGATGAAATAAACCAATATAAATTTTAAAACCAATTTTTTTCTCTCAATTTAACGAAACTATTTACAAGGATGGGAGTTTTCTCGCTAAATTAAATATTCGATGCAATTTCGATAAGAGCTTCAGTTCTCGATCATAATTAGTAACCCTGTTGTCAGATCTTCAACCTTGATTTCACAAATCGTAGTTCCTTCTAAGAACTTTTCATAGTAAGATTTATCATCAGTTCAGTGGAGTTTCTATATGCTGATTATATTTTTCACTTACCGCATCTCGAGAATACTATAAGAAGTTTTAATTGCTACGTTTCTTCGCTGAAAATTTTGCTAGCAGCAACGATTACTGTAACTCCTCTCCGTTTGCCCTAATTTTAAAGTTCTTCACGATTCAGTAGAAAAAAGGCTTTCAATGAATGAAAAGGCCTAAAATGCACTCTAAACACGCTATAGTCACTTCCCTTTTGCATGATTTTCTTCCCATCCTCACATTCTTTATTTCACCTCTCTTTCTCTTCCTCTATTTCACTCTCTCACTCTCTCTCTCTCTCTCTCTCTCTCTCTCTCTCCTCCAATCCACCACCCCTAATTTAGGTACATTAGTGCGCTCGTGAGAATTTATCTAAATCAGTGAAAAAGAAAGAAGTAGGGGAAGAGCTAGAATGGTGTGGATTGAGACTGGCAAATGTGATGAGTAAAGCAAGTATAAAGAGAGAATGAGAAAGAGAAAGCATAAGAGAGTGACAACAAAGCAAAAGAATATTTTAAATACTGCTTAGAGTGAGAATGATACAACACTAATCTACTCAGCAAGTGCGAGGAGCATCAATTTAATTCTTCTCTTCAAGAGCAACAAAGAGGGCTCTTTTAGCCAAATTAAGTAAGAGATAGAGAGGAAGAAAGAACTGAGAAGGCTGACAGAAAGAAGTGAATTAACATGATCCTCGGCTGAATTCAGAGAATGGCTCTTTGAGTTGGTGTCGTGTCAATGTTCCGCAATAGACTTCCTCAAAATCTATTACTCTTGCCCTCATCCGATAATGTCTCGGCTGTTCAAGGAAGCGAACTTCTAACAAGCAGATCTTGCGCTGTCTTTTCATCCCAAGTTTTTTTAATCCATAATAATCTCAATTCTTTTTTTTCTCACATACAAAAGCTCGTTGAAACCACTGCGAATCTTTAAAGCAGGGGTCATGATATGCCTCCCATCAACAATCGATATGCCTCCCATCAACAATCGATCAATCGTTTTTTTCTGTAAATAATGTATTGTTTCTGTAAATAATGTATTGTATCAACACTTTGACAATAGAAAACTGGCCACAAAAAGTCAATACATACAAAACTTCACGCACATGCAAAATGCACGGCTTCTAGTAACAAGCTTCCAACCATTACTTATCAACCTCAGTTGCAGCACAAAGTGGAAAAGGCAGACCTCGGTTGGTCTGGATCTGCTGCAGGAAGCCGGCAACTTGGCAGCTGTGCAGCAGCTCTTGCGAACCTCTCCTTACTGGTCAAACTACATGGCTCAAGCAGGCGGGCTGCGGGCGGGCCCCTGGCCAGTTCTGCCCATGATGCCGAATGGGTCTCTCGGGACGGTCACCTCAGGGGTGAGCTCGGCCAGCTCACCGTCGGCTCTTAACTTCTCCCTTCTGCCGTTGCTGAATTTGGCGGGGAAACCAGAGAGTGAAGCGGCTTCTAGAGAGCAATCAAGTAGTCCCAAACCATTCCAAGAACCTTCCGCCTAAATTATTTTCTTGTAAAAGGTTCTTCTTAAAAGAAGATCTCTTATTGAATTGATTATTCTGAAAAATTTGAAAGATTATCCCTATTATCAGGTAGAACCGTTAGTTTCACGTGTTCTTGACTCAAGCAACTTGAGTTTTACCTTTTTTCACTAAGTTTTTACTTCTGAAAGTATCGGATAACAAAGTTATCGTACCTTTTATTAATAATCGAGCTAACCAATAGGAAGAAATTGTAAAATAATAACTCATTGATGCTCCCTGTGATTGTTCTCTCCTCTGTACATAGAGAGTTCACCCCTGGAGAGCTACAAATGTTACTGAACTCTGATGGATGGGGAAAGATATGAATAATTTGTTGAAATACGTGGATTGAATGATCTCTTCATTTTTAACACAGATTTATAATATTTGTTAAAGGTTACAAATGTTGTTTCCTCGATTGATGACAGGCGCAAATAAAAGTAATTCACAATTATTCATTAGGAGACTCCGAGGCACTGTGTACGCTCAGATATTTCCTTTAAAAATGGAACAAAAACTCATAAAAGAGAAAAGTTATGAGCAAATAGCTTAAATATGAGTGTAATTAAATGAAATTTTTCGTGTTTGATGAAAAAGGGCGAGAATTCCTACCATAAAATTACTTAATCATTTAGGTATTATAAGAATAGCTATTGATTCTCTGACAGAGTGAAGTAAAGGATGCTGACTGTTCTCAAGGCTAGTCAATTACTTTTCATGACTTCCTGTTCTTCCATATTTCTATGCTACTCACCTTTCATAGAATCCATCTGTTGGCATTAGATGAAGAATTGAACCGATAGAGTGCGGAAGAAGAAGAGAAAGTAAAAGGGAACGTCTCAGAAAAATAGATACAAAGAGGAAAATAAAAAAGGAGAGAGAGAGAGAGAGAAAGAGAGAGGGATGTAGTGTTACAGAGTGACAGCAGAAAATAGAGAGATGCCTGTTTGATGATGAGCAGAAGACAGAAACGCAAAGGCTCTAATTAAGAGCAGTGTAATTCATCTGTTTATTTGTCTACTTCTCTCTCTCTTTCACTTTCTCTGTCTTTTTCTTTTTTTCTCTCTCTTTCTCTCCATTTCTCTCTCTTTCTCTCTCTTTCTCTTCTCTCTCTCTCTCTCTCTCTCTCTCTCTCTCTTCTCTCTCTCTCTCTCTCGCTCTTTCTCTTTATCTGTCTGCGTTAGGTCCCCTTTGCTAATTTCTTTTTCTGACCCTATATGTACTTTATAGCCCCTGCGGTTCCAAGAATGTCGTACTTGTCTTTGCTATTATTCCACTTACAGTCAATGATTGTTCTTCAGAACACGCGATGTTGTAATCTCTCTTGTGATCTTCATAGCTAACTTCTGCAGGCTAAATCTCCTTTTCAAATATACTTAATGCTTTACTTCGCCCTCTTTCTCTCTTTTTTATGTATCCTCTTTTATTTTATTGAGTTTTCAAAACTCTATTAATCATCCAATTACCGTATTAATTTAATTATCTCCATTACCCCTAATGATTGCACTCTAGAAACCTTTCTGCTGACTTCATCGTTTCCATATTTGTTCATTTCCCGGTTTTCTCTTATTCTTTCGCTGGAATTTTTTTTATAAGTCTGAGTCAACACTCTTCGCACTCTGCATCGGCCAAAAGCCTCGCTTTGTAAAACAAAGTCTTTCGACGATCATCTCTGAGTGTTTCACAACAATAGAGTGAAAATGAGCGACTTAGTGTTTTGGCGGGGAAGTAATTTCTCGCTTTGTTTTTGTCTCGCTCGTCATTCTCTCCGTATTCCCTGCTCTTGTTTCTTCTCTCACACAGTCCTCTACTCGTCCGAGTCCTCTCTCCACCACTGAAAGCTATCTTTCAACACCCATTTTACTGAACAATTCAGAGGGAAGATATCGGCGGACGGGCAGAAGACCTCGCGTGAATGCCAGAGAGACAATGGAAGAAGACGAGAGACACGGGAATGACTAAGCAGGTCTTGTCAACGAGTCACTTGGCTAAGCTGCGGCCTCGGTCGCAGAATCCCGCTCCCGCTCATTCTCTGTTACTTCTTATTCTACTTCATCCGCATCTAATACTTTCTCTTTTACTCTCCACAAAATTTTATCCTCTTCCGTTCCGGTAAAATGATCCCGTTAGGTTACATGCGGTAGAATGGATATTGTTGCGAGTACTTGGGTGGAAGAGAAGAGGCGGAAAGAGAGTAGAGAGAACCATAGAAAAGAGAGGAAGTGGGGAGAGAGTAGAGAGAATCACAGGGAAGGATTAAGTGCTGAGCAACAGAGTAAAAAAGACGTGTAGGAGAGAAAGGTGCAAAGAAAGATAAACAGAGAGAGTGAAACATACAGAAAGAGAGATAGAGAAAAAGAAAGAGAGCGTGAGCGAGAATAAAACTTTTAGAATAAAGAGATAAACATTAGAACTATGGGTGAAAAAAGCCAAAACAAATTTTCACAGACAGAGGAGGTTAGGTCAATGCAGAGGAAAAGAGAGTGAAAGAAGACGGAGAATGACTGATTTGTGATGCGATGATAGGTGTCGTCCATGCATGTACACATTCCGCCCTCATTTTTGTATGCCATATCTGTATTGTTTCTGGCTCTCTCTCTCTCTCTCTCTCTCTCTCTCTCTCTCTCTCTCTCTCTCTCTCTCTCTCTCTCTCTCTCTCTTTCTCTCTCAAAACTTTTTACCTCACTTATTCTTTTACAGTCTACTTCTCTGCTTATAATTGACGTTTACGGAGGGATGAAGAGTAGAGTATGAGAAATGGAATGGCCATCATCACGGCCAATTTTAGTGTTGTAAATGACAGTCGTCATATGAATATGTACCTATAAAGAGAATTGACGGAAAGTAAGAGAGAGGGAGGGAAAGAGAGATAGAGAGGTAGGAAGAGAGAGAGAGCGATAGAAGAGGATTAAGGGGACAAAGGTATTCCAGAGGCAGTGGAGATTATGCGAACAAGATGAGCCAAACGTGTTCGCGAGGTATAATACCATTCGGAGTCATCAATTATATAGGGTTGAGAGGAAGAGATATGAATAGCCAATACAGGGTTCACCCATAGACTTACCCTTCTTATTACCAACACAGGAAGAGAGGACACTCTCCGGTCACGAGAGTTGTGCGCATGCCAGAGCAAGAGGGCGAAGAAAGAGCAAAAGAGAATATATAGATAGATACAGAAAGAGAAAAAGAGATACAGAAAGAGAGCGAGAAAAAAAAACCGAGAATTAGAGACAGAAAGAGAAAGAAAAAGAGAGAGAGAGAGAGAGAGAGAGAGAGAGAGAGAGAGAGAGAGAGAGAGAGAGAGAGAGAGAGAGAGAGAGAGAGAGAGAGAGAGAGATCGACAGAGGAAGAGATCAAAAAACCTAAACTTTATCTCTTCCTCTTCTTCCATTTATTTCTGTACTCTTCGTCTCAGCTTAGCTTCAATTATTATTCTTTCCTTTTTCTCTCGTTTCATCCTTGTAAAACTTTATCTTCTCGGTTCTTTGTTATAACCGGCTTCTCCTCAATTTTTTGTTTTCTTATATAAGCTTGGAATGAAAGTTTCCTCCCTATTTTTCGCAGAAATGGAAGTTTCTTGAGTGAAGTTTTGCAAATCATTCGATGCGCTTTCAATATAGCTATTTTCATATAACAGCCATTTATTCTACAGACTTATGTATGTTGCAATAAAACTTTTCCATGCCGTTAGCAGCCCTTTAAGAACACAATAAGCGAAGTTGGCAAAAAATTATATTAGTTTCCAACTTGACTTTCATGTTTTTTTCCAAATCTTTCTCTCTCTCTCTCTCTCTCTCCCTCTCTCTCTCTCTCTCTCTCTCTCTCTCTCTCACGTTTCTCGCTCTATTCATCTTCTACTCTCCATTTAGCTTTCCTTGAATGATATTCACACGTCAAACTAGTATAACGGTCTCATGTCTAAGAGTACCCTCACTTTAAACCCCCGGTCATCGGAAGTCTTCCAGGACAAATGGGACCACACAAGGAAAGGCTGTAAATACTCATTCCGAGACACTCTCTGGCCCTCTGCTTCTCTTCAGCCACCGCAGTTCCTTCATGAACGATACCATTCCTGACTAGTCCATCGTCTTTTCTCATAATTATCCTTTGGCGGCTATGAAAGTTGGTGAGACATTCATGTTGATGGGAAGAGAGTGTCAAGTGCATCCGAGTGGAAAAAGGTGGACTTGAAAAGGGAATGAGATAGATAGAGAGAGAGATCGAGAGAAAGAGAGAGATAAAGAGAGAGAGGGAGAGAGAGAGAGAGAGAGAGAGAGAGAGAGGGAGAGAGAGGGAGAAGGATAAAGACAAAGAGAAAGGAAAGAGAAGGTAGACAAAGGTAAAGTATAGGATTAACAAGCCCTACTTGTCAATTGTCTTTCACCTCATGTCAATCGCTCACCGACTGCAGTCAACGCACAGATGTACACTATTAAATGGGACATAGAATTTTGTAAACTTCAACAAAAGACTATGCGGTTTTATTAAAGAACTTAAACTTTATTAAAGAACTTTTCAGACTCTTGAAATTTTCTTTTTTGAAAAAAACTTCTGATCTCTGGGTTCCCTTACTTTTGAAATCTCTCCCTCTTCCTTTTTTTTGCTTCTCTAAGTATGAGTTTTTTCTATGTCTTTTAAATTTTTTGCTCCGTCTGACTTTTCTCACCCAATCCTTGTCAATTCGACATCTTCCGCATATGGGAGAGGATTGCGTAAGAATGAGAGTGATTATGAGAGAAGGGGCACCTGGAAACAACTTACTCATTCCTTCTTCTTATTACATCTCTCTCATTCTCACTGTTTTCCATGGCGTGTTCTCAACTAACTGGATAATTGTCTGAGAAGCATCAACAACCTCAACACAGAAGAAGAGAGAGAGAGAGAGAGAGAGAGAGAGAGAGAGAGAGAGAGAGAGAGAATCAAAGAGATTGAGGCAAACTGAACGGGTCGTCGAAGTATTGCGCAGGAAATCAACTGAAATTCTGCGCGCAGTTCTTGCTGCCTGTTATTCTTCCTGGTTCCTTCTTCTCTTTTTTGTCAACTATCTTTTCTCTTATCTGTTGGCACAAGCGTTTTATTTCTTCACCATCTCTCTATTCCTCTGTTCCCTCTCTTCATCTATTCTTCTCTCTTCTCTATCAACTCTCAAATACAACCCAATTCATTCAAATGCATCCCTCTGTCTGTAAACCATGCTGATGACTTCCACTTATTATCTCTTTATTTCTTTATTTAGCCAGGTGATAGCATGGTATTGATGTCATAATTATAATTGCACAGAGTTAATTGGCAAACGCAAGCATATTTTGACATAGGGCACTGGAAATAGCGAGGAATGAGAAGAGATCGAATTCAGCTTGCAAGCAACAAGGATATTGTAGTTACACACACATTAAAGAAGCAGTGAGGGATAATATACGGATACGTCGCTTTCATACCGGTTTGAATTGCGAGAGACTTAGCCACGAATTAACGAAATCTATACAGATGGCTCGGAAATCGGTGAAGGGGGAGAGGAGAACTCCGCTTTCCTTAAGGAAACAGTGGAAACGGTGGAACTGGTAGGAAGGGGTGCCATGGGAGACGACATGGTCGTGAGAAGAGAAAGCGGAAGGTGAGAGAAGATGGATGAAGAAGCTCCCGGAAAGCCACCTCCTGGGACTGCGCCACCTTGGCATTGAGAGGCGGACGCCGCAGCTGCAATGTAGTTTGCCCAGTATGGCGAGGAGCGCAGAAGGTTGTGGACGGCAGCCAAGTTGCCCGCCTCATTCAACAAGTCCATTCCGGCCGAATTCTGTCGCTTCCATTTCGTGCTGCAATTTTATTCACTCCAGCTTGAACAAAATTCGAACAGAACAAAATTCTTAATAATAAAATCAGCCTCTCTGTACATTTTCACTCAAATCGACTGACTCGGATAAACATTCAAAGTGAGAATAGATTCCCATTAGATTCGGCTTCTTCATACTCTAGTATTGTATTAATTCTTTTTTGAGTAACTCATACTCGATTATTAGTTGCTCCTTGATGTATAACTCAGGTTTGTTAAGGAAATCAGCTCTTGCCACAACTCAGATTCGTCTATGAACACAACTTTTGATTTCCCGTATTTCGGACTTTAGCATAAGTTATTCTTCTTCCTCAGCGCGATTATTATTTACCAATCAATAATTAAAATTAGCTTACGTATAATAATATTGAACCCTTTCACTATTTAATTTTCATTAATGAACTTTCTATTTAGATGTAGAAAAAATACATACTTTATAATAATGGAATTTACTTCGAGATTGTGACCGAAGAAATTAAGAGATTAGATATTCTCTCTGACCTCTGAATTTCTATCGCTATCTATCCCTCATTTTTCTCTCTTTCTAGTCTCTCTCCAATTACCAAAAGCTCCAGTTTGCTTCCAAAGAGATGATATCTCCATTTCTCCCCACTCATCAACTAAAATAACAGCAATAGCCTATGATTCTTTATTGCCAGGCTCAGTATTAATAAGCGACTCAGAGATGACTGTGGGGCCGAGGGAATAATTGATAAAGAGCGGGCGCGGCAATCAAGAGGTCCACGCGATATCGAGGAAGAGGGAGCAGAAGAGAGAGAAAGAAACTGTGAGATACTGAAAGAAAGAGATGTTGAGAGAGGGAAAGAGAGGGAGAGAGAAAGAGAGAGTATGCTTGAGTGAGGCAGTCAGAAAAGAGGGATACACTTTTGTGTTAGTAGGAGAGAGCAGAGAGCAAGGAGGCCTTCAATTTAATCATCTATATTAGATTGTAATTCGGCTTCTTCCATGTCTCAAGAGGGCGTATCTCAAAGCGGCAACAAAAAGTCAATGTTGGCTTGAGTAATCAGAAAAATAAGACATCGCACAGTCTGTCGCGAAATGATACAAATCATACGAATGTAGATCACTTAGACCCTAAATTTCTAGATAACTTAGTTCTCACGGTTGATGCAAACAAAGCTTGAAGCAGAAGTTGGGCAATAATGCTGAACAATGCGTTGGAGGCGTAACAAATTATTATATGATAGACTGTCGAGTAATAACGCATTTTAAAATTAGAAACTACAAAAAATCGCCTGACTGGAAAAAAGTTCGATAAAATGAACTCCAGCTTGATGAATAACTCCAGCTTGATGAATCAAAATAATTAACTGAGTTTTACTTCCCAATTATATTTCTTCATTACAGTTCTATAATGCTCAATAGAAATTTTTTGAAGATAATATCTCTAGTATCTTCTACACAGATATTCCTTACTATCAAAAGAAATGGAAGAATCTGCCGCGACATTAATCTCTAAACGATGAGATCATCGGCGCGATGATTATGAGCGCTCACATGACTTTGAGGTCTAAGATAAGAGCTTCCTGGGTACGAGCTCGGCTGAATTTTTGTTTTAAGACTATTTCAACCACGCGCTTGAAGAATCTGAATTTATCTGCCGCGACATTAATCTCTAAACGATGAGAACATCGCGCCGATGATCTCATCGTTTAGAGATTAATGTCGCGGATGCTCTCTAATAAAGGCTTGAAAAACTTCTGGTTGGATCGTCCAAACCAAAATCTATTTTCAGTCTACTTTCTGCATCATTATAATATATAGGAGAAATGAATACAAGAAGAGGATAATTGAATTCGGAAGTGTTCAATTTTAAGTTTGCGCTTCTCCCTTTAAATCGGAAAAATTGTTCCCTTTTATATTAATTCACATTTCGTCATGAGAACAAAAAATCAGACTTAGAGACTTGTTTTGGATTTTGTTCATCACAATCTATACAAATTTTGTACTAAAAAGGATTTTACCTCAATTAATTCATATAGCAGAATTTTAATGAAGAATTTTATAAGCGAACCGTCTGTTCTGATACCAAGTCTTGACTTGGGTGTCGGTGAGTCCCATCCTCTGGGCCAGGTCCATTCGGTCCTGGACGGAGAGGTACTTGTGCTTCTCAAAGGTGTTCTCCAGCTCTTGGAGCTGCTTGTCTGTGAAGATGGTCCTCGCCTTCCGGGCCTTCTTTCCCCCAAGACCAGGACTGCCTCCCCTGCTATCCACAGACTCACTCCGGACTCGGCTTGCTTCTGTCTCGCTTTCTGAAGACTGTATCTTCTTCCACCTGCTTCACTAATCGGTACTCATTCCCTTCATAATCCCATTCACTACAAACCAACTAATCCGTGTCTCATATACAGTCATTTTCCGGTCCACTTGTGCCAAATTGCTAATTCCATGTCCGGTCAAGAACAACAAACGAGCAAAAGGCAACTGACCTGTGTCCACACTAGAGTTTCCCTTCTCTTCACTGCTCAGAATATCGGAGATTCTGAATGAGTTGCCCAGCATTTTGCCTCCGCCTGAACTTGGTGTGGGGATTCTGGCTAGAAGTGCGGCGGTAGTTGGGTCTAATTGATAAAAGGAAGAGAGAAAGAACTGCCGAGGATCCAAAAGACTCATATCCTATCTGAAATTTTAGATTTCTTGGTTGAATGTTGATCGTGATCAGGAAAATAAAGATGAGACATGGGAAGGAAAGAATAAGAAGACTAAACGACACTAAAGAGGCCACCACGATTGGTTACAAAAGGGGCGTGACAATGGGATAGAAGAGGGCGGTGCTTAAATGCACGGGAAATTAAGCAAAGAGGGCATGATATTAGAAAGTAATAGGGGTTATAAGATTATTGGCATATACTTGGAAATATACGGAAAGTAAAACGCAAGTAGATTAAAAGTTAAAAGTGCGAGTTGTAGTATGAAAACAAGGAAGAAAGAGAGAGGGGTAGAATAACAAAGGAAAAGTTACAAACAGAGAGAAAAAGATAAATTGAAAAAATTTAAAGAGATAGAAAAAGAGGAGAGAGAGAGCAAACGTTTGAGAGAGATTGAGCGCTGAAGAAAAAGAGGAGAGAGAGAGAGCAAACGTTTGAGAGAGATTGAGCGCTGAAGAAAAAGAGGAGAGAGAGAGCAAACGTTTGAGAGAGATTGAGCGCTGAAGAAAAAGAGGAGAGAGAGCAAACGTTTGAGAGAGATTGAGCGCTGAAGAAAAAGAGGAGAGAGAGAGCAAACGTTTGAGAGAGATTGAGCGCTGAAGAAAAAGAGGAGAGAGAGAGCAAACGTTTGAGAGAGATTGAGCGCTGAAGAAAAAGAGGAGAGAGAGAGCAAACGTTTGAGAGAGATTGAGCGCTGAAGAAAAAGATAGTGATGAGATGCAAAAGCAAAAACTGAATAGATGCATAAGAAAAAAGGAAATAGCTTGCCGGAAATCGTTCCCACCATTTGACACTTCACACTCTGCACATACCTACGCTAATCATGTTGTACTTACCTTCTTTTTTCTCTCATCCTTAGTTTTCCCTCTTTGCCGTCTTCTCCCTTTCTTGATATTTCTCTATACCATTATGTTCTTTTGGTATGACCTTTGCCTTCTCTCTATTTCTCTTTCTATCTCTGTCTCTCTCCCTTGTCTCGGATCAAACTCATTATTAACTCGACGCTATAAGCACATAAGAAGACATCTTCAATGTGGAATTGTTTTTGCGAATGTAAATTGAAGGAAGAAGACAACCGGAAGCCCAAATGCATGGAATTGGGACACAGAGAGAGAAATTCTCTGCCGATTGTACATAGTCCCAACCAGAGAAAGTCACTTGGCGGTCATTGAAACCCGCGAGTCGTTGAATGACTTTACAGAATGTTGTTATTAGCCACTGGGCTGAGGAAGAGAGGGAGAAGTGATCCTCCCACCAAGGTCGCCTCGACACTCTTTGGCGGGCTGTGCCTCAAAAACATCCGCAGAGCAGCCGACATCCATCACACTTACACACAATGATATTCAGTGTGCTCCTCGCAAGTGATGCACTCATTACCCAATGAAATGGAGAAGGTATCTGTTCGCTTTGCAAGTCAGAGAGACTTTTTACAAATCTCTCCGTCTCCACACTAATAATGCTTACTCGTCACGCCTCAATGCTCATGTAGTGATGCCTTTAGACCGAACAACAATGAACGCTTGCCTGCCTCCTCTTTAACCCGCTTGTTTTCTTTGCGCCTCTTACTCAGAAATACTAGTTCTAAACAAAAGGGAGCAGAGGAAGGGAAGATAGACTACATACCATTGAGAGAACCCAGAGAAGTAGAGAAGAAGCGGAAGCGCAGAAATAGTGTGGAAGATGGTGAGAAGATAAACTACTTGTAGACCAACATACAAATGACGCCATTCCCCTCTTGGAAAGCAACAGTAACACCTTGATATCGGCCTCTTTCTGCCCTTCCTCCTGGAAAAGCCCCGCCGCTCTGCACTGCGCTTCAACTTATAACAAGAGCCACTCAACTTTTCCTTCTACAAGACACATTACTGCTTAGCAGTGTGATGAGTCTACACTTGGATTGGTACCATAGTTTATTGATCCAATATGATAAACTGAGTGTTTGGCAAGAATACAATATATGTATGAATGACTGCAATGGAAATGTTAGTGAATACAATATATGTATGAATGACTGCAATGGAAATGTTAGTGAATACAATATATGTATGAATGACTGCAATGGAAATGTTAGTGCCATACAATATATGTATGAATGACTGCAATGGAAATGTTAGTGCCATACAATATATGTATGAATGACTGCAATGGAAATGTTAGTGCCAAAGACGGCTGTCGAGTTAATAAACTAATAACAAGAAAAATTCTAATGAAAAAATAATAAATTCGTATTTCTTTCCATCTATTCAGATATTACAGGGTGACCATAAATTACCTGGACAAATGTAAATGTCTGTATTTCCTTTCATAACGTAATTCATATCTTGGTATCATAACATACTTTATCACAATATATAACCAACAGTTATGCACAATCATGTTCGATACGGCCGCCTCTAGCGTGAACGCATGCCTTGAGACGACGCTCGTATCCACATGCCAGTGACCGCAGGTAGTCGTTGTCGAGTTCGTCCCATGCCTTCAGAAGGGCGGCACGCAGAGAATCGAGATTGTGGTGTGGATAGCTCCAACCTTTGCCTGCATGACGCCACAGACGCTGAAGTCGAGCGGGTTCAGGTCGGGAGAATTCGATGGCCATTAGGAAGTGCTTATGAAGTTTGGGGTGTGTGTGCGCAACCACTCTTGTGCGATTTTGGACTTGTGGGCAGGTGCCGAGTCCTGTTGAAAGGTCCAATCAGCTCCATTATAGTGTGTCCTACTCCAGGGCTCTACCACGTCTTCGAGGATCTTCTTTACGTAGAAGTTGGCATTTATCTTCACACCAGGGTTGACGAAAACCAACGGCGTTTTGCCCGTTGCGCAAACACCTCCCCAAACCATGAGGTACTTGGAGTGGCTGCTTCTTCCGACTGTGATTTCATGCTCAGCTGCTCCATTACGATCGTGAGCAAGTATTATGTCGTTTTGAAAATTCACCGACATCTCAATGGTGAATATTTTTTCATCAGTTCACAGCGTACAGAAACGCTCGGCCCGCTTACATCGTTGCAACAGATCTTTGCACCGTTGATGTCGAAGAAGCTTCTGTCGAGCATCCAATCCATGTCGTTTCTGCATCCTGTAGGGGTACATCCGGAGACGGTGTTTGATTATCAGTCGTGTTGATTCAGGGAAGATACCGACCGACGAAGCGAGCTTCCTCATGGATTGTCGAGGATTGCGTGCGATGCATTTCCGGAGAATGCTCCTAATCTGGGGCGTGTCGGATGTCGATGGACGAGCTCTTCCTGCACGGTCCTTGCCATCGGCTGTCTCCCGAAGACAATCGATGGTGGCGTAAACAGTTGTTCGTGGAGCATTGAGTCGTCGCGCGATGTCCGCTCTCGTGTGACCGGAGTTGTGCAGTGCAATGATCGCAGCACGAAGAGGACTTGATTGCAGCATAACTGTACAAATAAAGCTAGAGTCATGAAACTCCAAACAAAAAACAATCAGTCTCAGAGCATTATCATGGAGAAAAGAAAACAAAGATCGGTCAACTGTGTCGCGCAATAGAGCACGTTAAAAATTTGTCTAGGTAATTTATGGTCACCCTTTATATATGTGTAAACGAAATTTTAAATGAGATTTAGGCGGTCTTCTTCGATGCGTCAGTTCCGAGAACTTTCTTCCGCTGCCCGAACATGTGGAGGTACATCTTCGGGAAACCTGGAAAATCAATATATTTCAGAGTAAAAACATCAAGTCTTGCTTTGAGAATAATTAAATGTTTACATGATAGCAAAGAAGAAATAAAAACATCAAGTTTTAGGTAAGAAAACTCTAGAGAAAAAGAATTTTAGTTTTTAATCCACAAGAGTGCTAAATTTAACATATTATAAAGACTTCAGTTAAATGATTAAGAATCGTTTCCTCAATTCAAGAGATTGAAAACTTATCTTTCGAGGCATTCCACTTCTGTTTCAAGTTGATATGCATATTATGTTAAATGGCATAGAACATGTTGAATGCAATTTTACCACCAAAAATGCTCTATTAATCATTGATAATTTCACCTAAGCGTTTTCGTGCTTTAATTCAAAGTAAATGGGGTCGATTTAATGAATTATTTCAAAGTTGTGAACAAATTTGTGATGAACAAGTCCTAAAAATGACTGGTGTTGACTCCCGAAATGGGTGATTTTAGATACTCTGTTACCATGTTTATGTGCAACCCTGTAGTTGAGTGCAACTACGACATAAAACTATAAACTACAATTAGTTGTTGCTCTACATTGCTTCAATACTTTCCCGCTCATTATTTTACAAAAACACTTGGATATTCTTTTCTATCTTATCTTTAGGTTTTATTATCATTTTGTTTTATTTATTTGTTTTCTTTTGTTTAATTCTAAGTTAATAGTTTTGATTATACTCGTTTTTTCTTTCTGGGCACTCACTGATGAGCCCCACCCAGAGAGAGCAGAAGTCTGTCTGAGTTGGGGCGAAACAGACTTCTGCTACATTATAGTATCAGCAGTGATATCAAAAATGTAAATAAATTAAATTTATCACCTCTTTTACTATTTTATATAATAATAATAGCTCACTAAGGGTTACACAGAAGAACTTGAGTGTGAGCTGACCTGGGATGTAGGTGATCATGTATCCAATGAGATATACATAGAAGGAGAAGGAAATGTTGGCCGGGTTCGGCAGAGGCAGCGACAGATGTTGCTTCTCCCACACCTTCAACCAATATCCACACTAATGTTATGCAAGAAAACATGGGATCATCTCTTCTCTTATAACTCTTAAGGAAGCTCTCATTGTCCTATTCTTATTCAACCTTGATGCATAATGAAAAATTTAAGGTGAATGAGCACAATCGTAAGCTCTCTTACAACCAGAAAAAAATACGATCTAATTGACGCCGAAAAAAGACAGAGCAGACAACAAAAAAAACTAACGCAAAAGTGTGAATTGTGAGTGAAGCTGAATTCGAAAGGATTTTTACATGAAAAAACCGAAAAGTAATTTTAAAGAATGATTTGGTTTATATTTTCTAAAGATCAGAGTTTTTTTGTGAAAAATGCTTTTTTATATGAAGTTCTTTTTTCTGTTTAATGCAATTTTTTTATAATAATTGAAATTTTTTTTGCAAAAAAAGCGCATTGCAGTCATGAAATTTTTTACTTTGTTCAAAAATATTTACAAAGAACGTAATTTGATAAATATGACGACTAATTCCCCGACTAGAACCCATCATTCAACTCTTTAAAAGGTTGTTCTACAAGTTCAATCTTAATGTTCATCCATACCTTTTTACTTATACTTTGCCTCAGAGTTCTCTATATGTAGTAATACACAGATTTTCTAACTCTTTCAATCTTATCAGGCGAAAACCATCAAATTATCAAGTGAAACGGCATTGAACTGTGAAAACTGTATTCATTATGTGTTGTTGTTTCATGCCCGCGATGGTTTTCTTTGTAGGTGATGGGGGGATTCACGAGCTTCTTGTGGTGAAACTGTTATACACAGTCTCTCTCACTCTTTCTTCTTTCTCTCTCCACCTTTTTTGAGTTCGGGCTTTGGCTTTTTTCCATCCTTCCTTCCATTCAGTTGGCTATGAGATCCGCAACATCAACAGGTCTATACTATACATCTAAAGGCTTAAGTCTAGTGGGGTTACAACGGCAGTTAAACAAGTGTGAACTAGTGTGATCTTCTACACATAAAGGACAGAGAGGAGAATCAGTCACACCTATCCTATGACGGTAGCTCGTTGACTCATGGATCATACGCGGTTTAAACCCTAAGACCGATATTGGTTCGCAGTTTCTGAGGAATTTCCTGACGGCCTCGGTATCCAGGTTTTTCAGTGTTGTTTTGCAGTCTTTATTTCTAGACTGATCTTCAAGTTCATCACGTGTCGACGTATAGTTCTTGCTGGCTGTTCTTGGAGGACGAGAGTGTGAGATGGGTGATCATTTTTCATTCTGGCTTTAGCCAGGTACTAGCGGGTTAGAAGCTCTGATTGCTTTGTTTCTGGCTCTGATTGCTTTGTTCTGACAGGCCTGCAATCGTGTCCAATGCGTGTCTGCGAGTGGTCGGGTGTATAAAGGTGCTGCATAGTTCCTGATTGACCTCGTCGTTGCTTTATACACGCGATGAGTATTGTGGGACTCTGCCCCACCTCCTTCCTGTTAGAGCTCTGATGATATTGAGTCGTTTGGTTGCCTTCGTTCTGATAGAATCTGCATGATGTCGGAATGTTCCTAGTTGGTATAGCACCACACCCAAGATTTTCGGTGTTTTAGTAGTTACAAGAAGATCATTACTGAGCTTGATCTTCGGCTGTTTGACCAAGTTTTCGGCGAAGGTGTTCGCGTCTTCCAGAGAGGTTATTTCTTTTCCGTTATGTATGACGACATAAGGTGATTGTTTGAAGCCTCTGCCATCGATCGCTTTGATCGTTTTCCATAGTTCGTTGTCCCATAATCCAGAGACGTAATCCTCAAAGTATTTTTGCTTATCCACACGAATCTGAGCTGTCATTTCTGCCATGATCGTTGGAAGTTCGGGATTCAGTGGGTCTTGGGTCCTCACGCGGTCTCTTCATTTAATCAGTGCCTTCACTATTTCACTGAGGTTGGGAGTGTAGAAGCCTTTCGGGATATCGTTCTTCGACGTGGTTCGAACATCTCGTACCAAGAAGTCATGCATTTCGTTGGTTTTTCCTGTAAAAGAAAGGTCCACCAGTCTTCTGTTGATCTCCATCTCGAACCCGCTCCGCTTGTTTTATTGTAGTTATTAAACCGATTGACGTTCGAAATGTTAGACGATTGGAGATCAACTTCGACGATGATGGGGAGATGGTCAAAATTGAGTATGTTGACCGCTGTCAATCTATTTGCGGTTGACCCATCGGAGGAGAAAAAAAGACGCCTCTGGTGAGGCGTCTTTTCTCGTGTGCTAGCAGGCGTTGTTCAGACAGGTTTCTCTCTTCCAGTGCCTCGCAAAGATCGTCTCCTGTCTTATCTTGAGTTCCTTCACTCCAGAGTGAATTGTGTGCGTTAAAATCCCCGGCAATAATACATGGACCCTGTCTATCTAGTAATCGCTCAAAGTTAGGATGATCATGAAGACCGAGTTGGTATGTATACATTGGTGAAAGAGAAACTGCCTTGTGTGGTTAGAACAGTTATATCACTTTTTCCGCGATTTTATCCATTGAGGGTAGGACTATGTTTGTGTAGTGAGTGTCCTCCCTTATTAGTATGGCTAATCCACCCCCTGAATCAGTACGGTCTCTTCTTAGTAGGGTGTAACCGGGAAAACTAAATCTAGCATCTCCTTCCATCTGGGATTCTTGAATCAGAGTCAGGGATGTTTTTTTAGTTTTCGAATTTTTCGACATTTTTCGAAAAAAAAAATTTCGAAGTCGAAGAAATTTTTCTCGAAAAATCGTGAAATTAAATTTTAAAAAAGGGTTTTAGTACATTTCTAGTAACAAATTAAGAAGTTTTTGGTAAGGACAGAAAGGTTTAGGTGATGTGTAATACCATAGTTTTCTGTGCTTACATTTGTTTCATTCTTTTTGATGTTTTTAAAAAAAAAACCATTTTTCATTAAAACTTATTACTTCCGAAGCGTAACTCGACTTTAAGAGGGGTAATTGAGTGGGAGTGTGATGGGTCTTTCCTCATAATTTTAGAAAGTACTTAAGATTCAAAGACTTTGTTTATGACTAATTTCGAAATGAACTGTTGTTCAGTAGAATTTAAGATGTTTGTTGGTTAAAACAGTTTAAAATGACTCTGGAGTCTGAAATGAAATAAAATTGAAGAAAATTTTTTGGCATAAGGCCCTTATGATTTGAGGTAAACAAAGACTCTTGGAAGGAAAACCAGAGGCTTGTCGAAAGAAAGTCAAACATAACCACGATCAACCTTCTAGAAAGTTTCAGAGAAAAAAACCACCTTTAGTTCGTTTTTTTCGATATTTTTTCTCGAGAAAATGACTCGAAAAGTAAAAAGTAAACCTTCAAGTTCTGTCAATCTTTCCCTGAGGCCGTTCGCATTTCATTGAATTATTTTCAAACTATATGTGGGTTGGAAGGGTTCTCGTCACAGGCACTCTATCCCAGTCGAAACATCTCCAATTTGAGGTCCAAACGTTAAACGATGACAGATTTGAACATTTAAGGTGGGCCCATGAGGAGCATCTACCACATCTGACACTATTCGATGCCGCACTCTTAGAACAAACGGGATCCGGCCATCTTATCGGGCCCGGATCGGACTCAATAGCAGCTCTTAGTAAGAGAGTTCGGACCAGGGAGGCTGGTAACGCCTGATCCAATAACGAAAAAATAAGTGAGACTTTGAACGAGCATTGGCTCGTGATGTCCTATTGAAGGGATTGTTGTTTGAGAATTCTTTTCGCTCGAGGGTTTCTTATGCCCTCGTCCACACATGCACCGCTTGTAGGCGATCCTCTACGCGTGCATTTCATTATGTGAAAAAAAAATCATTTGATCGCTCTTTTCTGTTTTCGCTGTTTCTGATACTCATGTTATTTTCATTATTGAAACCAATACGAATCAAACTGTTATATTTTCCCTATTGAAACAATTATTGTTTCAAGCGTAGTTATAAAGCGAACTCTGAAACCGAATTCTCGCGTTCGTCGTAGTGAGCAGAAGTGGTAATCGAATAATGGTAAATGAATAAATAAAAAATATACAAGAATGCTGCATTCTGATCATTAACTCTCTAGGCAATGTAGACTTCCGAGGGCTTCGGGTAAAACCTTTACATTCAAGCTCAAGGTCAGATGGTTTTCGATGTTTTTTGTACTAATTAGTTCATAGGGAGCCAGTACGATACATAGAGAGTCAGGAAGAGAGAGAAAAAAGAGATATATATATACAAACAGAGAGAAAATGAAACAGAAAGGGCAACAGAGATTATGAAGGAGATACAAAGATTGATTTAAAGAGATGTAGAGAGATAATGAAACAGAGAGATTCACAGAAATTGTAATGTGGAGAGACAAAAAGTGGTACATTTAGTCAATTATAATAGATAGAAACAGAGAAAAAGGAATGAAAAAAGAGAAGGGAGAAGAAACCTCGGGAAGCGCTCTCCATATGATGAAAAGCTCTCCAGACGCCCCGAGTGGATAGAGGAGGATGAAGAATGAATATCTGCACCACAGAAGGCCGGTCGGAACTGATCCAAGTATGTGCAGAGCGTAGAAGGAATATCGCACTACCTCAACACACAACTTTATTAGTGTCAAACTCTTCACTCTCTCCCACGATGGCCAACTACACTTATTTTTCTGAAACAGTTCAGAGATTACGCCGAAACCTCGCAAGCTTACCAAAGTCTTGTGAAAAAGGTTTTCAAAGCTGCGTTCATAAATTTTATTGTACAGTTTCACTCTCTATGCCTCCCTGCCTCTCTAATTGTTGATGATTTTGTTCTGAGGACTACAGTAAACACGAACTTCTGTCACGGACCACGCAATCAGAATCATGAGCACGCCGATAGAGTCACGGGCCTGCAAACTTTTGTGTTACATTTTTTCTCCTTGTGTTTTGAATCTTTAAAAAATACTTTGCTCAAAAATTCAAAATTAATTTGCTTGGTCAAAAAAGGAAGTTGAGCTTCATTCAAAATCTGACTTATTTTTAAAACTCACTTGTGAAACCTTGAAGAGAACGGCCCACACCAGACTGACACGGGAGTACACTTGAATGGCAGCCGTAGCCAGAGGTGAACGAACCAGTCCCAGCATGGAGTGAACCAACTCAATACGTATACCTTGTTGATCGACTCGAGGAAAGGACAGTCGAGCCTCTACGCAACAAAGGTGTAGCTTTTGTTCTTGTCAAAGAACTTCTCCTATTGAATGTCTCCCTTATTATATAGAAGCTCTCTCTTCTCTCTTTTCGAATGAGTCTGTTCCTTTCTCTGCTTCCTTTTTCTGTTCAACAGATGAAAAATAGCCCGGTTTCAAGTTTTAAGTGAGCATCTGATTACTATGCCATATACCACACTCAAGCATATTCATAAGCAGTAAGTTCAGCGATGGAGCATATTCACAGGGTATTCCAAGTGACCATCATAGTAAGACCTACATACATAAACATATGTGCGTAAATAATGGCATTTCATGAGACAAACATTCGGAAACTTCTGTATGAGCTATCATGAGGAATATGAACCAATCTCAGAACCTTGGAGATGAATTTAATGATTTATACATCAGCACACAAGACTTTCACAATTTCCCTACAGCAGAATGGCGTTCAACTAAGCATTTGATCATAAGTTTGCGAGATACTTTTAGCAAGTGAATTGCAATGGAAGGCCGAAATCGGCAAAGAACACATCGTTAGGACATGAGATGAACGGTAAAAACAACAAGAACATTGGAATTGAAATACATGATATCGGAATGTGTTAAAAGGTGGAAAAGGCGTGAACGTGTGAAAAGGAACTAAGCGACTTGGTGCCTCTGTCCCCGAGTCTTTTTGCTCTCTGATCACTATCACACATTCTCAAGAGAAAGAAGAAATGAGACCTCCAAGATAGCAGTTGTTTGGAATATCTGCAGCCAAAACTCGAGCTGCGAGAACATGTCAGAGAAGGAATCGCCCCTTGCGACGGAGATGAGAGTCTTTGTCAGTATCACTCCCCATCTAGAACTTATTTCTTTACGAAGTATAATTATTGATTCACAAATTGAACTGTCTTTCGAAGAATGCATTGAAATGATTGTTTTCAAACAAGATGACTACATTTTGTTGTAAGCTTATGTTAACCTTCAGAAAAAAAAATTTAATGCTCAGATGTGATGATTATGACGCTCAAAACATTTTTTATTCACATTTATAAAGAAAATCTAAATTCGTAAATACTTTTTTCTTTATATACACTCTGAAGACAATTGTTATTGTCACACGACTGATGCATGCTTGAAGAAGTGGATTAAAAGCCTAAGTTCATTTAAATTCAGCTTTGTATTTTATGAACGAAAAAAACCTTTTTAATTGTAGATTTTGATATAACAAGTCTCAAAAAATGTCTGAATTACACTGAAATTATACTCTTCTCTGAAAAATTAGTGTTTTTTTTCGGAGAAAAGTAGTTTTTTTCGGAGAAGAGCGTTATCACCGGTTTCCAAATTATCTCTCATATACATATTCCTAGGGGAAAATTACACTTACCCAAAAAGGGAAACGAGGTTATAGATGACCAGATACGCATCGGAAACTCGCATTGTTCTGCCTAGAGGAACTCGTCGTCCTTTTTGCAGATGGAACTCTGGTTGTAATTTGCATCAGAAAGTTTAATAATCAAGAGAGGACACAGAGACAAGTTTGATTGATAAGAAAGAAATAATTTGTCTCGCTCTCGCAATATTTGTAAGCAACAGAGAAAAATTTCGATCAATCATTACATAACATTCACTTTATATGTGGAGATGACTTCAGGGTTAAAAAGATGAGGTTTTCGATTGATCTTGTTCTCTTGTGTAGTAGTATACATATTTACTTGTATATAACTGCGACATATCAACTCTAGATATAAATGAGAACAACGATGGTTTCTCAATAGCATTGCGTTCCACTCGAACATATTTAATCAGGCTTATTGCACTTTCAGTTGCGCTTCTGGCCGCCTGCAACTCTTTTTGGAATTCTTCCCGAAATCCAATTAAGTTCCTATAAGTTTGAAAACACAAAGCAGCTCCAGATATATCATTAAATTTTGAACCATCTTTTAAACTTCAATGAATACAAGCATTATTGTGCTTTGTAATACTTTTGACGTTCGCGTCCTTATATCTTTTGTTTTCACTGATGCTAGTCCCATATCGCTCTTTGTACTCGGCTACACTGTTAAAACCGCATTGATCATATGACAGACCGGAATCGCGATGTTATTATTCCCGATATCTGACATAACCGTATCTATTCAATATCCTTCTTTCGTAACCCCTGTTAGTAGGGTCGTTGAAGAAGTTATGTTTTCAAGATGAAAATTCAATTTTTTCTTCAAAGTTACAATGTATTTTTTTCGCACTGAAATAAACAGTCTTCAGTATGCTTGCTCAATATCACTTTGTTTCACCCTGCTTTCAATTCTCCATTTTTTCAACGCTGTAAACTAATGGAACGTTAGAAATCAACGTTTCACTTTGTTAAAGTAATCTCTGCAAAGTGATCTCGTTGAATGCTCCAATGTCTCACCACGAATTGCCGTGAGAAGGAAAATGATCTACGGTATTTTTGTATTAATATAAAATTAGGTCCAACAGTAAAACTTATTATACAAAAATACCATAGTCCATTTTCCTTCTCACGGCAATTCGTGGTGAGACATTGGAGCGTTCAACGAGATTACTTCGCAGAGATTACTTTGACAAAGTGAAAAGTTGAATTCTAACGGTCCATATGTTATACTGAGTTGTACTAGATTACGTCTTTGTTTTTGCACTGGATCATTTATTGATGTCAGAAATTACACAATTACTATGCTTCTAATTAATTCGACTGAACCTTTCAGATACGAGCATAAACCGCTTTCTTACAAAGTTCCAAGAGCAAGAAGAAGAATTGTATTGTAATTATATCATTTATTAGCTGCTCTTCACCAGCTCCGAAAATTCTGCACAGGACGTTGTGAATATTCTATTATATTAGCTTAAATGTATGAAAATAAATCTCTTTGGATGAGTAGAACAATAAGTGAGTTTTAAAACAATTCATCAAATGAATGCAGATCTTCTTCAGGACTTTTTTCTGGTCATTACGGATAAAAAGCATAAGTGCAAAAATTAATAAATTATGAATAAAACGATAAATGACATTGAGATTATATCGTATGATGAAAGCATCTTTTGCGATTTAATTCGACCCCCCAATCGACAGAGAAAATCACAGATCAGTATCAAACCAATCGGAGTTGTTATGGGGAAGTCTGAATGAGTGGTCGATCCTTTCAAGCCCATAGTTTTCATCCGCCATTCCTTGATTATGGTAGCCAAACAGCTCCGGCTCGTAGCCCTCTCCCACGTCCGCCGCCATCTGGTGGTACTCCCCTGATGCTGCCCCTCTCGCTCCAGCCTCCCAGTTCGGATTACCGTAGCCCCCGTCTTCCGCTCTGGAACCAAACATGGTCATTACACTGCCAAGCGTCGTTTTCTGTACCTATAGTGCGTGTCAATTCTACCTATGTAGATCTTAGAATTTTAATACCATTCATGTTTTTCTTGATACTGCAATATCGTATTCAGATCTACATTCCACAATTACAAAAAGTGAAACGAGCTATTGAAAAATTTCCGAATAATAAGCATTTGTTAAATAATAGCGTTAAATGTTACCGGTTAGGCGGTATGGTTCCCTGGGTGGAGATGTTCCTTAGGACACCGGTGGCGTAGATTTGTATGGAGGAGTGAGGCGACTGCAGACACCTCTGAGACACATCCACCAAATTCGTCCCTTTCACCTTCAAATATCATTTATGCTCTTATCCTTTGCATGATTTCGCCTCAGAATATGACCTTTTCACGAAAGAAAAAAATATTTATAGTTTCTAACTTCTAATTAGATCAATAAATGTTTTTCAATAAAGTATCGATAAAAAATTGCACTTAATAGTAAACAAATTAGGTTTTTTTTCTTCAGAATCATAGTACCTAATTAAAAGTGGTGAATATTGATTGCCAATAAAAATTCGAAAAAGATTCGGTACCCGTATAACTAACCAATCCCTGCTTCGTACCCTTTGATGCCAACCCTTATTCTCTCGACCAAATTCAAAAATAACCTGTCTGAGTCCAGTCTCATTCTTAGTGAGTTGATAGACAAGACCGAGCATCTCTCTTTGCATCACCTATGTTCATGCTTACGTTATTTAAAGAAGTTTTCAGAATTTACAATTTTTACATTTTGAAAAAAAAAACCCACGAGCTCTTTCACTCTCTACTCTTTCGCAATTGACCACTTTCTTTCTCCGTCTTTCACGGCGCTTTGACATCAACGAGATTTTTTTCCTCTCCTCTATAGCGCTCGTTTGTGATTTCTCTCTCAAACAAAAACTCTCTCCAGTTTGCTCTCTCTCTCTCTCTCTCTCTTTTCCTCTCTCTCTCTCTCTCTCTTCAACATTCGCTCTTCCCCGTTGACTCTTTATTTTTTCTCTCTGTCTTACCTCATCGGCGGCATAAGCTTCGTCACTCTCAAGAATCTCGTTAACAATGTGGAGAAGAGAGGAATCGGAGAGGAGCCAGAGGGCGATGGTTGGATGGGAGGCCAATTGATGCATCGCCATGGCTGCTGCTTCCGCCAGCTCCCACCTGCAAGTCCAAATGGTCCCTTGATTATGACATTCCATCGATTAGTGGCTTTTTTTCAGAAGACAACTTTTATGTCTCGTAAGGGACGGAAGCGCAAAGAACTTAGGGACGGACCTTCATTGGAAGACATATACCGAGCAGTTATGTCCTGAGAAACTGGCGAATTCGTTTTTCCTGACTTCTATCACTTCATTGAAGTGATAATGAGTGAATGGAGAACAATATTGACACTGATTGCAGTCATCTTCGTGTTGGCATGTACCACAGCAGCCGTGATATTTTTCGCTCCTCTATGCGATTACTACTCAGTTTGAAGAAACATTCAACTAAGAAAAAGATTTGAAGGAATGTGGAAGAAACCATTATCATATATTATTGAATTGCATTTCAACTTTGCACAACAAGATTGTATGGAGAAGGGTTGAAGTCTAGGGACACGATGGAAGAAGCGACCATGTCGCAGCGAGTGAAGGGAAAGAGTGATGAGTAAAGGGGAGAAGAGTTGAAGTCTAGAGACACGAGGGAAGAAGCGACCATGTCGCTGCGAGTGAAGGGGAAGAGTGATGGCATCATTCGGCATGGGGATCATGAATAGTCAGTCATCAGTAACAAAAAGTATATGATTTTTGGTATATTGAAAGGCTGGGGGCAAAATAGACTTTTTGATGAACTTTTGACAAATAGACTTTTTGATGGTCAAAAACTCTCAATCACGTACAGGGGTTATTTAGTCATGTCGTCGCCAGTCGGCGGCGGGCGTCTGTTTTAGACATTCGGCAGGCGTCTGTGTTCTAACTCATAAGGGGGGACCCTTGTGTGAATTTTTTTTCCTCTCAAAAGGGTGAAAATTTTTCACAAACTTTTCATATCATAAAATTTAAACTTGAAAAAAAATTTCGAGATGTAAAGCAAGTGTCTGTATACAAAAATTTTCGCATCCGGCAGGCGTCTGTAGGATTTTCGGACCAACTAAAAAAACCTGATCACGTAGTGACTACATTCCTTTGTTCATTTTTAACTCAAAAATATACCTATTGCTCCTTGAGAAATAACAGCTTCCCGACGGTTACGTTCTCACGGTTTTCTATAGTCCAACCAAAAGTTTCAGTAAGATACATTCTGACGCCATCGTCACTGGTTGCCTGCACATCAACACGCAGCTCGGCCGCCGCACTCGAGAGGATTTCATGGCATACGGTAGTGAGGGACTCACCCACCCTTGAATTTGCATCTACCAAAGCCGCACGATTCTCCTTCAATGTGGCCTGTTTTTTTCTTTTTTCAAACGTATAATTATAAAACATAATTTTATTGAAAACCCGGTTTTTTACAACTGGTAACAATTGTATACTAGAAAGAATTCACTTATCCCTAAATGCGGCCTGACTCTGTACGATGTTTGAGCTCCTTAAAGCCGCTAATAAGCGCTTGTTTTAAAATGCACTGGAGAAGAGATTGAAAAGTGAAGAATATTACTTAATCACGATAAACTAGGCAATTTTTGTAATTATAAGTTTGCTAGAAGTTTCGCTCGATTGTTTACGATATATTTCAATGTTCATGCACTATCTTCTGCTTCATCTGCTTTGATTTTGCAATCAGACATTTAGATTAATTTTCATTATTATTCTTTACAATGACAGTTATCGGCTGCATCCAACCTGAAGAAGGGCTGCATTCCTGGCCACTCCCAGGGCGGCTTTGGCAACCGGTGGCCGCAGAGTTCGGAGTTGTTCCAGCAGAACTGACCATCCTCCGCATCGCACCAACTCCCGTTGCGCCATCGAGGCATGTGTGTGTCTGACGTTGAATATAAAAGTTTCAAACATCCCTATAGCACATCTTAATAGCTCGACACTCTCTCAACAAATAGAAGCAAATATTTCATCAATTATTTGATTTTTAAAAAAAAAAACAAATTGAAACAAAAAGCGTGCTGTCTTGTCATATGTTTGATCAAGCTTTTTTGTACAACCAACAAAACAAGTGAAAGTGGTGTAGATCAAAAGTAGATCAAAACTTATGCAACGGCACGCTCAAGAAAAATACAGCAAGTGAAAGCAAAAGTAGAAAGAAAAAGTGAGAAAAAAGGAACTCTTCGAATCACCGTATTTTGAGCGCATATATATCATCCAGTGTTCGGCCTGATTCTGAATTATGGGTCAATTTTTACACACAGTAAATTGCTGCCTATTTTGTAAATTTATGTTTTGCAGGTTATTTATAAATAGTAATGCTACCGTAAAATTAATTTTGTTGCAAGAACCTGGCAGTGCAGTGGCGGAGTGCACACAGGGCAGGTTCCGTCACCGTCTCATCAGTCGCAGCTGGCCGCAGTCTTAGAGCTTCGCAGAGGGTAGCGATGCCTTGGGCTTCGCAAACTAAACAAGGCCTGGGGTTGCTCATATCATAAACTCTCTTAAGCCAATTCTCTTTCTTTTCTTTTCCTGACAAATAGCGTCTAACAGTATCTTTTGTCTCCCACTATTTGTTTTACTCTCTTCGAATACTTTACGCCTTAAAATCCTTTCTAGAATACTTTTTTCTCGAAACCCTCTTTTTAGTTGTTTTTTCTCTTTTCTTCTCCGATGATCTTTGTACTTTGCTCATCTTTTCGTCGCCTATCATCCTTCTGTTTGCGCTCAGTTATCCTTTTAAAAAAGTATATGAAAGAGACTCACCCGCTGTCTTGTTGTAAATGTTGTTGCAAGTCAGATTAGATAGGACTCCGCACGCATAAACCACCTGGAAAGCATGTTTGGATCGAGGGTCAAATGTTGGGGCCAGCCGCATCTCCCAGGCCTCTGTGTTAATTTTTTTAGAACACCATACATATACCACCATAAAACTCCTAATCTTGCTCAGATCTAATCTACACCTAAATTTTGTAAACAGATCGCCGGCACTAATGAAAATTTCGAAAAAACGACGTTCTTTGGGCGAAAAAATCTTTTGAAATCGATAATCTTTCTATGCAATGCCTTGTTTGTCTCGCTCGCTTCTTTTTATTCCAAACTTCCTCGATGCGAAACGATCGAAATTCTTAGGCAATCGCAAATGACTTTTGTTGAGCAATGACGTTGTCTTCAGCCCCGAGATTTGTTCCCAGTCTGGTGAACAGCCCTGATAATTCTTCTGATCCCGTCAAAAGCCATGAGACCCCTTTGCGGTAACGACAAGAGCCCTCTTACTTGTTTTAATCATGTCAAAACCGACAAGACTCGTTTCCGGTCTCGGCAACAGCCACGAGACTCGAAGAATGGGAGACAGACCTCGTCTTCGGAGTGACCCGGCCTCGCTCCCGACAGCGCGGACTCCCGCACGATCTCCAGCAGAAGCAGCAGCAACGCGGTATGGTCCTCTTCATTCGAGACGGCATCTGGAACAATCCAACCTTTCCATTTTCACTCCTCACGAGTTGGATACCTCCTTTCAAAGCGGTACACAGACCTTTTAAGATTCTTTTGTTGTTGTTGTTTGCCCATATTCTCGTGAGAAGATACCTCCTTATTCCAGTCGAGGGAAGTCCTTTGGGATAGGTTGGTGAGGATCCTTTTGAGTGTGGAGAAATTTTCTCTGTCTACACTCGCACCGCAGTCGGCGATCCTCTTCGCGAGACCCATTCGTTTACCGGAGAAGGGCAAGAGGTTATTTTGATGGCGCCTCGACTCGCCATTACAAACTATAGGGGAGTATCGGCTGATGTTTTATCCGGTGGCATTCCCAGGCCAGTCCGGCATCTCCCTTCTTTGACGAACTAGACTATCCAATTTTGGTCCGCGACGTGCAAGCCCGCTATCTCCAATGCACTTGTGCAAAGAGATCCGCCACCTCAGGACGCGCTCGATACCGGTGAGGATGAACCGGTCCCTTGCGATGGTGTGAACTTGTCGGCTGTAGTACCATCGAAGGCTAGACGATAACTTCATTGAAATGAATACACAACAAAGAAGAACATTTTCAAGTCATGAACCTTTTTCCAACTTGTCGTCTTTAATTTTGTTGTGGTATTACTCCCTATTGCTGGCCAGAGCAAAATTTAGACGCCGGTTTCGATCCCGCCCTACGATTGTTATGACTCTGCGATAGTTCACACTCAAAAGACACTCAAAACCTAGAAGTTTTTTTCCTTTCTAAGGACCCGGTTAGACCAAAAAAGATCAACCTGAAAGATTGCGCAGACAGGCCAGGATGGCGACCCTTGTCCTCTGGTCGTTGGTTCTCACCAGGTTGGAGTAGAGAGTCCGCAAGGCGTCCCTCTCTATCAGTGCGTTCTTCAGATGCACACATTCTTGCGCAGCGCTCACGCTTCTCATGCACCGCACCGCAGAAAGAACCACCTCAAAAGGCATCGACACAGTCACCCAGAAAGCAACACTTTCCTCGGATGACATCAATCCTTACAATAATGACTTTTCTCTTTTAAAAAATAAAACTCGTGCAAAAAGTCAAGCAGCTTCTTATGCCTCAGAAAGCAAGTTATGAATTGAGAAAACTACCCAAATTCGTATGTTCATTGACTTATTCGCCTACTTTAAAAAGGTAAATTCAATTAAAGACATGGTAAATTCGAAGTTCGGAGAAAACTATTAGGTGTGATTATTGAAAACCTTAGGATGGTCTTCGTAGCTGACAAGGAGTCGTATAAGCGCTCTGCTTCCTTCCAATTCCTCAAACATTCAACTCCTTCTTTCATCTTAATCTCAGTTTTTCACTAGATAAAGAGGGAGAAAGAGAGAGATGAAAAACATATGAAAGAGAGAATAGACTAGTACGATTTTTGCATTCTAATCATGGCTAATTTTTACATATGAATGCGAGCCCAAAAAAGTATCTAGCTCACATTACTTTTTTCAAAAATAAACCACAAATTTTGAATACAAAAGTTTGCTAACAATATGGGGAACTTTGCGTATTGCATATCGTTTTCAAGAGAAAATACTCTCGAAACACACTGGCACCAGTGGCCATTCGTGACTCTACAGCCTTAAGAGCCTGTCACGGATGGAGCCGGATTATCCAGTGCAGAATCGAGCGCGACCTCAGGTGGCGGATAGAGGGACGCCTCCCTACGAAGAATTCGTGCTGGGAGGTAGCGGGAGAAATCCCGCCGCGGACCAAAACTGGGTAGTATAGCTCGTCAAAGGAGGGCGATGCCGGACCGGCCTGGGCATGCCACCGGACAAAACAGCAGCCGATACTCCGCTATACATTTCAATGGCGAGTCGAGGCGCCAGTAAAATAACCTCTTGCCCTTCTCCGGTTAACGAATGGGTCTCGCCAAGAGGATCGCCGAATGCGGTGCGAGTGTAGACGGAGAAAATCTCTCCGGACTGAAAAGGATCCTCACCACCAACCTATCCCAAAAGGACTCCCCTCGACAGGACCTTTGGGCAAGACAACAACAACAAGAGAAAATACTCTTTCAGAGTGTCTGATTGGAAAACTTGACGGTTACAGCCAGGGGTTAAATAGTCATTTCAGAACTTCTGTCGGCGAGCCTCTGTTTTTTCCAAATCATAAATAAGGACACTTATGTAGACAAAAAATTTTTTTCGCGTGCCTCTGTTTTTTTAATCATCAGGGGGACCCTTATGTGAAAAAAATTTTTCAGCCTTCGGCGGGCGTCTGTACCTTTTTGTTGCACATTGAAAAAACCCTGCTCACAATCAGATGATATCTATTCCATTCACAGTCTAAAAGCTATGAACAACTGAATATTAAACAAAAAGTCTTTTCGAATGAATATCAAAACTAACAATGGCGAATTTGTTTCTCTCCGCCTGATCGTTGGCAATGAGCATGTGAACGGAGTCTGCCGCCAGCGCCAGCAGACTGGGCGGCCGATTCGAGAAAAGCAGCGGACACAGAGCGGCGCTGCCGTTCAGAGACCGCGCCGCAGCCCGCGAGGGCTCCACGTATTGCAGCAGGCGATGCAGCGTCGTCACTGCGTACCGAACCACTGACTGTAAAACATGAAGGCAAATTATTTCTACTGAACTAATCATCAGGTTTCCCCATAATCTTCTTGAAAAAGCGATTAGATCACGAATATCCAATATTAGCAGAAAGCAAATTACAAGAGAGACATCGAAAGTGTGCAATTAAAAGTGGGAAGTTCCAAAAACGGAGAAGATTTATCACTAATTTGATGGAGATTGCACTAATTTTACGGGTAAAGAAAGAACCAGACTAAAGAACTCAAAGTGTATCTGTTGGGAACATGCCAAATATGTGTCCACTCTTGCGGTGAGTTTATCCGCCGTCGAGAACACGGAGTGGGCATTGGTTCTATGTAGTTACACCGTGTTTACAAAACTGGCTACCCTGACTTCATCACGACAGGCATCCAACACTGGGTTTCGGTACCTCACTATAAAATACCTAGTTGGTTACGATTCTCCATATCTTCAAGGTGTAAGGTTTTGATCACGGCATTTTTTATTAGACAAGCAAATGCATCCGAGTAACAATAAGGCTACAGGTGAAAAAAGGGACCTCATCTCGACTTCGCAACATGCGGATGATTTCGGCAAGGCCACCGGAGCGAAAGATGAACATCCGGCCGTCGTTGTTGTTGGATAGGTGAGAAAGCGCGCCTATGGCATACCTTTCCGCGTCCAGATCTCCGCATCTCAAACAAGATATTTGTTTCCATTAGCGAACCATTACACAAGGGCAAAGGTCATCTGCACTGCCTAAGAAATGAAATCTGGAGAAAAAAAACTACAGCTCTTTGAGGGGAAGCGCCCAGGAGGATTAGCAAGCATGTCTTTAGAGATATTTTCGTATAGCACAATCGTTCTTTTTTTTCGCATTTCCCTTTTCAAATGCAAATAAACTTTGTTCGCCAATATCACATGTGCACGGAATGAAGAATGAATAAATGAATAAGAGTGACGCGATAAACTAGTTTTTGAATACTTTATTTGACAAAACACAATTTTAAAAAAACCCATTGAATGAACAAATGTTTCAATAATTTCTTGTAAGAAACAGACTTGGTTATTCTGAAAAGAGCATCGACCATTTCCTGGGAGGAAATGTGACCGTCGTTTCTCGAAATGGCGTAGACATATCCCGCCGCTGAAGATGCTGCTTCCTACAAAACAGATTATTTGATCGAACTGTCAAATTATTGATTTAATTTTTAGATCATCTGTATCAAATATTCTTATTATTTCCGATAAAGTAGAAAGGAAGAGCTATCTACGTTAAACTTTTGCTATGAACATTCCCTCAAAAATTTCTGAACCTTCGACCGCCAAAAAAGGCCGCTAAACCACTGCTTTTCTTCACAATTTTCGAAAATAAAATCGCTATAATTGAGAATAAAGGAACTGACCATGTCAGCAGAGTTCATCAAAGCTATGAGATCGGCGGGCGAGCGGCTGCCGTCATCCACTTTTTGGAGGGAAAGCAGCTCCACCAATGCTCTTCTTACCATCCGGGAAGGCTCCGCCAGTCGATGCACCATCTTCTCTCTTTAGCATCAAATCATTTAATACCATATACAATTAAAAATTAGTCCTTTTATCAAGTCATAGTGAAGTTATCAAAATGTGATACCCACTGCTGCTATTCACACTAGCATATACCCTTGTTTTTTTAAGAAAAAGCTCATGTTTTTGAAAACTTGAAAAATTCACTCGATCACTTATGTAATAGATTTTAAACAATCAAGAAATGAATTTTCGGTCGTGATTTTTGATTAAAACTTGGTCTAAAAGTTACCAAAAAGAATTTGTGTAGTCGGAAATATTCTAGCTATAAAGACCCTAATTTGCCGTTCTGAGAAGCTATCAAACATCCCAAATGGTGCTTCTAGAAAAAGGCAACAATATCATTGAATTAGTGAAATAGCCAGTGTGATCTTTGCTCTTCAAATTAGTTTAGTTAATCTTTTTTTTTCTCTAGTGTGAAAACTCAGCTTTTCTCTACGAATTATCGTCAATGTCTCTTTTCCTCATTAAATTTTTTTATATTTTTATTGTGTGAAATGAAATATATATTCTGAATAATTGAGGAAAAGGAACGGTGGATTGGGAGGCAGAGGCCAGTCAGTGAAGAGCGCGCCCCTCACCCGCTCCCAGCGGGTGTCTGCGTAAGCCCCTTCCACCGCTGCAACATCGCCTCCGCTTATTTTTTACAAAAAAAAATTAATGTGATCAAATGAAAAAAGAGGTTAAGAGAAATAGAATGGGCTCTTGAGAGACTTCAGAATCCATATCTATATCTTTTTCATATTCAGAACGATACTTCTTCTCACGAGAACATTGAGAGAATCATTCTTCTCACGAGAATAATTCTTCTTACGAGAATAATTCTTCTCACGAGAATAATTCTTCTTACGAGAATAATTCTTCTCACGAGAATCATTCTTCTCACGAGAATCATTCTTCTTACGAGAACCATTCTTCTTACGAGAATCATTCTTCTCACGAGAATCATTCTTCTCACGAGAATCATTCTTCTCAGGAGAATCATTCTTCTCACGAGAATCATTCTTCTTACGAGAATCATTCTTCTTACGAGAATCATTCTTCTCACGAGAATCATTCTTCTCTCCTCCCTGCTTCATGAATTCCTGTTACCGAAAACTCTTTCAATAAATGCTCATCATTCTTCTGCTACTCGCTACCCCGGAACTTCTGCTTTGAAACAGCTCCCAATTATCATGACTTGTAAATTTTACAGTATGCGCGGCTTATCTGCCTGTCTGCCTAACTGCCGCGCTTCCCTGAAATACGGCCTGGCTCTATTAACTTTTTTTTCTCACTTTTTCTCTTCCTTTATCTTTCTTATTTTTTCTCTTTGTTTTTTCTTACTTGTTCTCTTTCTTATTTTTTCTCTTTCTTTTTTCTTTCTCTTACTTTTCTTTTCCTTTCTTTTTAAATTATCTTTATAAGATTTATGGAAAGGAAAGGGGGAGGGGGGAGGGGGGTTTACCTAAGCAGGGAAGGGAGGGGGGCCTAAAGGGGGAGGGGGAGGAAGAGAGCCCTACCTAAGCGAAGGGGGTGTAGGGGCCCTAGGGGGGAAGGGGGGCCCTAAAGGGGGGAAGTGAAGCCTAAGGAGAAAGGGAGTTTTCATGAATGAAATCTCTTGCTGAGAAAAGATTTTTTGGACGGCTTAAGTAGATTAGAGCCAACTTTTTCCTAAGCCTAAGCGTTTTTTAATGTTAAAATAATTTTCAGATGTGAAAATGAAATTTGGCAAAAATTGCTCATCAGAGCGAATCCGAACTCTCATCGAGCTACTCGTAGTCGAGCACATTCACCCCTGCACTAAAGTGCCTCATAGTTGACAAGGACAGAATAGCAGTGATGAACGTAATTAATAGAGCCAGGCCGTGTTTTAGGGCAGCGCGGAGGATAGGCAGATAAGCCGCGCATACCGCAAGCCGCGCAATTTCACAAGTATTATCATGCTTGCCCTACCCCGTTCTTCGTAGAAGACAACTCAACCATGTCACAATTACTCTCTTCCTCTATACCTTCCCATTCACCATATCATCCAACCAATGATTTGGTAAAAAGATAAGATTATATAAGAGAGGTGGAAATGTGAAAGGAACTTGTGGAAACATACACATAAAGACCGAGCTCAAGCAGATATTGTATGTCGTTTCATTCCTCCTTAGACAACAAACATTATACATAACCTAATTCGCGGATGCGCTCAACAAAGAAACAAACCATTGTACGCCTGATCATGCAAGTTATTCGCATATTCCGCATGGTTATATGCGTAAGAAGCCGCTGTCATGTCCAACTCTCCGATATCTTCAATCAATACATCATCAATCAGTTCTGCTTTAAATGGAAGGCGACGTAATGAAGAGCGGAAGTGTATGACAGTCTAGGCAAAATATTTCTTTGAGGAGTCCTTTCTGAGGTACAAGGACAAGTGAGAGTGGCCAAGTCAGATACTATCGCGATAGGATCACACACTCAAGCATTACTCATTCCATTTATTGCAACAGATCTTTATTTAATACTTGTGATGGAAGATCGATGAGCACAAAGAAACGACCGAAGCTCAGAGAAAACGAAATGGGAAGAGAGGCTGAAAATGGGTGAGAGCGAGAGAGACAGAAACAAAAAGAAGAGTCGGAGAGAGAGAGAGAGTGAGAGAGAACAAAGGAGAGAAAAAGGGACATAGGAGACCTTTTTCTTCGGCTACTTCGCACTCTCTCTCTCTTTTTCTCTTATTGACTGTCTCCTCTATTTTGGCCGACCGGTCAGTGGTTAAAGAAAAAAATGAGAGATGGAACAAAAAGGTGAAGAATAGCTGGTTGTGGAGGATTTCTTAGAGAGAGGATGGAGAAGGAACACACCCGAGAAGAGTTCATGCACAAACAGTCCACTGGAGAGACTCAGATGAACGAGGTTCCCCCCATTTCTACACTAATACCAGTCGCTTGTACAAATATACAACAAAAAAATTTATTACCACAAAACAAAGCCTTTATAACAGTTTAAAATTCAAAATGTTATTAACAATTCAGGTTAAGAAACAGCATAACAATTTGAAAAAAGTTGACAAAAGAGCAAACAAAAACGATAACAAATCATCAACGCTCAGGCGCAAATTTTTGAGGCTGTGAAGCCAGGTTAAGATGATATGATCATTCCTAACATTTCTACGCGATCAATGAAGAAAACAACGTGTTCATTGCATTTTTTGTTAATTGAGGGATGTAACAAATGCAAGCTCTAAAACAAACACTTAAAATGCAGATATGAGTTAGTAAAACACGTTTTGAAGTAGTGCCTAAATGAACTTTTTCTATGCGATCATTGATAACGATGTTTAAACAGATAAATTATTGAAAATTTTACATTTGAACAAGAACAAAACATGTTTAACCAATAACAAACAATGTCTAACATGCATCAAGGTAATTGTTGAGGCCGTTGAAGGTTGGTGAAAGCGTTATCATTTCTTGCGAAAGAACAATGACCTTCAACATTAGACACATCTTTGAAAAAGCAGAATATAAAATATGGTCACGTGAAAAAAGTTTGATATCGGGATCGAGAAGAATTATTAAAGACTAATAAAAAACAATAAACATGCGGACGACTAATATTTCCCATGTGAAGATGACGATAACGATCGCGGGTTTAGTAGATCAGTTAGTATTATTTAGATGTACACTTCAAAGACGCCTTCGATGTTGTTCAGATGTACACTTCAAGGACGCCTTCGATTTCCGCTCTGCATATGGGACAAGTGTCGTGATCATTCATCTCGAAGTCCTGAAAAAGGTGAGACTTACTAACCTATCGAATATTTGTCTACAGAGGATGAAAGTTTCATACCTAGATCACCTGTACAATCTACAATTTTCTAACAAAAAACCTCCACTCTGCGAGGGAGGAAAGTGAAGGTTAGATGTTAAAAAGAGAGCGAGTTAATTCAATTCAATTCTTTATTCCGCTTGAAACAAAACATCATGTTGAGTGAAGAAACATATGACACTGTCACAAAAAAGTGAATAGTCTTGTAAAATTTTCCCCTTTTACATGTAAATATTTCCAAATCCCTCTCTTTAACTGAGTCATAGGTAAACTGCCAACTGGCAAAAATATTTTCTAGGGCGACCGACCGTATCACGACACTTTGTACCGCGTCACTTTGTATACGACACTTTGTACCCCGTCACTTTGTACCGCGACACTTTGTACCGCGACTTGAGTGAGGCCGCGCGTTTTATTTTTACATTAAAACATATTTTTACATTAAAAAAAACGCTTAGGCTTAGTAAAAGTTTACGATAACGAGGCCGTACGGCTTAGCTAACGAGGCCGTACGCGGTACAAAGTGTCGCGGTACAAAGTGTCGCGGTACAAAGTGACGGGGTACAAAGTGACCCGGTACAAAGTGTCGGTAATTCGCGACCGACCTACCGACCCGTTCCCTCACTCAAAATGAATGTATCACTGTTTTCAGAGCTAGAATTGAAAAAATTCTTCATTCCTCTGTATAAATAGAACGTTTCATTAGCGATAACTCAGCCTCAACCGGTTTCGTAGAGTTGAAAGTGAAACTTTTAGCCTACTTTAGCGATCGACCTATTGAAAAATCAAGACATATTTGACCTGTGAACTGAGTTCATCAACTCTGGAACTAAGATCAAAAAGTTGATCTACTCTGGGTTGCGTATCATTATTCTAAACCGTTCCTTTTCTCTAAAAGCATACTTTTTTGAGCTTTCAGCTTGTTCATGAGACCTACCTCTTCTAATTGGCTCATTCAGACAACAAACCGTGCTCAATACCAGGGTCATGTAAGACCCTATGTCGGGCGGGCCTGTTTTTTCAATACATAAAGGTAGGACCCTTTGATGAAATCGAGAAAAAACTTTTCGCTGGTTTCTTTGACTTTTCATCATAAGGGGGACCCTTATGAAGTTTTTTTTCAAAGAATTAACACTGCTTAAGAAAGCCGAACTCACAGTACTCACTACTAAAACAGATCAAATTTTTTTCGGCTTTGGTGGGCCTCAGTACCTATTTATTGCACACTTAAAAAAAACCCTGCTCAAGACACCAAGGCTGATACTTAAGTGCACTAAACTGTCATGCTACTATAGAGAAAATGGTTTTGTCGCTCTCGGTTGATTGCAATAAAGAATCGCTTTCGTTTATTTCAAACAAAACATGCGGAACCATTCAACTTAATTAAAAAAATAAAACAATGAAAGATTCCAAACGACACCTCCAGACATTCTCTGCAGAGACAGACATGGTTGCAGGGTCGGAGCAGCATATTCTTTTGCCGGCTCAAGCAAACGCAGCACGTGACATCACTGCTGTAAAATATGTTCAACAATTATAAGATAATTAAGTTTCCTAATTTAACGATGAACCCATGGGTCACCTAAAATTGTCAGAAAAAAATTCTGGGGCGAGGAGGGGGGCGATAAAAAAGTTTTTTTCGGGTTTTGCGCATAATTTCGACTCCTTATTGTATTTTCTTAGACTCTAATTCACCGCTAATAATCAAAAATTTCAGTTTGCAGCGGAGCGTTATTGGAAGCGATTTCTTTAGTGAGTTTTCGACTCTATTTTTTCTACTTGAGTGCAATGATAAATGGACTTTTTTCTTCTTCTTGGGCCTTGGGCCGGCAGTTTTTTGTAACCCTTGGTAACCTATGGATGAACCACATCGAATTAAGGAGCTGTTGCAAATCCACCTTATCTGTATCTAACACGAGATTGTTCATAACCTTCCCAGTGCTCTGCCTTCTGAAAACTTCTAGGAATTAATGTTTTTAATCAAAAGAAAAGGTTTTTCCGAAACATTCAAACCAGGGGTTCGACCGGATCGGTCCCGTCGGCGGATACATGTACACACACTATTGACAGGGGTTAAATAGTGACCGGATCGGTCCCGTCGGCGGATACATGTACACACACTATTGACAAAAAACTCCCTCTCTTTTCTTACTCTTTTCCTTCATCCCCTCTTCTTTTTTCCTCCAAACTTTGAGCGGCAGATACATGTTAACCCAAATTGTGCGGCTCCATTTAACCCCTGATTTAAACGCAAAAAAGTGCGCAAAAAACCTTAAACTTCCGCGCAGTGGAAAGTTGGAGACGCATTAATTACTTCCGAATTCCAGATATGCATATGAAACCAGAGGGTCTAGTTAGCTCTTTAATATTTTCTACTTAGCTTAACCTGCAGGGGCTCTGTCTAGGAGCGGCCTTCTTGGCCTCTGAGTCACAAGAAGATTCAAAAGAGCGAATCGTTGCACGAGAAGAACTGCGAGATCCTTCTGCTGGAAAGCAGTTCTTACTTATTTACCCTGGCTCCTCCTAACGCCTATAGCTCATGAGCTTTTGTCAAAAAATTTAAATCAAATCTTTCCCCCTCTTAATCTTCCAAGGGACTCGAAAGATTAAATTTTTTCCACGTTTCGCTGTCTTTAACTTCCAGCTTTCTTCTTATGGTTGAAGACCATTAGCTCGCATGAGCGGTCCTTTACAAATTTTCAAACAACTTCAGGTGAGATCTGCTAATGAGACTCTGATATCGGGGATTCTTCGGTATTGGTAGGTTTTAGTGTTGAGATGTCTCCCAATACTCTTCAGTGCAACACATCGATTGAATGAGGCATTGCACTGCTAAGAAGATAGTTAATAAGAGTCTGTTTTGTCAGCGAAAAACATTCTTGGCCTCTCAACCGTTCCTTGTCATTTTTATGGCCACTTGCTCTATTACATTCTCCTGTCTCACCTTCTTAATTTCTCTCCCTCTCTTTGATCTCTCTGCCCTACTTCCTCTCCCTAACTCTCTCTTTCTCTCTCTATTCTGAACTCCCGCCCATTGCTGACCTTCTTTGGCAAAATTTTTTTTAAATCAACAGACCGCTCTTCGGGCGGGAGTATGTAATTAGATTAATGAAAAGTAAGCTAAGAGAAGAGCAATATAGGAAGTTATCTGTGAAAATGTGATAACTTTCAATTATTATAGACTCGAAAGCTCGAAAAATAATAGTTTATTCTCCAACTTTTTTCAGTTTTTAAAAGAAAAAAATGGCGTTAAAAAACCTTGGCAGATTGGTGAGAAGGCCTCAACATTACGGATTGGTGAGAAGGCCTCAACATTACGGATTGGTGAGAAGGCCTCAACATTACGGATTGGTGAGACGGCCTCAACTGTTGTCCTAATAGGCTGTGCCCTCTCTTGAACAGTGTGGAAGAAATTCAAGAGCGATAGTATTGGATGCCGTAAGCTGTGGATGATGCTCACAACTGTGTTGATCTAAAACACATCACTACTGTAGGAACTCTTTGCACAATAAATACGCTGAAGATTTTTGGTGAAATAGTGAGGTGAAGGTGAAGGTGAAACATTTTACTCTCAAGATTAGCCTCAATTGAGCTATACAAACGTTTTGGAACTTCTGCAGTTCGAATGGCTAAGAATTTGTCGCTCTCGACCGGATGTTTCTGCTCAGAAAATACAGTGCTGCAGTTCGTGTGATGGGGCCTTTTTACCTTTTTTTCGGCATAAAAACAAAATCATTCGTTAAGTTTTTTCAATTTTTTTGTCGCATCTACTTGATGCTAATGTACGGGAACACTTATTATCCTTCGCAGAAGACTCTATTCATGAAATTTTCAACCTTTATGAAAAAAAAACAAACAAAAACAAATGAAAATTTACGAACCTGAGGAAAGAAGAATCCGAGGTCCGTGTACAGAATACTGACGCCATAAGGGAGGAGAGTGTATAAGCAATACCGAACAAAACTTATGGAAGTAATCATAAGAAAGGCGATGTTAAACCAGACACAAAATAGAAGAAAGAAAATAATTTTGAGACACACTCTAGCTGGGAACGTAACAACTGAAAATAACTTGATCGCTAAAGAATAAGCCGAATCACACATTACTGCAAACCAATAAACACAGCTGAGTGCTACTGAACTATTTTCAGCATCTTCCATTTTCTAACACCCAGTATCTCACACAAGGCAGCAACACGATAATCCGTCACATATAAAACTAGGTCACTCTCGCGCGAGTGACCTAGTTTTATATGTGACGGCCTTCTCACCATCTCGCGTTTTGAAAGCGTTTGATAAGGTTTTTAGGTTTTGCACCAGTGGATAGCAGCATTGCAATCCCAAGACTACAATGTTTTTCTGCCTCACCATAGATAAACACACGGCTTTATTTCGAGAACAGAACCGAGACACAGATTTAAAGTGTTAAAATCAAATGACGGGGTGGAAATTCAATGCCGGGGAGCTGAAAGTCAATTACGGGGGGTTAAAATCAAATGACGGAGGGTGGAAATTCAATGACCGGGGGCTAAAATTCCAGGTCAGGGGGATTGAAATCAAATGCCGGAGATCGGTCCAAAATTATGTCTTCTCAGTGGGGGCCTAAACTTCAATATTCCCGAATTTTGGTCCCCGTCATTGAATTCTAGTCCTCCGTCACTAAATTTTAGTGCCCCGTCATTGAATTTCAACCCTCCTGGCAATGAATTTTTACCCCACGTAATTGAATTTCAGTCCCCCTACATCCTTGTTGAATTTTAAATCCCCGGAATCGAATTTCAGTCCCCTTCATTGAATTTTAAGCCCCTTGAGGGGGGGGGGGTTGAAATTCAATCAAACATACATTTTACTGGAGAAATATTGGTCGACGGAGGACTTAAAGTAAAAAGGTAAAATTCAACATATTCAAAAACGTATTTTTTTAAAAATCAAAAACGTGAAAGTGAAAATTCAAAAACGAAAACACAAAATAAAAATATCATTCACACAAAAATATCATTTAATATTATTCAAAAAATATCCAAAAATATCATTCGCTTCAAAACCTCACAAACAATACAAACAAAAACGAAAACATATTACAAAAAATATCATTCACTTGGTATCAAAATATCATTGAAAAACAATTCAATTCAATTCAATTCTTTATTCCAAATGAGCAAAAACAGAGTTATATTGACTCCTACTGTCGTAAACTCCATCCGTCGTCTCATATAACCTTTGTTTGAATACACCCGCCTTCGGGATGTACAACACTTGACCGCAGTGAATAAACCATGGTGTGTAACGTTTTATTCGTGCATATTATTATGTCGCAGTGAATAAACCATGAGGTTAAAAACAACTCGTACTGTACAGTTGAAACACAATAACATTCACTCCTTGGTGACATTAAATAATTGCAACACACATAACATACAAGGCACATTTATTGTTCACTTTTCCGCATTATCATCTGATAGTTCAACAGTCTGCTTCATTCATATAGTCTTATTGCTACATATCTAGGAAAGTAGTTAAAACAAACATTGCCTCTATTCATATTGACAACACACCTCATGGTGTCTTTAATACATTCTTGACATACGGTGCGATTCCTTGTTGAGAAATCCTCCTTTACCTACGTTTTGCTTACTTCAATGATGCTCCTTTAAATTCTCTAGACGCCTTCTTCTTCTGAGCTGAAGTATGGTGAGCTCGTCCGGCCAGCTCCTTCACAAGCTTGGTAGCACTCTATTCGTAAATGATCCGTCGATATTGGGTTGCCTATATATACTTCAACAATGGAAACGAGGGCGAGCATTTCCTAACTAAGATGAGCTATATGTCCATATGTCATAGGAAACCTGGTTCAGAGTTATCGCTCCCATGGCTGACCGACAGATTATTTAATTGGAAAACACTTGGATATAGGACTGGAATGTGCAACTGTGGCGTTGTTGCGAACAGTCCTAGTAGATCGATTGGTATCTCAACTTTCTATTCCAGTAATTAGTTCCGTCCGAATGTTGAATTCATCACGAAAAGACGAGAAGCAGTATTGGAACCAAAGAATGGTAGACGCCATGAAATCTGGTGATCGATAAATGAGATAATGTATTATACATATTTGATCTAAAACCGCTCTTCTTCGTACATTTAACTCGTCCACTAACTTCAGCCCTACCTTTTCCACTTTATCAATTTTTGGTCGTCTAACTCCAATTCTAATAGAGCCTTCCTTTGATGACACATCCTCTTAGTAACGCTACTACCTCGGCATATTATTCGAAATGCCACGAGCCCACATATCGGTCCTTCAACCGTCTCAGTCAGCCTATTTCTTCAAGCACAGTCTAGGTAACGCTTCTTTTGTCCATGATGTTCCGTATTGTCACTCTTGTAATTCGCGACGTAGTCGCTTTGACCGTCCCCAAGATACGACTATAAACCTCGTCTTCTTGCTCAACTCCAGCCGCGAATGGATACCCTTGTAACTCTTATCCCGCAGCCATTGTAACTCCGATCCCGAATTTCAACGCTTCTTCGTACATTTTCTGTAAGCTAAACTGCCTAAGACATCGGAATCGGGTGCTCTCCGCGATTGCTTCTGGCGCGACTTTCTAACGTACTTCATTCAACCTCTGTGGAAGCCATCTCTCCATACTCTAGCGTTCTCCTCCTTCATCTTGATTGGGGTGGGTGGGACTCATACTACCACTTAAAGCATCTTGCTTCAACGCACGATAAACGTAGAATGAGTTACTTCCCTCTTTTAACTCCCCGTATGCTACGCATACGCAACGCACTTACAGTACACTCCCTAAGGCGCGTATTCAAACACCAATTATATTGACTCCTACTGTCGTAAACTCCATCCGTCGTCTCATATAACCTTTGTTTGAATACACCCGCCTTCGGGATGTACAACACTTGACCGCAGTGAATAAACCATGAGCGTAGACAAAGGTAGAGACCGCGCACTAGTACTTCTTTCTGCTCTTAGTCCAAGAAAGTTCATGAACGGAAGGTGAATTCAGACGCTGCCCTTGTTTCACAACATGTTTTCAGAATATAAGCGCCTGTTACTATTCTATTCGCCCTTTTCCCGTAACAAAATGCATCTTAAGGGAAACTTGTTTCTCCCTTTCGAAACCTACTGTAATGGGCTACATTTGCCACAGGTACTTTCAATTTCACATTTGATCTGCACTCTGTTCCGCAAGTAAACTTTCTTTTTCTTTTTTTTTTGTTGTTTTTTATTTTTATTTGCAGTGGGCGTTTCAGAAACCAATGTGTTAACACTACTCCTTCCTACCATCTTCTTGAGCGACACTTCTCACCATTAACACATGTGCGAACATGTCTGCCATCGGCAACCGTCTCTTTGGTGCCCATCATATGAATATCTGCTTCTTAGTGCTCCAGTCATCTTTTTTTTTCTTTTCTTTTTTTACTCGACTTTGTAAATCTGCTTCCATGTTCAACTCTCTTACAACCGCCCTCATATTCAATACCGAATTCAGCTTGTGCAACAATAGCACTGGCAATTCGGTGACAGTCTACCCTTTCACTTTCGTCCGTAATCTTGACTACCATCACTGGGCTGTCTTATGTTATCTCCATTATAGTACTCTTCTTTCTGACCTTCTTCCAATGGTTTTCACTGGAAACCGAAATGCCTCAAATTCTCGTTTAGCCTGGGAAATTCCTTCTTCTTCTGACATATTGCACTACTTCTCTGCAGTCAACTCGTCTTCAGAAGACGATCTCTTACGCTACATTCGATGCGTCGAATCAGTTCGTTATTTCAGCGAACAACTCCCCTGCTAGAAAATTACTGATCGGTTTACGTTCGAATCTATTCTCTACCCAGCGTCACAACTCCACTTTTTCTTGTTCCGGAATTTCAACCATTTCTTTCTCCTGTCTGCCTGTTCTAGCTTCACTCCTGACCGATTCGTGATGTCTTAACATCAAACTCGCTTTTCCTCTTATCTCTACTTGACATGAATGTATTGCACCAAGAACTTCTTTTATTTATGTTGAATTCCGGCCGTGACTCCCCAGCCACGTTATCCATAACTGATTTTCCTCTCAATCCATTACTGATAAATTTTCCGAAAAATCTGACACTCTTATTAGGAATCCGCTGTATCGGCTGTCACTTGAACTTGTTCTTCCGCAACACTTGTACATGCTTGTTCCAGGTCTAACCTAGTGTCCGGAAACGGCACAGACAACTACAGGTGATATTGTTTCACAGAGGTCTTCTCGAAAGAACACATGCTTGCTCTATTGGGTACGATGAAGGGGCCGTGATGAGGGCGATGGACACAAGCCTTTTACCCCTGCTTGTTTCAGGTCTTACTCTTGTGCCTGCTTGTTCCAGGTCTTACTCTTGTGCCTGCTTGTTCCAGGTCTTACTCTTGTGCCTGCTTGTTCCAGGCCTTACTCTTGTGCCTGCTTGTTCCATGTCATACTCTTGTGCCTGCTTGTTCCAGGTCTTACTCTTGTGCCTGCTTGTTCCAGGTCTTACCCTTGTGCCTGTACGTTACCGGTCTCACCCTTGTGCCTGTACGTTACCGGTCTCACCCTTGCGCCTTCTTGTAATACGGTTTACCTCGTCTGCCCTGAGGCCTTCGATTACACTTTCTTTCTCAAACAATACCACCATTCAAATATACCCGAACTCCTGGTACTCTTTAATCCAAAATCCTGCAAAGCTAGAAACGAATGCTGGTATCACGGAGTAATCACTCCCGCACCTCCTCCTGCATCCTACTTGAGCGACACTCTCCGGCCCAATGACGCGAACACGTACAAAAACTTCACTAACAAAATTCCGTGCGATAATGCAAACAACTTACTCGGGAGTGTTCAACAACTTTTATTTTCATTCTCATCTTTTTATACATAGTTCTGTCCACTTTCTACTATCATAGAAATTCTCATTCGCTACATTTGAACAACTTTCCCGTTCAGACTTTTCAAGTCAAAAATTTTTTTTCACATTTCCTCACGCAATACATATCCTCCAAAACTCTAATCATCTTCTCTCCACAAGTAATTTTAATACTGGAATACGGCTATGGAGTTTTGATATCAAAACTATGTGTAGTTGGAGACTACGCCTTTTACTCAATATTGACCCTTCGCTCACGGCTCGCTCCGTTGTTCTTCGACTGCCTAGCATGCGCGCTCACACAGTCTAGCTACGCAGCTAAGTTGTCTCGGTCCACATTATGTAATAGCACGAACGAACTCACATCCGTGACGATCATACACTACTATGTACGATTATCCCGACAAACGAAACTGAGACAAGCAATGAGCGAATAACGCGAACATATCCGAGCACTTAACTGACAATGAGAAGGATAAACTGCGTGCCTAGACGCAAAACTCGACCTTCACAATATCACTCCTTTTAAAACCCGACCACCACAATTTAACCCAAAACTTTCACAACAATAACGATTTTTTACGAGATTTTCACTTTCACAACAATAACGAGATTCCGCTTACACTGCGCAACTTGAAGCGTAATTCAAAGACAAACAATCGGCAAAACAGACGGCAGAACCTAACACTCTTCTTGTCGCTTCACGTCAAATCTGCGACAACAATCAATCCAAAAAACCACTCAACACTCATACTACCACTTAAAGCATCTTGCTTTAACGCACGATAAACGTAGAATGAGTTACTTCCCTCTTTTAACTCCCCGTATGCTACGCATACGCAACGCACTTACAGTACACTCCCTAAGGCGCGTATTCAAACACCAATTAAGTCTCAGCGGATATGTATATAGTGGGAAAGAGTGTGGAGATGTGAGAGGAGAGAAACGTACATAGAGTTTTTGTTTCATCTATGCCACAAGCGGGGGAATGGTAGATATTTATGAGTCTTATAACGGGGAAAGTTGAAGAAAAAGAGGAACTCGGGTAAATGTCTATGATACATCCCTCGCAATGAGATTGATTGAAATGAGAAACAAGGGAGCAAGACAATACATTCGATACTAATATGGCTACTCCTCCTCCTCGTCCACTCAACCTATACCACCTAAAAACATTAAAAGGCAAACTATCAGTCAAAATGGAATCAGGATATTCCTGAGACATCCAGGTTTCAGTTAACAACAATATTTTAAAGTTTAAAGTACACAAAACAAAATAAAGATAGTAAAGCTTGTTCATGACCGATTGGCAATTGAAGGAAGAACATTGAATGAAACTATTGAGACTCACATCTGAGGCCTCTTTCATGACCGATTGGCAATTGAAGGAAGAACATTGAATGAAACTATTGAGACTCACATCTGAGGCCTCTTTCATGACCGATTGGCAATTGAAGGAAGAACATTGAATGAAACTATTGAGACTCACATCTGAGGCCTCTTTCATGACCGATCGGCAATTGAAGGAAGAACATTGAATGAAACTATTGAGACTCACATCTGAGGCCTCTTTCATGACCGATTGGCAATTGAAGGAAGAACATTGAATGAAACTATTGAGACTCACATCTGAGGCCTCTTTCATGACCGATCGGCAATTGAAGGAAGAACATTGAATGAAACTATTGAGACTCACATCTGAGGCCTCTTTCATGACCGATTGGCAATTGAAGGAAGAACATTGAATGAAACTATTGAGACTCACATCTGAGGCCTCTTTCATGACCGATTGGCAATTGAAGGAAGAACATTGAATGAAACTATTGAGACTCACATCTGAGGCCTCTTTCATGACCGATTGGCAATTGAAGGAAGAACATTGAATGAAACTATTGAGACTCACATCTGAGGCCTCTTTCATGACCGATTGGCAATTGAAGGAAGAACATTGAATGAAACTATTGAGACTCACATCTGAGGCCTCTTTCATGACCGATTGGCAATTGAAGGAAGAACATTGAATGAAACTATTGAGACTCACATCTGAGGCCTCTTTCATGACCGATCGGCAATTGAAGGAAGAACATTAAATGAAACTATTGAGACTCACATCTGGGGCCTCGTTCATGACCGATTGGCAATTGAAGGAAGAACATTGAATGAAACTATTGAGACTCACATCTGAGGCCTCTTTCATGACCGATTGGCAATTGAAGGAAGAACATTGAATGAAACTATTGAGACTCACATCTGAGGCCTCTTTCATGACCGATTGGCAATTGAAGGAAGAACATTGAATGAAACTATTGAGACTCACATCTGAGGCCTCTTTCATGACCGATTGGCAATTGAAGGAAGAACATTGAATGAAACTATTGAGACTCACATCTGAGGCCTCTTTCATGACCGATCGGCAATTGAAGGAAGAACATTGAATGAAACTATTGAGACTCACATCTGGGGCCTCTTTCATGACCGATTGGCAATTGAAGGAAGAACATTGAATGAAACTATTGAGACTCACATCTGAGGCCTCTTTCATGACCGATTGGCAATTGAAGGAAGAACATTGAATGAAACTATTGAGACTCACATCTGAGGCCTCTTTCATGACCGATTGGCAATTGAAGGAAGAACATTGAATGAAACTATTGAGACTCACATCTGAGGCCTCTTTCATGACCGATTGGCAATTGAAGGAAGAACATTGAATGAAACTATTGAGACTCACATCTGAGGCCTCTTTCATGACCGATTGGCAATTGAAGGAAGAACATTGAATGAAACTATTGAGACTCACATCTGGGGCCTCTTTCATGACCGATTGGCAATTGAAGGAAGAACATTGAATGAAACTATTGAGACTCACATCTGAGGCCTCTTTCATGACCGATTGGCAATTGAAGGAAGAACATTGAATGAAACTATTGAGACTCACATCTGAGGCCTCTTTCATGACCGATTGGCAATTGAAGGAAGAACATTGAATGAAACTATTGAGACTCACATCTGAGGCCTCTTTCATGACCGATTGGCAATTGAAGGAAGAACATTGAATGAAACTATTGAGACTCACATCTGAGGCCTCTTTCATGACCGATCGGCAATTGAAGGAAGAACATTGAATGAAACTATTGAGACTCACATCTGGGGCCTCTTTCTAATTGGATATTTTGGATACAGCGATACAATATTGTCTTTCTAATCTTTCGATACAGCGAGAGCACCTGTATCCCTGTAAAGGTTCTCTCTCTAATCTTTTACAGTTTACAGCAAAAAAATCGAATCTTTACAGGAAATGGATACAAATTTACAATTCTAGAGGCTGCTGTAAAGATGGATAGAGCACTCATTTACGATGTTTTTTCTTCATGTTTTTGTTGTTTTTTTCATATGTCCTATGGTGAGTAACGAGATGGTTTCTTAACACTTCTCCTACTAGAAATTAAGGCATCCGAGGTGCTAGTGTAAGATGTGACATTCTGGGACTCACTCTCTGCTCTAATCGGTTTAGATCTGGTGAAAGTACGAGAGATCGGGACGGTAGGAGATCTGGTGAAAGTACGAGAGATGGGGACGGTAGGAGAGGGGATGGAAAGGATAGATTTCCTTGAAGGGAGGAGTGGATACAAGTGGTCGCGAGATAGGAGAGGGTAAGAATTACCGACACTTTGTACCGCGTCACTTTGTATACGACACTTTGTACCCCGTCACTTTGTACCGCGACACTTTGTTCCGCGACACTTTGTACCGCGTACGGCCTCGTTAGCTAAGCCGTACGGCCTCGTTATCGTAAACTTTTACTAAGCCTAAGCGTTTTTTTAATGTAAAAATATGTTCTAATGTAAAAATAAAACGCGCGGCCTCACTCAAGTCGCGGTACAAAGTGTCGCGGTACAAAGTGACGGGGTACAAAGTGTCGGGTACAAAGTGTCGTATACAAAGTGACGCGGTACAAAGTGTCGTGATACGGAGGGTAAGGTTGGTTATGCGAATAGGAGGGATAGATGAAAGGTTTGCGACTAGAATTGTCTTTCTTCCAAGCTCTGAATGCTTCGTGGTATTTCCTCTCGCATTTAGTTTGGCTGTGTTTGATGTAGAGATCAGGATGAAACGAGGAGAGGATGTGTTAGGAGGATAAGACTTGTTGTAGAAATGAAGTTGTCGGTAAAACAATCTTCAGAGGCCGTATGCTTGGAAAACAGATTATAATAATCTGGATAATTCTAATCCAAGGATTACAAAATCCAAAAAAGTTAAAAAAATCTAGGATTATGAAATCGGTATGCATGGATGTCAGATTTCTTAAACTTGGATTATTGTCAAAAAGGACGCAGCGTAAGCACTAAAATGCATCAAAATGCACTCTAAAAACTATAATTGTCGAAAACTAAATGCACTCTAAACACTATAATTGTCGAATATTAGTATTGTTATATAATTACAACAGTTTTTTTTCAATTAATTTCGTTGTTTTTGTTGTTGTTAAAGCCGAGTTGAATGTTGAATGTAAAATTTGATGGAATTGGTAGATAAAATATCAATATGAACATTTTCAACCTGTTTTAAATGAATCTTTAGATGAAAGGTGATTTTTAGTAATCGTTGTACTCTATTTGGGACTTCTGCACTTTAGCCCCCTCTCCCCCTCCCCTCCCAGAGGTTCCATGGGTCAGTTCAATTGGGTCATGTTCTTGATACGGCCTCGTTAGCGTAAACTTTTACTAAGCCTAAGTGCTTTCTGATGTAAAAATAAATATACAATAAATACTTTCATTAAATCATAGCAAATTAGAAAAAAATTCCGTTCCGTTTTACTTTCACTACACACTTCAAAAAGAGCAACATGAACGGAATGGGTCAAATTGAGCCGAGAATCCTTTTGGATTACTAACTAACCCACCTCCGGAGTAGGGTTACGAATTTTTTCGGATTATCTCTAATCCAAAAGTATTATAGCTTCCATGCATACCGGATTATTGAAATGTGTTTGGATAACTGATAATCCAAGCTCATAATCCTTTTGGATTGCTCCATGCATACGGCCTCAGAGGTCTTGGGGTTTGATTGCTTCTACTATTGAGAGAGGAGGGCATTCGATAGACTTTTTCAGGGTAGCATTGTACATTCATTCTATCGAAGATGCGTGTTATCCTTGAAATGTCTTCCTCGGCTCGTTGAGTGGCGGAATCGCTATTCGACTCGGGGAGGCGAAAGAGAACAACAGATCTGTATCTTTCCTGACGGTCGAGAATCTCTTTCGGAGACTCGTACTAAAGAAACTTGGATGAAGATAGAGGAGGTGGTTTGGGAGCATTGGTGTACGATGGAGATGAAACAGAATCTGATGGTACCGGATTACGCGAAGACGAAGAGATTGGGACAGAAGTTTCTACTTCAAGAACTGATGAAATGGGTAAAATGTCTTTAGAGGCTGACATGATACTAACTATTTTAGAAAGAGAGGCGATTTGATTATACAGAAAGTCAGGGTGTACAGAAAGTCCAGGTGCATAATAATTTTCCGATAAAAACTTAACGGATTGAGCAAATCAAACAAAATTTTCATCAAAGTTTATTCAATTAGTTTGGGATATAATTGCGTTTTCAAATTTGAAACAGCCCTCCTTTCTCTTTGACACAGGCGCGGAGTCGCTTGTGGAAGGCGCCCACCGTGGTGGACAGGTAAGCGACGTCAAGATCATCCCACGCCTTCTGTAGGGCGCGCTTCAAACTTTCCAAATTCTTGTGTGGGGAAGCACAGGCCTTGCTCTCAAGGACCGACCACACAGAGAATTCCAGAGGATTCAAATCAGGTGAGTACGGAGGCCATTCGGCGGATGTGATCATCGAGGGGAAATTGGTCTTGCACCCCTTTAGCCTTGTGGGCGGGCGCAGAGTCCTGCTGGAACGCCCATTTGCGTCCCGCGAAAAGAGCCTGGCTCCAGGGAAGTACTTACTTTATGAGAATGTCGTTCAGGTAGTTATTGGCATTCATTTTGACTCCCTGCTCGACGAAAACGAGCGGAGTCTTGCCAGTCGCGCAAATCCCGGCCCAGACCATGACAGAAGCGGGATGGCCCTTTCTCGAGACGTAACGGCCACTCTTATTGGCATTTTTGACCGATTTCGACCAAATCCTAGCGTCACCAAAAAACGAAAAGAGTTATCATTCTGATTTTTTCAGGGTATGTTAGCAACATTATGAACAAGATACAAGCGAAAAATCACACGACCGCTACGCCAAACAAAAAAGATGCCAAGTGACAAAATGGGACGGTCATTCGTCGTACCAGTCTCACGAAAGCGACGTATTGTGTTTTGAATGGTGCTGCGGGCGAATCCAGTGGTTCTGGCGATGTGCTTTTGAGTGTGACCGGACTGACTCAAGCGCAGAATGTAGCATCGGTCCATATCAGGGAGCGTTACCAGAAAACGAAAAGAGTTATCATTCTGATTTTTTCAGGGTATGTTAGCAACATTATGAACAAGATACAAGCGAAAAATCACACGACCGCTACGCCAAACAAAAAAGATGCCAAGTGACAAAATCGGGCACCTGGACTCTCTGTACACCCTTTAAAGTGTTTCAATTTGAACTTGATACGTATCGCATCTTCTGGATAGCTCTTTGTTCGAGTCGAGAAGGTTCCGGACTAGATTTGGCATGTCCTCGAGGCTCACGTGCGTTAGTATCGGGCCTTCCTTGAGATTCGAAGGAGTTTCATCTGAGATTAGAACATGATCGGCAGATGCTGTATTCGAAAAAGAGGCTCGTCTAGTTGACATGACTAACCCAAATGAGTTGACATGACTCACCCAAATGAGTTATTAGAATGTGAACACTCCTTATGAATTCGTGTAATTCGGAGCAGTTTTCAGCGAACCTCAATGTTTCGCTGAATATGGTATTGAGTCCTATGTTGGTGGGTATGTTTGACGAGTAGTGTGGATATTTGAGTACTTTAAAACTATAAAAATCAGTTTTATTATACAGATCAAATTTAATATTTCCGTCATGTTCAATTTTGATGAGATCTAGAAATTCAGCGGAAGTAAGTTCATTATTTGTTTGTTCACGTGTGAGTGAAATCTCATAAATCTCTTTAGTGATGGAGTATAATTGGTCGATTCTATCCGATATGTGAATCAGGTCATCTATATATCTGAATGTACAGTTTAAAGAGTTTTTAAGAATATGAGTATTGGTAATATTTTTGTTTATGTAAGAGAATTCCATCATAGCTAGTGTGAGATCAGCGATTTGTGGTGAAGCATTTTTTCCTTGTGGTATGCCTTTATTTTGTTTAAATATAGTTTTGTTAGATAGTGCATAACTATTATCCAGTATATAAGTTACATTCACGTGAAAGCTTCGAGACAGCTTCCCCGCCAAAAAGCCATTCTCGAACTTCCTCTCTCTCTCATGCGCATTCGAGCTAAAAAAAAAAGGCAATTGAGGAGCCAGTAGAGAGAGAGAAATAGAGAGAGAAAGAGCAGATAGCAAGTGGAGACAGCGAGACAGCAGTAGAGAGAGAAATAGCAGATAGTCAGTGGAGACAGCGAGACAGCAGTAGAGAGATAAATAGCAGATGAGGGGGCCTGTTCTACAACATGCTTCCTTAGGCTGCGCACTGTTTTGCTCACCGACCGTTTTTTACCGTTAAAAAGTAAAACTAATTTGCTCACCTACAGTCAGAAACATACGAGTTTTTTTGAATTTTTTTTGCGGGAGCTCCCTGATTAGCAATTTTTATGAACGCTGTGACTGTCCAAATACATCATCTTCTTTCAAAATACAATAAGTTGCTCCATTTGGACAGTCACAGCGTTCATAAAAATTGCTAATCAGGAAGCTCCCGCAAAAAAAATTCAAAAAAAAACTCGTATGTTTCTGACTGTAGGTGAGCAAATTAGTTTTACTTTTTGACGGTAAAAAACGGTCGGTGAGCAAAACAATGCGCAGCCTTACAGTGCAATTGCTTTCAGGCGGGGGGCTAAAATTCAATGTACCCCGGTCGGCAATTGTATCGAGCATTTTGTGGCGTTTGATAGTGTTCCAGGCGCGCTTACAAGCATACGTTGCATTTTGAAACAAGGCGGCAATTAAAATTTTTCGTAAGTGAATCGCCTCAATCGGACTACGTGTATGATGAACAGTCGCCATTTTGCGAGAACTTGAAAAAGAAGCCTGATTTTTCGCACTTGTCATAACGAAATGTTGAAAAACGATCGGCACAAGTTTACTTAGGGGGCTCCGCTTCACTTGGGGGGCTCTTCTCGGTGCGTTCAAAAAATGTTTTTAAAAATTTTTTAAATGTAAATTTTCGTAGGCGATCTCGTTCGCCTAAGCCGTATGGCCTCTTTAGCGTAAAGTTTTTCCTAAGCCTAAGCGTTCTTTAATGTAAAAATAATCTTTTAAAAAGTTATCTTTAAAAATCCCCCCCCCCAATTGAAGCGCGGCCCACTCAAGTAAAAAAGAACCAAACGATCACTCAAATCACTCAGTTTTTTTCTCAGTTTTTCACTCAGTTTTTTGGTAAAATGTTTATTTTCTGCTTGACAATACACGTTGAAAAAGCATTGGCTTACCCATGGTCCACCCTGTAATTTAGAGACAGCTCTTGTAAATAAAATATGTTGTAAAGCTTTTGAAGGATAACGACATAACTGTTTGTTTTTTATTCTTCTCAAATGCTGTCAACAGCAAGAATAAATAAGTATCAGCGAGGGAACTGAGTGAGCAGCAGTTCATGTGCCCAATGCTCAGAATAACGAAAAACTTCGGCCATTACAAAAGCACGCCGTGCACGCTGTGCACACTGTGCTCGCTGTGTTCGCTGTGCACGCACGCTGCACGCTGTAAAATTACCAATGCACGCCGAGGCGCGGGAAAGAGAGAAAGAGTGTTTGACGCACTAGGGATAAATTAACTTTAAGGACCCACTGCACTGTAAGAAAACATGTAGTAGAACAAGGACCCACCTCTGCTATTTCTCCCTCTGTACTGCTGTCTGCTGCCTCTACTAACTATCTGCTCTTTCTCTTTTTCCCCTGTCTGCTGCCTCTACTAACTATCCTCTCTCTCTCTCTACTGTTGTACGTTCTTTTCAGCTCTCTGTACTGCTGTCTGCTACTGCTGTCTGCTGCCTCTACTAACTGTCCTCTCTCTCTCTCTCTACTGTTGTGCGTTGTTTTTCAGCTCTCTGTACTGCTGTCTGCTACTGCTGTCTGCTGCCTCTACTAACTATCCTCTCTCTCTCTCTCTCTACTGTGGTGCGTTCTTTTTGATCCCGAACGCGTGTGAGAGAGAGAGAGAGAGTTTGAAAAGTTTTTGAGAGATAACACGCATGAGAAAGAGGGAAAAGTTGAGAAGTTTTTAAATAGCTTTTGGGTTGGGAACCTATCTCGAAGATGTTGAGTGAATCTAAAATGATTTCGTTTTAGTTTTTTTGTTATGTTTTTTGTTATTGTTTTTTTTGTTGTTATTGTTTGTTTGTGTTCTCTCTCTCTTTTTGATCAAAGAAATGTTTTCGGAAAAACAAAATTACGTCCTTCTATACGCACGCCAAACCATTACTAATGCAATTTTTTTGCTTAACTCTGCTTCATGCGCTTTATTTAGTTTTTTCGAGTTTTCATGTTATTTTTCTGCTTAGGCTTAGACAAAAATTTACGCCAACGAGGCCGCACGGCTTTATAAAATTTTTTATGATTCACGTATGTTTTAATTTTGTTTAGTAAAACAGGGGGGACTTAAAGTAAAACAGGGGGGACTTAAAGTAAAACAGGGGAAGACTTGAAGTAAAACAGGGGGGGACTTAAAGTAAAACAGGGGGGACTTAAACTTCCACAGGAAATTTTCTGGAAAAGTGTTGGTCGGTGGGTCCCTAAAATTAAAAAGGTCCGGGTATTTTACTTTGATTCCCACTTGTGGGGTGGGACTAAAAATTAAATTTACTTTGGGGACCCCCCTTTTTGGTCTTTTACTTTTAGGGACCCCCCCCCTTTTGGGTCGTTTTATTGGAGGGTGGGTCCCTCTTCTACCACGGGGGTCCCTAAAGTAAAAGTTTCCCACGCACTATATTGTTTCACACTATAATTTAGTTATGAAAAGTGATAATTTTTACTAAAAGAATACTTTTGGGCTATTACAAAAGAAATATATTAGGGCGACGTTTTAAATAAAGCGCATGAGCGGAGTTAAGAATTTTCGGCAATTACCGAAAGGAGGCAAGAGGGAGGCATGAGGGAGGACGCCTCGTTAGCTAAGCCGTACGGCCTCGTTAGCGTAAACTTTTACTAAGCCTAAGCGTTTTTTAATGTAAAAATATATTTTAATAAAAAAATAAAACGCGCGGCCTCACTCACGCCTCCCGGTTTCTTGCTTCCTTCTTTCCTCCTTTCGGTAATTGCCAGAATTTTCCCGCGCCTCGGCGTGCATTGGTAATTATACAGCGTGCAGCGTGCGTGCACAGCGAACACAGTGAGCACAGTGTGCACGGCGTGCTTTTGTAATAGCCAAAACTTCAAAGATCAAGAAGATTTATTTGTTATGATGACACAGTAAGCACACCAAAACGAACTCTTTCAAGAACTCCTTTCCAAACTAAATTTTCTTCTTTTGAGTGTTTGTTATGATCAAGCTGTCAAAAATAGAAAATGTATCATGAGCGTCATTCTTTTCAGTCCAGTGTTCATCCCGAGAGCCACATATAAATCACTTTCAAGATGAAAGTTCTCGCCAAGGTTAACTCTATTGTTATATCCACACTGCAACTAGAGAAAAAGATCTATCGCTTTTTGCAGCCTTCTCGTATATCTTCCATCGATGCTTGTTTCCAAGAAGAAATGGGATCACTCCCTGAGGACTACTGGCCAGATTGGATGGCGGAGTTGAAAAAAGACAACGACCGTACGCCTCAAGTTGAAAATTTCTGATGTTACCTCTTCATAAAAATAACCGGCTCATATTCCCTGTAGGGCATAACCTGCGTCTTGTCTTGCAGACATTGAATACTAAACGAAAAAATGGCTTTAAACGCTACGGTTTCGAAAAGTTTCTTCATTAGTGATCATTTTGAGTATCAAAGACTCCGGTTTTTGAAGAAAGAAAATTTTTAATAAAAAATGTTTTTACATTGATAAATTAATTTTACATTAAATAAAACGCTTAGGCTTAGGCAAAAGTTTACGCTAATGAGGCCGTACTGCTTAGGTTAACGAGACCGTATAAAAAAAAGCCACTCTGCACTGTCTGGTGTCTAGTATGCCCATGAGTATAAAAGAGCCACATAACCATCTCCGAAGTTCAGGTTCACCTAAGACACTTTTCTCTTCTTCACTCAATCGCACTGTCTCAATGCATAATTGTGTATTTCATAAGGAATCAGAATTACATTTTGATTTTAGGAATGCGATTCTTTTAGGTCGCTTAGCTGAAGTGGATGAAGGAAGTTGGCTTTTCCTAACCGAGAAGAGCGTGCAGTACATCTTTACTCTATGTGCTCGACTCCGCCTTCCGCATGAAGTTCGGTACTCCGCGGCCATGATTTTGGACAAGTTAGTACTCACTTGCCTGAGGAATTCTATGTTGTCTCCTTTGGTTGAGAGAGTAACCGAGTCAGAGATTTTTTTAGTCTTTTTTATGTAATAGTCTTCCTCACTGTTTTTTACCGCTTTTCGGCAGAGTGTGAGCTACCCTAAAATAATGTACAGACCTAACCTAAAATAACGAAGGCTCGCTATTGTGTTATTGTTAGTGGTTAGAAGTTGATCATGAATTGTATGTCTGAATATTCAAACAATTGAAAGGCTAAGCGAGTGATGCTTCTCTGTTTTTTTCGTTTTTTAAAGCAGCGAAAGCTGCAGGTTCATGCGAGTTCACACACGACAGATGTTCCACTTCTTGCGCCTGACTAATATGCGCGGGAGAGAGAAAAGAGAGGAATGGGAGAAAGTTGAGACCAGCATGTCCAGGTGACTGTTTTCATAAACTAAACTTTTCTTGAAACAACTCCCGAATGATTCAAATCCTTTACTATGAATTGTCATGAAAACTGCTCACCGAAGCAAGTTTATAAGCCATGTCCAATTTGTTGAATGAGGTTTCATTCTTCATCTACAAACAGACTTTCTGTTTTTAACCTCGTAGTTTTTGAAAAAATCTCTATCGGTGTGCAAAAATAACCTTCTGAACCGACGACACTGAATGTGCTCAAAGAAGTCTGTTAGTCAGAAAAGAACCACTATCTTGAGAAGAACCAGTTTTATTCCATTAAATATGATAATATTCAAGGCAGCTCACACTCCGTCTCTGCACCGCAATTCAAATCTCCTCTAAAGAACACAATTATCATAATGTTGGTTTTTTTCAAAAAGATGTAACAGTACCTGCAAAATTTGTTTTTCTCAGTCATAGGTTGAATATGTCTTGATTTTTCAATAGGTTTTGTAGGCTGAAAATTTCACTTTTAACTTTACGAAACCGGTTGAGGCTGAGTTATGGCTAATGAAACGTTCTATTTTTGTAGAGGAGTGAAGATTTTTTTCAATTCTAGCTGTGAAAACTATGATACATTCATTTTGAGTGAGGGAGAAGGTCGGTAGGTCGGTCGCCCTAGAATTTTTTTTGCCAATCGGCAGTTTACCTATGTTCTCAGTTCAAACAGTGTTATATATAATGTGGTATAAACAATGTAATGTGGATAAACGGAATGATCCGACAAGTGGACTCCGCCATCGCGGGCCAGCGCTAAGAAGAAGAAGAAGAAATGTGATATACTGTATCGATAAACGGAATGATCCGACAAGTGGACTCCGCCATCGCGGGCCAGCGCTAAGAAGAAGAAGAAATGTGATATACTGTATCGATAAACGGAATGATCCGACAAGTGGACTCCGCCATCGCGGGCCAGCGCTAAGAAGAAGAAGAAATGTGATATACTGTATCGATAAACGGAATGATCCGACAAGTGGACTCCGCCATCGCGGGCCAGCGCTAAGAAGAAGAAGAAATGTGATATACTGTATCGATAAACGGAATGATCCGACAAGTGGACTCCGCCATCGCGGGCCAGCGCTAAGAAGAAGAAGAAATGTGATATACTGTATCGATAAACGGAATGATCCGACAAGTGGACTCCGCCATCGCGGGCCAGCGCTAAGAAGAAGAAGAAATGTGATATACTGTATCGATAAACGGAATGATCCGACAAGTGGACTCCGCCATCGCGGGCCAGCGCTAAGAAGAAGAAGAAATGTGATATACTGTATCGATAAACGGAATGATCCGACAAGTGGACTCCGCCATCGCGGGCCAGCGCTAAGAAGAAGAAGAAATGTGATATACTGTATCGATAAACGGAATGATCCGACAAGTGGACTCCGCCATCGCGGGCCAGCGCTAAGAAGAAGAAGAAGAAATGTGATATACTGTATCGATAAACGGAATGATCCGACAAGTGGACTCCGCCATCGCGGGCCAGCGCTAAGAAGAAGAAGAAGAAATGTGATATACTGTATCGATAAACGGAATGATCCGACAAGTGGACTCCGCCATCGCGGGCCAGCGCTAAGAAGAAGAAGAAATGTGATATACTGTATCGCAAAGTAGGCTGAAAAGTAATTAAACTCTCTAAATTACGTTCATTAAAAATTTTTGTGCTCGGATAACTCAGATCTGAGCTTAAAGATTTTTTTCTTCTACCTCAATTATATGCAGAATTCCCATTTTAATAGTAAGATTTTTAACTTAAAAAGGCTCCTCGGAAGGCCTGGATATGGTTATCCAAGCCCTGTTTCAGTCCCTCTCAATGAAGCAAATCGCGAATTGCCTCCGCTCTCTCGGAACTCCCTACACGAAGCGGGCAGTGCTGAAATCTGAGCTGCGTGTCCTTAAGACTTTGGAGTTCTCACTACCAGAGTCTCCATTGGTCTACGCAGGTAGAGATACAGAGACAATTTCATTCACTCTTTATACCCTAAGGTTTGAACTAATAGTGTGAGAAAACTCTTCGGCGGAGTCATCAGACAAATTCACTCAAGCCACAGAATCTATTATTGTCGGTAGTGTTACACTAATCTAAGTTTTTTCGGTGTCCCTAAAACGCAGAAAAGAAGCGACTGTTTGTCTTTTCATCATGTTGTGAAATTAAACATTTTTATCGATTTTTTAAACGCATTGTTAAGGATGGGTATTTACAATTCCGCGATAAGTCATTTTAAAGTTGAACAGTATGGCGTATTAAAAACAAAAAGTGCTTGCAGAGTCGCTACTGTCGATTCTGCAGAAGTCGATGGCGGTGAAGATTGACTACGATGCTATGTGGAACTATGTCCTTATTTTGCTAGACATCGTATTCATCAAGGTCATCAAATGCATCCCTAACCTTTTTTTCGTTTTTCATTGAGATATCGTGTTCTATTTCCTTCATTTTTTAGCTTAGTGTAGTGATGATTATCAAATTCAGTATTGATTCATTCAATATTTTTGACTCAGGGAGATAAGGTCTACCTGCATCTCCTTCAATCTGTCATTGGCGAAAGAGGAAAGCGGTGCAGCAGGTCGTCCATTTAACTGATTTAACCCCCCCCCCTCAGCGCATATCTCGTCTTAGGATCGTCTTGAGACACATTCTTATCTCGCCCGTTGCTCCTCTTTAGCGTGATTTGTCGCATTAGCACGGTTGCCTCCTTTGTTGAAATTATCACCCAGTAGTATCTTTAACTTGAGGAGAGAAAAATTCATTTGCATCAGGGCCGAAGGCAGAGACTATTTTGTAAAGGATCTCAAGTTCGGTTCCTAATTCGGACTGATCTACCAAAACAAAGATATTGAGAATGGTTGGTAGGGCTTGCACGAATGTGACTCTTTATATTGCTGCTTTGACCAAGGGTTCAGCCTCTGGTTCTACCAAGATACTTCCTCGAAACACACTGGCAACAGTGGCCATTCATGACTCTACAGCCTTAAGAGCCTGTCACGGATGGAGCCGGATCATCCAGTCCTGAATCGAGCGCGACCTCAGGTGGCGGATAGAGGGACGCCTCCCTACGAAGAATTCGTGCTGGGAGGTAGCGGGAGAAATCCCGCCGCGGACCAAAACTGGGTACTATAGCTCGTCAAAGGAGGGCGATGCCGGACCGGCCTGGGCATGCCACCGTCCAAAACATCAGCCGATACTCCGCTATACTTTTCAATGGTGAGTCGAGGCGCCAGTCAAATAGCCTCTTGCCTATCTCCGGTCAACGACAGGCGAGACGTCTCTACTCCCACCAAAAACGATGCTAGGCCGGCTTGACCACCCACTCACAAGGCCTATAGCATGAACAGGTTGCTACAACGATGTCTGCCTTCACAAGGTGCAGCATGACAGTCTCAGGACTGCAAATGACATCAAAACCCTTCTCCGGACGCATCTTGTCCGAAGAACACGAGAACTTCTCTCATTAAAGAGAGTGTTCATAACCAAGTCTTCGATGCGGGATGCTTGCCGGCAACAACAACAACAACCAAGATACTTCTATGTATCATTTCCGGGGAGCGCGTACCCTACCGCGAGGCGGGAATTAGCGTGAGGTAGATTGTATTCATGAGTGCTCAAGGGAGAGCATACTAAGAGCAGCGGGCAAGAAGATGAGTTGTGAGTAAAAACAAGATGTTGTTGTTCCTCTCGACTGGACCCATAGGTCCAGTCGAGAGGAGTCCTTTTGGGATAGGTTGGTGAGGATCCTTTTGAGTCCGGAGAGATTTTCTCCGTCTACACTCGCACCGCAGTCGGCGATCCTCTTGGCGAGACCCATTCGTTAACCGGAGAAGGGCAAGAGGTTATTTCACTGGCGCCTCGACTCGCCATTGAAAGTATAGCGGAGTATCGGCTGATGTTTTGTCCGGTGGCATGCCCAGGCCGGTCCGGCATCGCCCTCCTTTGACGAGCTATACTACCCAGTTTTGGTCCGCGGCGGGATTTCTCCCGCTACCTCCCAGCACGAGTTCTTCGTAGGGAGGCGTCCCTCTATCCGCCACCTGAGGTCGCGCTCGATTCTGGACTGGATGATCCGGCTCCATCCGTGACAGGCTCTTAAGGCTGTAGAGTCACGAATG
>OZ057408.1:17391107-17428644 GCA_964056735.1 Allodiplogaster pararmata | reverse complement strand
TGACGTATTTTTTTTTATTTGACTAAAATAGGTAGACGTCGCAAATTAGGCTGACGTATTTTTTTATTTAGGTAGACGTTTCACTAAAATAGGTAGACGTTTATTATTTCCCTTATATATATATGTGATCTGTTCTTGGACCTTTCCTTTATATCCTTCATATAGCTGATCCAAGAAATGTCCTCGAACCTTTTCATAATCAAGCTTATGCGGACGACATTAAGTTATACAGTTCCTAAAATAAGAATAATTTTGATGATCGATGTTGTGATTTGCAGTCTGCTCTAGGTGCTGTTCATGATTGCTGTACTTCAAATGACCTTTATCTCTTCCTCTAAAAGGACCCATCTCCATTTGGGTTCTCACACCTATAAGCCAACATATAAAATCAATGGCATTGAATGAAAGAAATTCGATTTCTTGCTATGTCTAATGCACAATGATGTGTGCTCGGTCGGTGTATTGGTAACGCTCTACAAGCCCCGGTTAGGCAGAGGAGGTTCGGTCCCGGCTGAGTGTCGTTTTTGCCCGTGCGATGAATTTCTTTCATTCATAGTCTCAGCCCATCGTTGCTTAAACGATTTACATAGATCAAAAATTGATCAATGGCATTTTATTATAAAAAAAATTTCTCAAGTGCGAGCTTTAGGCGTTCAAATAGTTCCAAATTTTCGACGTAGTCCTGCTGTAATCGATAGAGTTTCCAAGGCTAGTGCAGCAATGTACTCTTTATTCCGAGCAGTCACAATAAATGATCCTGTAAATAAGAGTATTCCCTACTCCTCGTTGATCTCAAGCAATGGTTTTTTATACCGAGCAGAGGAGCGGACTGTTCGCAGAAACTTGTGCAAAAATCGTGTGGTGTGACGGGAACCGAACCCGTGACCTTTCGCGTTCCGGGCGAATGCTCTCCCCACTGAGCTACACACGCACACATGATAATGCACATTTTTAAGGCCCATACAACATGCCCCCCTCTCAACACCGTGGTCTCTCGAGGTCTGGGGTCAGAGGACTAGGCGCCTTTGTTTCTGCGAACTAGCCCATGCTCGGGTTTTCTTCTTTTTTCTCTTTTTTTCTTTTCTTTTGTTCTCTTTTTATCCTCTTTTCTCATCCCGGTTCGGCCCCCATGTAAATAAGAGTATTCCCTACTCCTCGTTGATCTCAAGCAACGGTTTTTTATACCGAGCGGAGGAGCGGACTGTTCGCAGAAACTTGTGCAAAAATCGTGTGGTGTGACGGGAACCGAACCCGTGACCTTTCGCGTTCCGGGCGAATGCTCTCCCCACTGAGCTACACACGCACACATGATAATGCACATTTTTAAGGCCCATACAACATGCCCCCCTCTCAACACCGTGGTCTCTCGAGGTCTGGGGTCAGAGGTCTAGGCGCCTTTGTTTCTGCGAACTAGCCCATGCTCGGGTTTTCTTCTTTTTTCTCTTTTTTTTCTTTTCTTTTGTTCTCTTTTTATCCTCTCTTCTCATCCCGGTTCGGCCCCCATGTAAATAAGAGTATTCCCTACTCCTCGTTGATCTCAAGCAACGGTTTTTTATACCGAGCGGAGGAGCGGACTGTTCGCAGAAAACTTGTGCAAAAATCGTGTGGTGTGACGGGAACCGAACCCGTGACCTTTCGCGTTCCGGGCGAATGCTCTCCCCACTGAGCTACACACGCACACATGATAATGCACATTTTTAAGGCCCATACAACAATCCTGAGATTCTAGTCAGATGTTTTAAAACATATGTATTGCCTCATTTGGAATACGCTTCTTGCTTTTGGATTTCGTTTTTTTCGAAAAACATTAAATTGATCGAACGTGTACTTAGGCCATTTACTCGGATTGTCTGTTATAGATGTTTCCCCAATGCTGCACTCTCTATGCCTTTACAAAGATCGATTAGTGAAACTGAATCTCTCGTTTCTTCATATTCGAAGATTTTCAGCTGATCTCAAAGTATGCTGTAAAATCTACAACAGCCTCTCGCTCATCAAGAGAGAACAAGTATTTAGAAATGTATTTCCTACTCGAACACACCATTATGGTATTTTCGTTGAATGTACAGAAAACACCGTACGTTTTGAATTGTTTGCGATTCAGCCCGCATGTCACAGAGAAACAACGTCCTGAAGGCCCTCGCCGGTAGCACCTGGGGCAACCAGAAGGAATCCTTACGGACAACCTTCAAAGCTATCTCACAAGCGATCTCCAGTTACGCCGCCCCCGCATGGTCCACTTTCTTATCCGCTTCGGCCCTCGAAAGGATCCAACGCGCCCAGAATGCCGGTCTCCGCGTAGTCACGGGCAATCATCAGATGGCAGACACCGATCACTTACACAGAGAGTCCAAGGTCATGCGCACAAAGTCACACCTTCACATGCTCTCCGCTCCATACCTCGCTAGGACAATGGATCCAGTTCAAAACCATCACGGCCTCTTGGAAAGTCATGCTCCACTACGCACCATGAAAAACGACCTCATCATGAGCTGCAAGCACACGGTCGAGTCCGCAGCCTCAACAGCAACAGACCCTCTCAACGGGAAACTCGTCGCAAACGCCATACACACAATGATGGTCTCCAGCGAACTCCAATCAATGAAAGGCGCCGTCATTCTCGGAGGTAGACCCCCGCCCGACATCAACGTGGAAGAAAATGACCTTCCCCGCAGCACAAGATGTACGCTCTCCCAGCTTCGATCCGGATTCAGCAGATTCACAAACTCGTATCTACACCGTATCGACGAGTCCATCCCAGACGTCTGCCCAACATGCTCATCCACACCTCATGACGTCGCACACCTGTTCGATTGCATTGGCGACCCTACGACACTCTCACTCATCGACTTATGGGAGAAACCACGAGAAGTGGCAAACTTCTTGAAGATGTCTATCTAAAATTGACGATTTATACACAACGAAAGACGAAGCGAAAAGAAACATATCACGTGGGCCTCGCTCTTCGATGACGGCTACAACCGGCAACAACAACAACAATTGTTTGCGATTAGAATTACTCGGATGTTCCACCAATTGCCCAGAGATGTAATACGGAATGCATCATTCGCAGTGTTTAGACATTACTTAGCGACCTCCTCTTTTGTAGAAATTCTTGCTAATAACATTATGAGCAATGTTATTTTTGTTTGAAAGCGTTGAATTGGTTTTTAAAACTTTTTCGCGTTGTGTTTTGTATTCTCGAATCACTTTTGCATTCCAAAAGAAATGAATATAGGTATATATGAAAGAACTTTCTGAATTCGCTGATGACTCATTCATGACTGTTAATTATTCCAATCAGATCGATAAGTGGGAGCGGGAGAATCTGGCCTGCCAAGTGGACTTCTTGAAATTGCAAGAGAAACTGGAAGACAAGGGTCCCGTAGCTGATGTCATCGCTTGGAATGATGGCGAGAAATGGATGTTTGTTTGTTTTCAAAGCTGTTATTTCTTGTTCCTCAATGACAATGTAAACTTGAGAATTTAGCACTACTAAGGCGATGAAGTGGATTATGTAATTGCTTAATTGACATCAGTAATAGTTATCTATGTATATAGAGTAATCAATACCTCGATATACAAAATACAGAATAATCAAAACCTCGTAGAATAATCAATACCGCGATAATATTGAATAAGTATTTGTTTGTATTTTTCAATCGAAAATGCAAATAGTTAGTTTCAAGCATTGGTAAACTGCCAACTGGCAAAAAAAATTCTAGAGTGACCGATAGGATGTTTCTTTCACCCGCACTGCGGGTGAAAAAAAATCTATGTTCTCTTCAAAAAGTGCGAAAAACATTCAAATATATGCACTCGAAAGAAGAAATGTTCGATTTTTACCTATGAAAATTCCAAATCAAAGAAAACAATTCCAAACTCTTTTAAATTCTGGAAATCTATGCGCTCGAGAAAAATTATGCGGGTGGTAAGAAACACCCTGGTGACCGACCTACCGACCTTCTCCCCCACTCGAAATAAATGTAACAGAGTTTTCACAGCTAACTTGGAAAAAAAACTTGTTTCGTAAATTTTTAAAAAAGTCTTCATCCCTCTACATAAATAGTACTTTTCATTAGCCATAACTCAGCCTAAACCGGTTTCGTAAATTAAAAGTGAAACTTTTAACCTACTTTAGCGATAGATCTATTGAAAAATCAAGACATATTTTACTACCTATGGTCTCAATTTAACCAGGATGGTTAAGTAATGAGATTAATACCATTACAGTAAGAAATGCTCATGGTACGATTCGTAGTGCATGCTGATGGGAAACTTTGTTGTACTATGAATAACTGAATCGATTTTTAAAATCGTTCATAGAAAAAAGCTTCATCTCAAAAAAGGTCTTGTATGAGCTCTTATCACTTTGAGGTGCTTAGGTCTTCTAGGTGTGAGAATGGGGTATCTGTTCCCTGTTGGAGGTGCCGAATGTTGAGGGCTTGTCTGGATACTTCATTCCGTGGCCGACTCAGTCTTTGTCAGCCAATGGCGAGTTTCCGCCTGAACGGAGAATGGGCGAAATTGGGGGAACATGGTTAGATTGTGCTCGAGTCTCAATCCATCTTTCTCTCTCCTTTCATCTTTTCTCTTCCCTTATCTGCTTTCATCTCTTCGTTTCTCTAACGCTTTATATCTGTCTCTCTCTTTCATCTACTTGATGAACTTGTGTTTTTTTAATTTGGTGGTTGCAAGAAAGATAAGGAGACGCTTCTTTCAGATAATATGTCGTACTGCTTCACTATTTCTCCGAATGGCAAGACGGTCGAGATCTACACTCCCTCGTCTGAGCACGGCAGCCACGTTGCTAACATAGCGGCGGGTTGCTTCCCTGATGAAGTTGCCCGAAATGGATTGGCACCCGGAGTGCAGGTTGGCATCACAGGGTTCAATAGTGAACCGGATCATACGTGATCTCCACGAAAATGATCTACCTTCTCTTTTCTTTCCGTTCTTTTCCACTTCTTCTCTTGTTCTCTTTCCTTTTTTGACTTCCCTTTCTTTTTTTTTATATTTCGCATGGCTTGTATGAACAACCCTTTTTCCCGGTCACATTGAACTCTTGGTTGTAATGGCTCCCTCGTCAACAATGAGTGATTTTCTCACCTGCTATGCTGATGATCTTAGATATATGTGATTTTCGAAAAATAATTCCTTGCGAACAAAGTAAGTAATACCTGTGAAATTACAAAAAACATTTCAATACTTATGAAAAGGAAAATCCGGAACACTTCGAAGGAATTGGGCGCATTCTTGAAAATCGAATTTAGAAAAAATTATACACTAAAGATTTGGTACAGGTTGCAATAAACACTTTGATTTTATTCTATACTGCATATATATGATCACATGATTGAAACTTCAGTGCAAAACAGATAAATAAATATTTAAAAAATTGAAGGATGTTTTAAGAAAAGTGGTTTTTTTGGAAAACTCTTGCGTTCAAATCGCTGAACCGTTAGTTCGTTCCAAATTAAGAAACGAGAACACTCAACCAAGTACTGTACATAACATGATTTTACGCTGAAGAATTAGTGGACATAAGCTTCTGTGAAGCGAAATTCGTGAATTCGGTGTATAGCTCGGTCCTTCCATAGGAATATACAAAAAAGGTGCTTATTTAGCGAGACATTAGAAAATAGTTTGTGAACAATGAATATGATAATAGGTGATTTCAATCAACATCGGAGACCATCGATTGAATGCGATGGAAACAGGACAGGCGCTCACTCGAGCATTCAATTTATGTGCCGAGTGGAAAGTCGATGTTGCCAATCTCTCATTCACCGAGAGCTCCGCCTACTCCAATAAAGGGTTACTTACTATCACTCTTTCTACATATCTCTCTCTTTCTCTTCACTCGCACTATAACTCTCTCTTTGCTTAGGGTTCTTTTATTAACCTATATATTTAAACAGCTAAAAAAAATAGGAAAAATGAGAGCCCAAGCGCTGGGTTGCAGACGAATTATCGAATCCCTCCGGCACATGATAGAGAAGCACAACGTCCTATTCGTGTGTTCGGTGGGTAACACAGGGCCTGCTCTCTCCTCGGTCGGGAGTCCTGGAGGGACGACTGACTCAGTCCTCGGTTACTCATTTCGCAATCTTGGCTAGTCAGGACCCGGTTTTTGAAGAAGGAAGTCGCAGGAATCGCTGCTTATCTCACGGCAGAGATGGCGGATCCGATGTATGGGGTCTTCAGCAAAGTCCCCTCCAACGTTTTCAACTGGTCATCCAGAGGGCCTTCGTCAGTACATTCTATTATTTAGGCGGAGATTTAGAACTTGAGGAGCTTGAGCCAACGGAATACCTGAAGAACATTATATATGATAAGTAAGAGCAAAAGAAAAATTTGAGCCATTTCGAGATTCATTATTGAGGCTTTATAAAAAAATTTCATATAATAAATTTATAAATAAGTAAGTGACCGAGAATAGGAGTTGGAGTTACATATATTTTTCGACGGAATAAGTTTTGTAGTGATGTTTTTATGTTTTCCTCAGTGTTTTGAAAAACTCTGCGATGAATTGTCTTATTGAAGTGTTTTTGTATATTCAGAATAGCTTTATAAATTTCTTTAGCATTCAAACTTGGGTTCAGAATGAATATATGAAAGAATGCGTTGAATGACCCTGTACCATTTCCTTTTATGCGCTTTGCGAGTAAAATTCTTGCGCTGTCCAAAAAATCGGCGCTGAATATTATCTTTGAGTGTGGCATATTCTATTCTTATCGCACTCAGATTATCTTTAAAGTGTTTTTCTTATTTTAACCTTTATTCTTCTTCTGCGGTTGATGAAAAATGTTTGGAATTTGAGGACAGACGGTGGGCTGGGCGTCTCTCTGTCGGCTCCGGGAGCTGCGTATACGGGCGTTCCCCGCTACTCGCGGAAGGCGAATCAGCTGATGAACGGGACGTCGATGTCGTCTCCGAACGCGGCGGGAGCCATCGCTTGTCTCCTCTCCGCCCTTAAGGCAGAGGCCATCAACACATCTGTATACAGGGTTACTTCAGCCTCTCCTTCCCTCTGTGTATGTTGTTGTTGTTGTTGTTGTGGCCGGCAAGCAGCCCGCATCGAAGAATTTTGGTTATGAACACTCTCTTTGATGAGAGAGGTTCTCGTGTTGTTTTTCGGACGAGATGCGTCCAAAGAAGGGTTTTGAGGTCCTTTGCAGTCCTGAGACTGTTATGCTGCACCTTGTGAAGGCGTACATCGTTGTAGCAACCTGTTCATGCTATAGGCCTTGTGAGTGGGTCGTCAATCCGGCCTAGCATCGTTTTGGTTGGGAGTAGAGACGTCTCGTCTGACGTTGACCGGAGATAGGCAAGAGGCTATTTGAATGGCGCCTCGACTCGCCATTGAAAAGTATAGCAGAGTATCGGCTGATGTTTTTTCCGGTGGTTTGCCCAGGCCGGTCCGGCATCGCACTCCTTTAACGAGCTATACAGTTTATAAAGTCTTTTCGGTAATGTGTGGTAGATCTGGATGTCAAGGGATACTCCCTCAAGGACACCAGAATTCTTTAAGATACAATTCGGGCTTGAAAGCCGTTTCTTGTCTTGCCTGCCACGCGGGACTTCCAAAGATAGCCTTTACAGGTTTATTCACAGAACCAACGAACGATTAAATAACGAACAAACGAACCAACTAACAAGAATAAATGATAGAGAAGGAGTAAAATGAGGAGTGATTAAGAGAGAGAGAGAATTATGAAGAGAGAAGAGAGAAAGAACCAATTAAGAGATAATGAAAATTATGGAGAGAATGAGAATTATGGAGAGAGAGAATGAAAAGAGAGGAACGAAGTTAAGAGAACCCGAAAACTAGAAGTGAATTTAAAGAAATGAGTAACTTACGTTACGTTACCCGGATCACTATCTAACTAGTCCTAGTAAGCTAACTTCGCGCCTGTCCGACGGCTTGACTGCCTTCTTCCGGAACTTGAATGAGCGGTTGAGATCGACGAGCGATTGAGATCTGCTACGTGCAACAGGACGTACCTGTCTCAAACTTGGGTAATTAAACCTATGTTCTTGAAACATAGGTGACAATAACGCGCGCGCGGAAGAAGACGAAGAAGACAGACTTCTAATACTATATTGAGTGATAAGGTTAAAGAGAAAAAGAAGAAATGTTTCCTACCGGAAGAAAGACCGAGTAAGAACGATGAGGTAAAAGAAAAAATAATATAACTTAAGCATAATAAGTTATTAACCTTAAAAGATAACTTATAAAGCTTAACACAACAAAAAACAACGAAAAAGTAACACAACAAAATGCAGCGACGTGTCGAATTTTTTTTCTTCAATTTAAACGCTTTATCAAGATCAGCAAGCCACATCGGAGATATAACATCATCGATTATGGGATCTGTTGCGACATGTGACGACTCCACTCCTCAGCGTTCTCTGCCTTCCTTAGGAATTGGGGACCAACCCTCCATCTTCTGTCGCTCATGATGGCGCTACGATCCCGGAGCGCCAAATCTTCTCGGGAAAGGATTCTCACAGACGAGGGAAGAGACGGTGCGGGGAGCAACCGTTCATGGAGGGAGACGAATGAAAGAATGTATTATTCATGGAGAACGTGTCGAATGTGGGCCTAAAATATTTTAGGAGAAACCTAAATTTGATTAGAGAAAGTTCGAGAAAGGCGTCGCCCTTACACTAAAATTACCTACACCAAAAAGGGGTAATCACAATATGATTATGATTACACAGTTTTGGTCTGCGGCGGGATTTCCCCCGCTACCTCCCAGCACGAATTCTTCATAGGGAGGCATACCTCTATCCGCCACAGGTCGCGCTCGATTCCTGGACTGGATGATCCGCATCCATCCGTGACAGGCTCTTAAGGCTGTAGAGTCATGAATGGGAACTGTTGCCAGTGTGTTTCGAGACCCCCTTTATATGGTTACAGCTTCTTCTTTTGCAGGTACGCTTTGCTTTGGAGAACTCCGCCTTCCAGCCTGCGGGTTGTGACAAACTATCGATTGGACATGGCCTTGTACAGGTGAAGAATCGAACTCTCTCTCTCTCTCTCTCTCTCTCTCTCTTTCTCTCTCTCTCTCCCGATGAAATGTAGTTTGAATAACGATTTGTCTTATCATCAATAGGCATACATTATGCAGATCTCAGACGCTCTTGATCTACTGCGATCTCTCCCGAAAAACTTCATTCCGGACACTCTAAGGGGATTTGAGGTAACCTCATTTTCATGAAAAGTGAATAAATATCGTGTTTTGATTGAGTCACCTATTACATGGATAATCAGGTGAAATGTGAGGCAGCTTCCCATTCATTTGGCCACGGAATTGTGTTGAGAGAGTGGAAAGATGTCTCTACAACGCATCATTTCAACGTTCAAATCAAACCCATATTTGGTGAACAAGGTCAGTCCATGGGTCAAATTTCCACTTTCCTCTGTTTGGGGAAAAGGGTGATATTTTACTTTTTTGAAGACAAGTCAGAAGGCGTCGATTTCGAAGTCAATTGCACTGTGAGAGTGACGGCTTCGTGGCTGCGCGCTCCTTCTAATCTTATTATCAACAACCAAGTCTGCAAGTTCTTCCTGGACGTCTATCCGGAGTCACTCGAGCGGAATGCTATCCACTACGCAGAGGTAAACGAAAACTTTTTATTAGTTCTAAATAGGAAAGAGGGTGAGAAATGAAAAGAGGAAGAGAGAGAATAATAAAAAGAGAAAAACAGAAGGATATAGAAACTTCAGGAAACAGTACGAGATAACGATTGAGAAAATATTTTGTTAAGAAATGTGAGAAAAAAGAATGAAATTGGAGGAAGAACGAGAACGAGAGATATTCATTCATTCATTCATTCATTCATTCATTATTTATTCATTGCACAGATTATATTCAACTTCGGTTCACAATGAACAATAACAATAGCGGAAATGCATGGACTGTCTTTCTATTGGCGGTGTGTGTAAGCAAAAGGTTGCTTAACTAGGGGAGGGGGGGATAGGAAATGCTATTAATAAAGAAACGAGCCTTTAGTTATCAGAAACAAAAATATTTGGTAAAACTAGGTTGATAGGCAACTTGAGTGAATTGTTCTCAAATAAATTGCAATTAGGATCGTTTACGATTTCAAAATCCAATGAATTCCGTACTGATAACTGACGAGAAACACATGTTGATATGAAAGATTGATTAATATTATTGGGCGGAATAAGACGCAAGGAATGAGAATGGCGAGAAAAACGTTCAACAGCTGATATTTTATATAAATGAATAGTATCTATGTCACATTTCTCATGGATACATTTGTGAATGAAAGTAGGGTCAGCAATGGCTCGACGGTATTCAAGAGTTTGAAGTTTTAGCAACAATAGCCGCTCTGAGTACGGAAGTAAAGGGTGACCGGCTCTAGCTAGAATTCGTCTCGTAAACGAGCGTTGTACTTTCTCGATAAGTTTCACTAGTCCCGAGGACGTAGGGTTCCAGAGCTCGCTAGCATATTCTAATAATGGTCGTACATAGATTTTAAAGGCAGAAGTCAGAAGAGGAAGAGATGGCGATTTGAACGCTTTTAATAACATATTCACAACAGAAGAGGCTTTTTTTACATTTCTCATTTATATGTTTACGATAATAAAAACCATCGGATATTATTACTCCAAGGTCTTTGGCTGATTCACTAGCTAGAATGGGTATATTGCTCATATGATAAACATTACGAGAATTAGATGAACCAAGGTGTAAAACACTATGTTTAGATAGCGATAAACACAAGTTCCACTCTGAGCACCATGCTGAAACACAGTTTAGACCGAACTGTATCTCATTTACAGAAAGAGGGACGCGTCCCATAATTTTTATGTCGTCAGCATATAAGGAGAACTGAATATTGGGAGAAAATACATGTTTAACAGAGTCAATGTACATTAAAAATAAAAGTGGACCTAGCGAAGAGCCTTGAGGGACTCCTGATATAACGGAAATAGGGTTGGAAAACACATTATCGATGTTCACTGACTGGGTACGTTGATTCAGGTTACTACTAAGCCATCTAACAATATTAGACGGAAAACCATAACAATGAACTGTGTGCAAAAGCAGTCTGTGGTCAACTGAGTCGAAAGCTTTGCTTATATCTAGAAAAACAATATCAACGGAGAAACCTTGAGCAAGAGAATCAACAATGAAAGCATGAGATTCTACCAAAGATGTGGTAGTCGATCTTTTTGCTCTAAAACCTGCTTGGTGAGGGGACAACAACTGTCCATTTTCTAAATACGAATAGACTTCACTAAAAACAATTTTTTTCCATGACTTTAGACAAAGAGCAACATAAAGAAATTGCTCTATAGTTACATACAGAGTTACGTGAACCAGCCTTATGTACTGGTTTAACTATAGAACTTCTCCATATAGTCGGCACAATCCCTGAGAGAAGACTGTTATTGAATATTATACATAACGGCTTTACAAGAGCAAAACGACATTTCTTCAATAAAATGTTAAAAATACCATCGGGGGAAGTGTTACATTTAGATTCAAGAGAACTCGTATTACATAAGCATGGATCAGATATTGTTTTTTTGTTGTTGAATAGGTTATTTCTGAGTTGTTCGTTTCAGGTTGAGATAAGCGCTTGCTCACAACCGCAACTCGGAGCTCTGATCCGGATACCGGTGACGGTGATTGTACCCGATGTCTTAGAGGAGAGCACAGTATACACGCGCACCATTGTCTGCCCTCAGGGAGTTCCTACGAGAACCTTCATACAGGTCCCCGAAGATGCGACCGCTGCCGGTTTGTGTTCTGCTGTACAGATATAATCAACTTTAAAAAAAATAATAACGGCTCCGAGTCCCCTGGACCAGGGCTCACCGAGTATCGAATGACTCATTGTAGTCACTAATTGATTGATTGATGTACCTTTTATTCTGAGACTGGTCAATTTATAAAGCTGAGGGTCAAAGGAAATGAGAAAGTTTTGGTGCCATTTTGCAGCACTTGAAGAGTATTTATCTGAAGCCTGATTTACAATAAGTTCCTGCGAAGATAACAATTTCTGTTCAGTTCTTCGACTTCGTCAAAAGGGAAATGTGCTAAAAGACAAGTTTGTCGTGCATTGTACACAATTCCAGAAAGGGAAGTCGTTCCGAGATAGCGAGTTACATCGGGTTTGTAGTCATTTATATTCTCTTTCATTCATTGGGAGTCGTAATAGAATTGCTCAAAAACGAGATGTTGTAATGTTTGAATGTTTGGAGATATGGCCAGAGAAGAAGCAAGAGTTCACGCGAGGTTCGGCAGTTCTGCCTGGGAGGACCATGGAGGTCTGCTCCTTTTCTGACCAATACTTCTTCGTCTTCCTAGCGTTTATTCCGCCGCAGGGCAGGGTATTAAGACAAAATGTATACATGACTATGGCGCAAGTATTTCACTCGAAAATAATGTATTACGAGTGCAAGAACACACATGCGTGAAAGCTCAGAATTAAGTAGAGCTCTTCTGGGAATATAAAACAAATAAAACTTTCCCAATTTTTTATGGAGTTTTTTGATCTCCAGATTTGAGTTTGAAGTCTGTGCGTGGAATAATATTCAAACAAAGGGGGTTAAGAAATGTTGGTTGTGCTTTGGTACGGACCTGACTCTCCCCACTGCTGCTAAGTAAATACACTGGCAGTGACCCAGCGCGCAGCTACTGGTTCTATCAGGATTGGTCTGTCCCGCATCTCAACGGAGCGCGTACCCTATTGTGACGCGGGAACAAGCGCGAATAAGATTATTATTATTCTATTTGAGTTGTGTTCTCATGGTGTTTCTTAAATCATAATCATAAGTATTTTAGTTATTCTTTTAAGGATAGAAGTTTGTTCATTAATCCATTCTTCCATCCATGGATTGTATTGGAATTGAGGTTTGCGTGGCCCGCGGTTGGATGAGGGAAGACGAGCCAGTTAGCATTGATATGCATCTAGAGTTCTTTGGTATACGAGCTCCACCTGCTCTTCTCTTGGTTAGCCGAACTTACCGCTAATGTATTATTATTCATTAATTCATCAAATCCTCAGGTTCACAGTTTGAAACCACCTGGTTAAAATGAAAATTGATTAAACTATTGCACCGAAAAAGCTGGTCCACCGCGTGGGACCGAACCCAGCCATCTCTGCGCGTTACCATCACATCACGTTGACACATTGCTATACGAAAGACTCAATTGCCTTGCTCTCTTAGCCACTAAGCTCATTAAGCGAAAGCGTTGTGAATATATGTCCAGAATTCACAGATGAGACAAGAGAAATGGAAGATGGATGATGAATATCCAAATTATCTGTCCAAACACAGTTTAAGGCAATGACGCCTGGTTAAAAAAAGCCCTATCGAACGGAATAGCAATTTGTCAACGTGGTGTAATGGTAACGCGATTGATCCTGGTTAGAGGTGAGATGGCTGGGTTCGATCCCGCTGGTTAGAGGTGAGATGGCTGGGTTCGATCCCGCTGGTTAGAGGTGAGATGGCTGGGTTCGATCCCGCTGGTTAGAGGTGAGATGGCTGGGTTCGATCCCGCTGGTTAGAGGTGAGATGGCTGGGTTCGATCCCGCTGGTTAGAGGTGAGATGGCTGGGTTCGATCCCGCTGGTTAGAGGTGAGATGGCTGGGTTCGATCCCGCTGGTTAGAGGTGAGATGGCTGGGTTCGATCCCGCTGGTTAGAGGTGAGATGGCTGGGTTCGATCCCGCTGGTTAGAGGTGAGATGGCTGGGTTCGATCCCGCTGGTTAGAGGTGAGATGGCTGGGTTCGATCCCGCTGGTTAGAGGTGAGATGGCTGGGTTCGATCCCGCTGGTTAGAGGTGAGATGGCTGGGTTCGATCCCGCTGGTTAGAGGTGAGATGGCTGGGTTCGATCCCGCTGGTTAGAGGTGAGATGGCTGGGTTCGATCCCGCTGGTTAGAGGTGAGATGGCTGGGTTCGATCCCGCTGGTTAGAGGTGAGATGGCTGGGTTCGATCCCGCTGGTTAGAGGTGAGATGGCTGGGTTCGATCCCGCTGGTTAGAGGTGAGATGGCTGGGTTCGATCCCGCTGGTTAGAGGTGAGATGGCTGGGTTCGATCCCGCTGGTTAGAGGTGAGATGGCTGGGTTCGATCCCGCTGGTTAGAGGTGAGATGGCTGGGTTCGATCCCGCTGGTTAGAGGTGAGATGGCTGGGTTCGATCCCGCTGGTTAGAGGTGAGATGGCTGGGTTCGATCCTGGTTAGAGGTGAGATGGCTGGGTTCGATCCCTGGTTAGAGGTGAGATGGCTGGGTTCGATCCCGCTGGTTAGAGGTGAGATGGCTGGGTTCGATCCCGCTGGTTAGAGGTGAGATGGCTGGGTTCGATCCCGCTGGTTAGAGGTGAGATGGCTGGGTTCGATCCCGCTGGTTAGAGGTGAGATGGCTGGGTTCGATCCTGGTTAGAGGTGAGATGGCTGGGTTCGATCCCTGGTTAGAGGTGAGATGGCTGGGTTCGATCCCGCTGGTTAGAGGTGAGATGGCTGGGTTCGATCCTGGTTAGAGGTGAGATGGCTGGGTTCGATCCCGCTGGTTAGAGGTGAGATGGCTGGGTTCGATCCCGCTGGTTAGAGGTGAGATGGCTGGGTTCGATCCCGCTGGTTAGAGGTGAGATGGCTGGGTTCGATCCCGCTGGTTAGAGGTGAGATGGCTGGGTTCGATCCCGCTGGTTAGAGGTGAGATGGCTGGGTTCGATCCCGCTGGTTAGAGGTGAGATGGCTGGGTTCGATCCCGCTGGTTAGAGGTGAGATGGCTGGGTTCGATCCCGCTGGTTAGAGGTGAGATGGCTGGGTTCGATCCCGCTGGTTAGAGGTGAGATGGCTGGGTTCGATCCCGCTGGTTAGAGGTGAGATGGCTGGGTTCGATCCCGCTGGTTAGAGGTGAGATGGCTGGGTTCGATCCCGCTGGTTAGAGGTGAGATGGCTGGGTTCGATCCCGCTGGTTAGAGGTGAGATGGCTGGGTTCGATCCCGCTGGTTAGAGGTGAGATGGCTGGGTTCGATCCCGCTGGTTAGAGGTGAGATGGCTGGGTTCGATCCTGGTTAGAGGTGAGATGGCTGGGTTCGATCCCTGGTTAGAGGTGAGATGGCTGGGTTCGATCCCGCTGGTTAGAGGTGAGATGGCTGGGTTCGATCCCGCTGGTTAGAGATGAGATGGCTGGGTTCGATCCCGCTGGTTAGAGGTGAGATGGCTGGGTTCGATCCCGCTGGTTAGAGGTGAGATGGCTGGGTTCGATCCTGGTTAGAGGTGAGATGGCTGGGTTCGATCCCTGGTTAGAGGTGAGATGGCTGGGTTCGATCCCTGGTTAGAGGTGAGATGGCTGGGTTCGATCCCGCTGGTTAGAGGTGAGATGGCTGGGTTCGATCCTGGTTAGAGGTGAGATGGCTGGGTTCGATCCTGGTTAGAGGTGAGATGGCTGGGTTCGATCCTGGTTAGAGGTGAGATGGCTGGGTTCGATCCCGCTGGTTAGAGGTGAGATGGCTGGGTTCGATCCCGCTGGTTAGAGGTGAGATGGCTGGGTTCGATCCTGGTTAGAGGTGAGATGGCTGGGTTCGATCCTGGTTAGAGGTGAGATGGCTGGGTTCGATCCCGCTGGTTAGAGGTGAGATGGCTGGGTTCGATCCCGCTGGTTAGAGGTGAGATGGCTGGGTTCGATCCCGCTGGTTAGAGGTGAGATGGCTGGGTTCGATCCCGCTGGTTAGAGGTGAGATGGCTGGGTTCGATCCCGCTGGTTAGAGGTGAGATGGCTGGGTTCGATCCTGGTTAGAGGTGAGATGGCTGGGTTCGATCCCTGGTTAGAGGTGAGATGGCTGGGTTCGATCCCGCTGGTTAGAGGTGAGATGGCTGGGTTCGATCCCGCTGGTTAGAGGTGAGATGGCTGGGTTCGATCCCGCTGGTTAGAGGTGAGATGGCTGGGTTCGATCCCGCTGGTTAGAGGTGAGATGGCTGGGTTCGATCCCGCTGGTTAGAGGTGAGATGGCTGGGTTCGATCCCGCTGGTTAGAGGTGAGATGGCTGGGTTCGATCCCTGGTTAGAGGTGAGATGGCTGGGTTCGATCCCGCTGGTTAGAGGTGAGATGGCTGGGTTCGATCCCGCTGGTTAGAGGTGAGATGGCTGGGTTCGATCCTGGTTAGAGGTGAGATGGCTGGGTTCGATCCTGGTTAGAGGTGAGATGGCTGGGTTCGATCCCGCTGGTTAGAGGTGAGATGGCTGGGTTCGATCCTGGTTAGAGGTGAGATGGCTGGGTTCGATCCCGCTGGTTAGAGGTGAGATGGCTGGGTTCGATCCCGCTGGTTAGAGGTGAGATGGCTGGGTTCGATCCCGCTGGTTAGAGGTGAGATGGCTGGGTTCGATCCTGGTTAGAGGTGAGATGGCTGGGTTCGATCCTGGTTAGAGGTGAGATGGCTGGGTTCGATCCCTGGTTAGGGGTGAGATGGCTGGGTTCGATCCTGGTTAGAGGTGAGATGGCTGGGTTCGATCCTGGTTAGAGGTGAGATGGCTGGGTTCGATCCCTGGTTAGAGGTGAGATGGCTGGGTTCAATCCTGGTTAGAGGTGAGATGGCTGGGTTCGATCCTGGTTAGAGGTGAGATGGCTGGGTTCGATCCCTGGTTAGAGGTGAGATGGCTGGGTTCGATCCCTGGTTAGAGGTGAGATGGCTGGGTTCGATCCTGGTTAGAGGTGAGATGGCTGGGTTCGATCCTGGTTAGAGGTGAGATGGCTGGGTTCGATCCCGCTGGTTAGAGGTGAGATGGCTGGGTTCGATCCCTGGTTAGAGGTGAGATGGCTGGGTTCGATCCCGCTGGTTAGAGGTGAGATGGCTGGGTTCGATCCCTGGTTAGAGGTGAGATGGCTGGGTTCGATCCTGGTTAGAGGTGAGATGGCTGGGTTCGATCCTGGTTAGAGGTGAGATGGCTGGGTTCGATCCCTGGTTAGAGGTGAGATGGCTGGGTTCGATCCTGGTTAGAGGTGAGATGGCTGGGTTCGATCCTGGTTAGAGGTGAGATGGCTGGGTTCGATCCCTGGTTAGAGGTGAGATGGCTGGGTTCGATCCCTGGTTAGAGGTGAGATGGCTGGGTTCGATCCCGCGCGTCGGACGAGCTTTTTTGGTGTGATGTTTTAATCAAATATTCATTAATTCGTTGAACTATTTATTGTTATCATAGACCTTAACAAAACCCATAAGCAAACTAGCAAAAAACAATTTCTCGAGCGATCGACGTACCGACCCTCTCCATGACTCGATCGACGTACCGACCCTCTCCATGACTCGATCGACGTACCGACCCTCTCCATGACTCGATCGACGTACCGACCCTCTCCATGACTCGATCGACGTACCGACCCTCTCCATGACTCGATCGACGTACCGACCCTCTCCATTACTCGATCGACGTACCGACCCTCTCCATGACTCGATCGACGTACCGACCCTCACCATGACTCGATCGACGTACCGACCCTCTCCATGACTCGATCGACGTACCGACCCTCTCCATGACTCGATCGACGTACCGACCCTCTCCATGACTCGATCGACGTACCGACCCTCTCCATGACTCGATCGACGTACCGACCCTCTCCATGACTCGAAATGAATCTATCATAGTTTTCACAGCTTAAATTGAAACAAAAAACTCCATTCCTCTTTCCTCATTAGCCATAACTCAGCCTCAACCAGTTTCAAGAAGGTAAAAGTGAAACTTCAAACTACTTTAGCGATCGACCTATTGATAAATTAAGCCATATTTTACTTATGACAAAACCATAATCTTTTTTTTGTCGTTTTGGTTTTTCGTTGGAAATCTCGAACATTGGACTCGTAAAGCCTCTCAAGTTCAAATCTCGAACATTGCACTCGCAAAGCCTCTCAAGTTCTTGAATGGTCATTGTTATTGATCAGCTTTTCACTTTTTGGGATAAACTTTTTCGAAGTGGTCTTTTCACGTTTATCACAAGAAATTAAAAATTTGAAGCTTGATATATTTTAGTTTGATTTTTAAAAAATTACAGTCGAATGCAACACTCTTCAACAAAGTCGAATTGGAAACATGGAAAAGGGATTCTCTTGAGGTCAGGTTTGTTTTACTTGAATGCTCCTTCACATGAATTGAGAGAAAGTCAAATGGAGGTGATGATATCCGACTCCCATCCCACACACCGAAAATCACAAGAAATTCTCTTTTTTTCGGTTGTATAGTAATTATTCTCTCCAATGTAAATGACACGTAAAATAAACGAGGGAAAAGACAGATCAACAATTCTGTGATACATACATATTTATACTTGAAGTAAGCTGTAAAATCGTTTTAGTTGTCTCCTTCTCTCACTCTGCGCTCATTTGTACAAGTGCTGAAGCCATGTGAAGGGAAGCTGAGTGCACTCACAGACCGAGATATCTTCTTGGATGGAACCGTGATTCATCGCATCGTCCTTGTATATCCATTGAACGGTTTAGTTCTCTTTTTTTCTGAGAATATCTCAACTGAAATAGCTTTCAAAAATATTCAGTTGTCTCAATAAGTTCATTAAAATCGGATAGAATTAACGTGAAGAAGACACAACTTGTTGTATCCATTGTATCCATTTAACCGTTCATTTTTTTCTTGAAACTAATCATTTGTCAAAGAGAAGGAGGGTGGAGTATGTCTTGAGGCGATTCTGACAGACATATCACATTGCAGTGCCTCAGAGTTGCGAAATGTCCTTCGAAGTGGGCGGGCTCTCAGAATATCTGTATGAGTCCCCTGTAGACTGTCTACTCATTCAAGTATTCTCTGCAACTAAGGAGTACCTTGGAATGGCCAGCAGCTACGCGGCCAGAGTCACTGAATCTTTTTTTTTATCATTCCAACAGACTTTTCTACACGTTCTTCTCTATATCTAACCTCTATTTTCTATTTTTTTAAAAAGTTACCTTTCTTTATTCATAAACTGTCCTTTATGTAAAATGCACGGAATAAACCCGATCATAGAATTGATCTTTGCAGAAGTTATTCCTCCATCTATAACTTAGTAGAGAACCGATTTGCTGTCAGGGTGAAATTCACGACTTGAACGGTTCATATTTAGATTGGAAATTAACGACTTCATAAAATTTTTTTTTGAGAGTTATTGAAATTTTGATTTCAAGCAAGAAAACTTTCGGTATTACAGTACACCTTCAAAATGCCCAAGGGCGACCACCGTATTCATGTGCAAATTCGCCATCCGAACCCAGTCTTGCTGGAGGCGTTGAAAGATCTACCGCTCAAGTTTGTTTTTTTCATCGTTTTCGATCATTCACAGAGTGTGCGCTCGGATTAGGGTATTCTGCGCTGAGAACTGTAAAATGCTTTACTTTTTCGACCCACTTCCTAGCTTGTTTCAAAAGTTTGACCCAGAAAGAAGCCATTGCTATTTCCTACTCAAGACTGTAGTTTATTTCATTTTAAACTTTTCTACCAGTAGGTATAAATCAGCGCATTGAAAATTTTTTTCACTCGCAATCCCCGTTGATACCAAGCAAGCATCAGGATCAGGGCTGAGCCAAAAAAGCCAAAAAATCAAAAAATGGTTGTTTTTTAGCTTAAAAGTCAAAAAAAATCAAAAAAAGGTTGTTTTCTTCAAATAAAATTTTTACCACCTTTTTATTGATATATTTTGTTATAATTTTTCTGAAAAAATCTGAAGAAAATGTTTATTGACATTTTTATGAGAAAAATGAGTTTTGATGGAATAACAGCAAGTAGAATCTCAAAAAACCGGAAATGAATCATGACAATTTCAAGAGATCCAACAGTAGGCACTTTTCGTAAATAAATAATATTAAAGCGATGATACCCGTCTTTGAAAGTAAATGATGGTATCATATTTTCTACAGAAATATTTAAGTTCAACAATCTCAACAACATTATGAATCATTTCAACCTTCTGGGATCGTTAGAAAAAAGGTTGCTTGTCATTTTCAAGAATGGTTAAGCAAATGAGATGAAAGCTTCGAAGAATTTTAACAAAGAAATCTTCAAGTGCTGAAAGAGAAATTGAAAATTTTCACTCGACTTCTACGACTCGAGGAATTCAAAACCGACGTGAATAACTGAAGATTGAAAGAGGGTGATGTGTACAGCGCAGTGAGCCGCCTATCCAGCGCCATTTCACTCGACATATACGACTCTCCCTATGCCTTAATGGACACTGGATCTCCCAAAAAGTTCTCCGCTACCCACCCACCCCCTGGCACCCAGAGTCTGTTATACATTCAGCAAGTTCCCGACAGCAAGTCCGTTCATATTCCTTATTATCTTCTTCAGATTAATTTCTAAGCCTAATGAGTAGATATGAGAGAGACACAAAACAGAGAAAGAGGACGGAGAAAAAACAAAAAACTGTAATGCAAAGTGACAGAGAATGGGTCCCTTGAGTTATCTATGAGTCGGGCCTTTAACAAAGTGCACACGATGTGACAATACTAGAGTTGACATTTGAGCTAACATCCAAAATAAAAAGATCAGGTTTGCTAATGCAAATTAGTGAATCACAGAAAATTTATTTTCGGTGTTGGCTCAAATGTCAACTCAAGTATTGTCACATCGTGCGCACTTTGTCAGAGGCCATGAGGCGTTTTGAAATAATTGGGTAAGGAAAGGATGTAATGAGTTGGTCAGGATTCCGAAGGGCGCGACAGGAGGCAGCTTCTTCCGTGGGACTCTTCAACTCTACGGTCACCACGACCTTAAGGTACGATTCAAAAACTTTAAAAATGACTTAGTTTTGTACAAAGCAGAAAGAGAGAGATAAGAGGGAAGGAAGAGACACAACGAGAGAGAGAGAAAGAGAGATGTTAACGTTTCAAGGAGGGAGTAATCGGTAAATTTCTTTTTTAAATTTAAAGTTTGGTAAGAAAATCTTGATATATCAGAATGCGGTGGGCCTCCCAGCGGTATATCTGCTGAATGAGTACGGTAAGAGACAGCCGAAGGGTCTCTCCATGGTTACCTTGACTGCCCTTCCGAAGGAGAACAAAGATGAAATCGCCGGTTTGCCCATCTTCTTATCTATACTTATTGTTTTTATTATTGTTTTTAATCATTTTTCTGACAGAAAACGGGTAGGATATGTCCGGGTATGGCATAATGGTAGTGTATTCGATTATTGTGCGAAGAGTCACGAGTTCGACTCCCATTTCGCTCCGATTCACATAAAGCAACGGGGTTAAAATATGTTAGTAGTGCTAGCAGTGATCCAGCGCGCAGACACTGGTTCTACCTGGGTAGCTTGGTCCCGCATCCTGGAAGACCGCTTATCTGGCAAGGAAAAAGCACGATGAAGATAATTAATGTCTCACACACATATCTTCCCACTTACATTTTTAAAAATTTTGTCGACGAACAGTTCCTGAATGTATCGATATATCAATACAGCAACAAAACAAAAAGGTTTTGGACTACTAATGATAATTGGCTTATTTTATACTTAGTTTGCGCATGGTAGTAGTCTTATCCGTTGGGTTATCTTAAACCTAGGAAATGTATATAAAGGCTTTTTTGGGTTGCAAGGTTCCTCATTGAGTAAATGGTTAAAAGGCTATGTTTAGTGGAGGGTAAATCTCTTATCCACCTTTCTCTGAACCGTCACCTTTTCATGGTTGAGTTCTCACCAAGAAACATGTGCGGTTTGTGAATGAAACCATTGAATTTGGCGACTGCTGATCATTCAATAATTGAGAGTTTCGTTGGTTCTTTGCCGCGTAGTACTAAATTTGACGGCAACAAAGGCTTTAATTGAGTTTTGTAGCATCAAACATGAATTTTACCATCACAGTTGCGGTTCGGGACGTCAAAATAACCTATCTGGAGAAGGCGAATAAGGAAAATGAGGCGGAGACTATTTATGAGAGTCTGAAGGCAGAATTCCCGCGACATCTCCCCGTTCATGTCTCCTATCTGAAGAGGCTGGCCAACAACATTGATGCACGTCTTCATCTGTTTATCTTATGAGTATTCTCTTTTTTTATCTCCAAGGAGTAGTTTTGAGAGCTAATGAAGATTTTTTCTGCTCTCTGTCAAACCCGGTGGAAACACATATAATTCTGGCAAATACCAAGACCATTGAGCCTTTTCTATGGCATTATCAGAGGGGTTAGAAAAGTGTCTTCGGTAGCAGATGGAAAGGGTAATGCAGTAGCTCCTTGTGAAATAACAGGTTCTACTTTTTGAAAATATCTTCTTTTCCGTGCTGAAGATCTTCTTTTCATGACTCATGGAAAGATCTTTTGCTCGGAAGAAAATTTATGAGTTTTGTTTCTTAATTGTGTTAAATTTAAAATTGTGACGACCATTTATACAATACTTAGTTTCAAGGACGACTCATAGTAGATCGGTTGCAGAGGACTCCGGATGAGACGGGGCGTCTTCTGGCGGTGGTCCGAGTCATCCTCGACCTGGCCAATCCCCCAGAAGTTTTGCAGTATCTGGGAGCGAAGCATGAAGCGGACGAAGAAAACTTATCTATCAAGACGTTTGTCTCTTTCACATTTCCTCAAGCATTGTGACCTATTTCGTCAATGTGTTGAGAATTTCATAACCTTTCGTCTATAAAAGACGCTTACAAGCGGTGTAACTGAGCGCTTATTTATTCCTCATCTCATCGCACGAAATTTGACTATAAGTACTCTTATTCGTGTGTATTGGGGTATCTTCAGAGGTTGAATAGTCATGTCAGACCTTCTGTCGGCGGGCCTCTATTTTCATGAATCATGAGGGGAGCCTTATGTAAAACAAAAAATTTTCGCGGTTTGTTTGAAAAATCATAAGAGGGGACCCTTATGTGAAAGATTTTTTCCGCCTTCGGCGTACCTCAGTACCTTTTTCTTCCACACCAAAAAACCCCTGGGTATCTTTCGATGCAGTGCTACTAAAATATTCTTCGTCGGTTACTAATACCATTCTCAAATTGAGTCTAAAAAGTCCAAAAAAGTATTGACAGTGAGATGGAAGAGCGCAAAGCGGCCATCATAAACGCGCTCATAGCACGGGCTACCGTACTGGCTGATACTCACTTACTGTACTCTACAGAAGACATTCCAAAAAGCCTCCGGAAACAAAGCACGCCTATGTTCGCGGAGAAAGGTAGTGTTTTGAAAAAATTCATCAATTTTTGGAGAAAAAAATCTAATTGTTAGAAGATTCGGAGAGCGTCCCCCCGACTTTGGTGTCCTCGACTCCGTCTGAAGAAGCAGCGAAGGAAACTATGGCCGAAATTTCTGAAACTACTCCGCAGGTTCTACTTCGGCCTTTAACTCTGAGTATTTACTAATTTTTGATGATCATATCATCCTTCATTTTGTAAAAAGTTCTCGGTGATGCAAATATTTGGTAGTTACCGTGTGTTCAAAATTTATTCAAAAAATGATGTAATCATCTGCTGCAGAAAGAGGTCACCCCGGATGAAGAGAAGAAAGCAGTGGAGAGGGAGGCAGACACGAGAAGAGTCAGCAGAGAAGAGCTGGATGCCGCAGTCAAGGAATTACTCGCCTGGTGTGAGCCGACTGATACTAAGGTGCGTCGAGAGAGAAATGAAAGAAATAGAGAGAACGAGAAAATGAGAGATAGAGAGAAGGGGAGATAGAGATAGAGAGAACGGGAGAGAGAACGAGAAAATGAGAAAGAGAGAGATAGAGAGAGGGGGAGATAGAGATAGAGAGAACGAGAAAATGAGAAAGAGAGAGATAGAGAGAGGGGGAGATAGAGATAGAGAGAACGGGAGAGAGAACGAGAAAATGAGAAAGAGAGAGATAGAGAGAGGGGGAGATAGAGATAGAGAGAACGGGAGAGAGAACGAGAAAGAGAGATCCGTTCAATTGGATACGATTTGTAGAGAGAACCACTCTGATAGCTGTTCATTCGTTTGCCAGATCTATGAGGTGATGATATTGATTGTATTTGAATGTTTAAATGTTGACAGGTAGCCTTGGTGATAGCCAAGCAGGCGGCGGCTCATGGTCATCTGGCCAGAGCCCTCAAGGCGCTCTTCAAGTTCATCGAAGAGAAGCCGAACAGGAAACACGAGGAAGCAATTGCGGATGTACGCCCTTTTCATCTTATTCACCGCCCTACCTCTTTACAGCTAGAAGTGACTTTAAAAATCAGGCATTTTCTTATAGCCCGATAATGAAACGTTCAGTTGAAAAAAAAAAACTAATCATGAAAAAACCGAACAGTTTGCCAAGACCGAGGTTTTGTATTCGAAATTAGAGATTGTTATACAAACCGTGAATTTGTATATCTAGCTTTTTTAAAGCGCGCATACATTTTATCCGCATTGGGGGGTTAGAGAAACAAGCTGGAGGAGGATCTTATAGATAGATTTTATTCCTTGCAAATAGATCTTGAATATTCACAAAGGAGGACTGTCGCATGTGCGAGTTCACTTAAACCACATAAAAAGGTGTTTTTCCTGACGAGCAGGAGTTGATTTGATGTGGGAGATTGGGAGCGGACATAAGTTCTTAAGAAATCAGAGTTGAAGGACAAGGAGTCGAAAACTTGAGTAGAGTGAAGGGAAGTCATGATGTGGAGGGGAGGGGAACCATGGTTTCACAGGGAAATGAAGAAAGAGAGAAGAGCAGATGCGAGCATCTCGAGGGCAGGGAAAGAGAAAGAATGGTAGTTTGAATTTGAAAGAAAATCTTGTTAGTTTGATGATTACGGCGCGGAGAAGCTTTCTCCATTTCCACTCGCATCTGCGTATGCTTTGATTACAGCATAATGGTCCGGGCGTGACATGAAGTTCGGGCGTGGCATAATGGTAGTGTGTTCGACTATTGTGCGAAGAGTCCCGAGTTCGACTCTCAACCCGGACAGATCCACCCAAACCAAGGAAGCTAAGAAATGTTGGTAGTGCTCATGCACGAATCTGACTCTCCCCACTGCTACTATTCGCACTAGCAGTGATCTAGCAGGCAGCCACTGGTTCTACCAGGATAGGTCTGTCCTGCATCTCAGGGGAGCGCTTACCCTGCCGCGAGGCGGAAAGATCATCATCATCTGTGTACGCTTTGCAAGAACCATTTGGTGAACAAACTAGGGAAAAATCAAGTTTCACTCAAGATTCTTCATAAAACTTATACCTAATTAATTATACGGTTATCCTCCTCGAGATTTCTTCACCTTTTTCTCAATGCTTTTCTTCGGTTAATTAGCAAGGTGGGCTGTATAGACTTCATGTCTCTTTTTCGAGGAATTCGCGCAGTGTTGAATATTAATTCAACTGTTTTTGTCAACTGGACTATGCTCTCCAAAAAATCTGAACTCTTGCAATTTTTCTCCATCGCGCGCATGCAACTTGTGCCTTCATTATTGGTATGTTCATTGTGGATTGTCAGAAACACCCGAAGCAAATCCTCATTGCAGATGTGCGATCAGTTGGGCTGGACTCATGTGGCTTCGCTGCATCGGAACCGAATCCTCGTGAGGTATCCACAGACTCATCGCGTTTTTTGAAACGCCTTTTGGGCAACTTCTGTTACGAGATTACGCGAATTGTCTTCTTGTTTGTGTTAAATGAACGAGTCATATCAAGCAAGCAGCTTCTGCATGTGTTAAAAAGCTCAAAATAGAAATTTATATAAATTTAAATTGGTATCTTGTGCCATCGACATTCTCCGTTTGCAATAAACATTTATCAACACTTTTTTAATTCACTGAACAGCATTAAAAATTGTGATTAAGTGAAACCAAATTCTGAAAATTGAAAGCGAAAAAACAGAAGCAACAATGAAAACTGCTGTATTCGAAAAAAAAATTAACCATTAGCATCTATTATGTTTAGTTTAATAATAATGAAAATAGATTGTTTATTCTATTTTTCGTCGGGGAGATTAGTGATAAGCCTGAATATTACAATATCCGGCGCCATCGTCCCTTATTCTTTGCTCACTATGCTTTTTTCGTCCTCAATTTCCGCCCATTCCGACCTTCTCTTCGTAGTGATGGTCGATATTCAATTCGTAGTGATGGTCGATATTCAATTTCATATCAAGTTCGTGTCTACCAGAAAAAAATGTCTTACAGCAACATCAAAAACTTCGAACAAACAAATAACATACGAAAAATGAAATTCAAGTATTAAAAGAGAATGTTTGTAATATAATTATGATTTTACTCTGCCATAGCTTCAAAAAAAACACCCTTGAGCAGTCCTGCTGAGGAATCGTTGTGTGTAGAGCGAAGTAGATCTAAGTTTGGAGCAGGCATCCTCGAGACCCCGGCTCCTCCTATTCATAGCCGTCGTTTTCCTCTTCTTCTCCCATCATCTCCGTGAATCTCTCGTTTCCCATCAGATTGTGGTCTACCTGAGAACAACAATTCAATCTTCTTCGTTCCCAACTGATAAACTCATCTAAGCAGGTAGAAATGTTCCCTGAATCACTGCTTGTGTTCAATTAAAATTGAGATCGTTAATTATTGATTGACGAAGTTTAACCACGCTCATAGACAGCTATCACTATCGTATAGTTGTCTCTGGTACGCCCTTCTCTGGAAAAATAATCTACAAAAAAATTAGTCTCAAACCTGGGCGGCCTGCATTGAGTAGGCTGGTGCTTGATGCCTTACCACAGCATATTTGGGCACACTACTGTACGAGGCGTAATTACGAAATCCTGGAATCGAAAAACATTTTCGTGTTTCATGATTTTCCCACATGTTTGTACCAAGAACTCGCTTTATATGAAGTTTGTGATAGCTTTTTAAAAAATTCTGAATAAAAGTAACCAGGAACAGTTGATGATCTGTTCGTGGCGAAGAATCGATTATCAGAAGAGGAGCTGGTGGGAGCTCCCTCGATCCGGAATCTCCCTTGAGTTGAGGAGGAGGAAGGCATGGAACTGCCTGGCGGAACGATGCGATTCACTGTGCCTCCTCTCATAATTTGCCGATTTCCCGAACTAAAAATCATTTATATGAGAAAAAAATACTATAAATTTAAAATAAATTTTTGTTCGAGTTTATTTGAAAACCGCAAATAGATACTGACTGCTTCTTATCGTAACTCATCCTATTTCCCATCGTCTGTTGGTGTAGCCGATTAGCATAAACATCTGAAGAAGCAAACACTCGTTCAATTACTTATATCCCGTCACACATAATTAAAAATTTTCTGTACTGTCGAGAATTTTAAAAACCAGCGATCTCTGAGCGGAAATCTAGAAAACGAGAACCTCTGTGTCTAACTCGTTTCTTAAGATTACAGACTTCATTACTCGAAGAAGAACGGTATTTCTTCATAACTTACTGTCAATGATAGGATCGACGTAGGAACGAAGCGCGGCTGGAAGGTATTCTTTTATCGACGGCCTTAACACTTCGAATTATACCTTTTTAGTGTGCCAGAGATTTAACAACAAAAAAAAAACAACAATGACTTGAGTACTCAACTCAAGAAATATCAATGCGCAAAAACTCGAAAAAACTATGTTGACCTTCTCTATCTTCAAGGAGTGTTCGAGAATTTACATGAGCAAATCACGTAATTTAAAACGTTCCTAGTCACTTTTGAATCTCAAATTCAGGTTATCATTTGAAATATAAAATGAGAAAACAGACAACTTAGTTAGATTTTCATGTAACCTGATGTCATCGGCAACGTCTCCTGTGTCCATTCCGAGCGCCAGGCCAAGTCGCTTCAGAACCTCAAGCACCTACTCTTCTTAGAGAATTCATACGATCCCATGCGTCCTGACAGACCACAGCCTGATTTGGAGACATAGGTCACCAGTTCTCTTCAAAATTTTCAAAAACTACCGTTTTATAAGCGAGGTAGTCTAGAATGATGAAAAGAAGCCCCCAATAATTTCTCTGCCCTTAACCTCATACTCGCTTCTCATTAATATAATCTGAGTTTTTAACAACTTCAAGTGATTTCTGTTAGGCATACCTATATTTTTTTTCATACCAATATAACATTTTTACAAAAGTATTTAGATACTCAAAATGAGAGAAATAGTGCGGTAGACTTCGAAATTAGTATATGGTTGAAAAGGCGAGCAAAAAACCGAGGAAAGTGGTCGAGAAAAGATCATTACCTCCTGGTGAGTTGTGGCGAGGTGGTTTTCGAGAAAAGGTTAAGTTCAATATAACTCACAGCTAAAGAAGATCTAAGTCTTTTCTCAAAACTTCGCTACACCAAAAAAAGATTACTTTTGAATGGAATTTCAGTTTACTAAATCCTAAACATCTGCAATTAGGGAAGAATCGTCGCGAAATCAGGGGTTTATCAGTGCATCAGAAAGACGTAGAGGACCGCCAACATATGAAAACAGCCAAGAAACCTCGATGTCATCTTGTATCTCGAATGGCTTGTCAAGATTAAAGACGTACTCGCATTTGTCCGAAGAGATATTGCATTCGACGTTTGTCCTGTACATCAAATCTTTGAGTGAATATGCTAAACTTTCTTTACCTTAAAGCTGGGACTCTGAAGCTCTATAACAAATTCAATCATAAAACTCTTATAGCATTAGCGATACGTCTAAATAAAAGTGTAAGCTCTATGTATTATACTTTCTTCTAATAGTATGTTATTATACTCTACATTATAGTATATGTTATACTTCTTATCGGTGGAGACGATGACATAGGGAAGGTATAAGATGGAGTTGTCTCTGGGACGGCCCTCCTCCCTCTCCCGCTCGCGGTTCCTCTCTACCAAGGCTTTGTAAGCAACCAGCTGCACGATGAGTTCGTGCAACGTCTCCGTCTTTTCCCTGCAATCATAGAAATCAATTATTAATTTTATGAATGAATAAGATATGAAATATATATATATATGAAAAAGGAAGAAATCGCTTATTTTAATATGTTCTGACCCATAAAGTATTTGTTATCAGAGTTTTTCTTACCACCCGCACATTTTTTCTCAAGCGCATAGATTCCCAAAATTTCAAAAAGTTCGAAATTTTTTTCATCAATAAATTGGAATTTCTCTACGTGAAAATCGAGAAAAAAAATTTTCCGAGTGCATAGATTTGGACTTTTTAGAATTTTTTGGAGAGCGCATCGACTTTTTTAGCCCGCAGTGCGGATGAGAGAATTACCCTGTTTGTTATCCCTCATAAACACAAAACACATAAACACAAAACTTACATTAAATGTCTTTTTATTCATTCAAAAAGAAATGGCATCAACTCTAAATCACGAATTCATTGTTTTTTCTTTGCTATCATTAGACTTTGATGACAAGAAAATTAGTTGATTCAATTAATTCCTTTCTATTTGTGAGAAGTGACTTCTTCTAACTTGATTCGTTCAATTCTCTTCTGCTTCTCCTCTTGTAAACGGCGGAGCTCATGTAGAGAAGAAGTCGGGAGACCAACCCAACGGATCTCCTCCAATCAGAAAACCAAAATTAATTGCCTGGCTAAAGCAACGCGAATTGGTTCGGTAGACCATTTTTGTGACATCAAAATTCCCCCGTACACAGCTCTTTCTCCACTTGCTTCTCACTTTCCTCTTTCGCCTCCTGTTATTCTTAATGCCAGCCGCTCTCCGTACTCAACCGTCTCGCTAGTCTTCGCATTTTTCCAGGTGTCAACAAGGGTTTTACTCTCACCCGCACTGCGGGCCGATTCTACGCACTATTCAAAGAAAACTTGTGATCTGTTCGTATGTGTTAACTACTTTACAGCGCATTCGCTCGGTCTCTCTTCAACGTCTACCATTCCCTCATGATTAATCTTCTTGATCTACACCCTCCTTTGGCAACTAACAAGAAACAGCTTGGCATCAACTCACATTTACGGCTAAATATGAATTTCTCGCCAAGACTAGGCTCCATGAAACAGTTAAACAAAATGACCTTTTTCTCCTTGTCAATGATGTTCATAGCCATGAGAACATTCAGGGCGTCGTAAACTCTTCGACGAATGTTTTTCATGTCGTACGATTGTTTGTCCTCAAAACAGATAGGTCAGTAAACGATCAATAAAATCAAAAGTCATAATCAGGAGTTAAACGCCGTAATGAAACCGGTATGAAGAATTTTCATAGCTCACCGGAACTTGTCAACAAAAAATGTTTTTGACCGAACTTTCTTCTCGGGAGGCTTGGATTAATGAATCTACCGTACTTTCTTCTCGGGAGGCTTGGATTAATGAATCTACCGTACTTTCTTCTCGGGAGGCTTGGATTAATGAATCTACCGTACTTTCTTCTCGGGAGGCTTGGATTAATGAATCTACCGTACTTTCTTCTCGGGAGGCTTGGATTAATGAATCTACCGTACTTTCTTCTCGGGAGGCTTGGATTAATGAATCTACCGTACTTTCTTCTCGGGAGGCTTGGATTAATGAATCTACCGTACTTTCTTCTCGGGAGGCTTGGATTAATGAATCTACCGTACTTTCTTCTCGGGAGGCTTGGATTAATGAATCTACCGTACTTTCTTCTCGGGAGGCTTGGATTAATGAATCTACCGTACTTTCTTCTCGGGAGGCTTGGATTAATGAATCTACCGTACTTTCTTCTCGGGAGGCTTGGATTAATGAATCTACCGTACTTTCTTCTCGGGAGGCTTGGATTAATGAATCTACCGTACTTTCTTCTCGGGAGGCTTGGATTAATGAATCTACCGTACTTTCTTCTCGGGAGGCTTGGATTAATGAATCTACCGTACTTTCTTCTCGGGAGGCTTGGATTAATGAATCTACCGTACTTCCTTCTCGGGAGGCTTGGATTAATGAATCTACCGTACTTTCTTCTCGGGAGGCTTGGATTAATGAATCTACCGTACTTTCTTCTCGGGAGGCTTGGATTAATGAATCTACCGTACTTTCTTCTCGGGAGGCTTGGATTAATGAATCTCTCCTTTTACTGCCATTCAACTTTCGTTTGATTCTTTTTATTTCAGGGCCACTGCTTGGCTGAGTTGTCATTCTCGAATTTTTCCAACAAGTGCTGGTGAGCATCTCAAAGAGTAGAAATTTGAACAACTCGATACCATTCTATACACTGTAGACTATGGAAAAAGGGTTAAATATCAACCAGACCAGCTATGTTGGACCAATATCAACCAGACCAGCTATGTTGGACCAATATCAACCAGACCAGCTATGTTGGACCAATATCAACCAGACCAGCTATGTTGGACCAATATCAACCAGACCAGCTATGTTGGACCAATATCAACCAGACCAGCTATGTTAAACCAATATCAACCAGACCAGCTATGTTGGACCAATTCACGCCGAAAAAATCTACATTCTCTTCTTCTTCTGTTCTATTTTCTGGCCTTTTTACAAATCGTTCAGCGCGTACAAACAACCCTTTGACCGGTCTCATTAAAGCTTGTGTGGGACTGCTCTGATGACTTTTGGTGAACAGTCACTGACTAGTTACTATTATCAAGATGTCAAATGCTCTCTGACTACGTCGGTCATGGGTGCGCTGACGGAATCGAAGTACTCCGACACTAGCTCATCTGCCACCTTCAATTAAATTATTTATTCCCTCGATCACAATTCGTTCACTTCACTCAGCAACTGCATCCAGTATCACACCATATTAAACAAAGATTAAAACTCAAAATATACTTTGGATATTTTGTTATGAAAACATTGTGTTTTCAGGTTTGTTTTTGCCTTTTAGGCTGGTGAAATACTTTGATTATATCTATTTGTGAATAACACCAAGCCAAACTAAAAACTAATAAAAAAATTAATTTAGAAGCAATAATAACTTCATTGTAGTTTGTTCGTCCTTTCTCCTTCACCTTTTCGCACACTTTGGTACTAAAATGCCGGAGGCCTTTAGACTTGCCGTCGCCCTTGGCGAATCTCTGCAAATTATTTCATTAAAACTTACAAAAATTGATGATTTAAAAACAAACCAATAATGTATCAAAAATGGTAAATCGTTCAGAAAGATAACTTCTCGCGAATAAGAGCTGCACAATCATGTCCGAAACGTGTCGTTTAACTTTTCAAAGAAGTTTCTTGAATCAAAACTTATGTAGAGAAACATTTCTAAACTTCGTAGGTTCTTACAATAAATTTAGATCTCAACTTTGAGTTATAAATTAATTCATAGGCTTAGTTTTTGAAAAACATGACAATTCTGTACCAAAAAAAAAAACAAATAAGAAAATTCATTCGATACCGTTTTTAGTCAAAAATTTTCAGATATAACATCGTTCTAGAACAGTTGAGGGGAAACTTTTAACTTTAGCACCCTCATTGAACATAAGCACGCTCGTGATACAAGAACCCCCTCCATTCCGTAGTTGAATATATCAAAATGGAGGGGAGCTAAAGGTGAAAAGCAGAAATGGAGGGGGTCTAAAATAAAATTTTTATCATTAAACTTTAGTTCACCATCATACGAAATGGGGAGTTAAAGTACATACCTAGATCTTTTTTTCAATTTTGACCCCCCTCACAGCGGCATTTCTCCAATAAAAAAGTCCTGAAGTTTTAGCCCCCTTGTCCTTAGCCTAAGCAACCATTTCATAGGAAAATAGTATAAATCAAACACACATTACAAAATAAGTCCATGGTAGCATAAAAACAAGCCATTATATGGTGATGCAGCATCCTATAAAGCCAGGGTTAAAAAAATTGCGGGCTAAAGTATAACAGAACTTTTGCAGTGCATTTTGTCCCGTGCGGGGGGGGGGCTTAAGTAAAATTTACCCCAGTTGAGAATACAAAAACAAAAAGATAATAAATTTAGATTCGTGAAAGCCTCCAAGAGTAAGAGCCGTTTTGTTCTTATCAACTCAACTCGACGTTATAAATTCAAAGTGAAGAAAGTGAAGAAACTACAACTGGAAACCTGATTGAAATCGTAGTGGTAATTCATGAATGATCTCTTCAGTGAAGGTGAACAATTCGCTGCAGATGGTGTCTTAACAACAAATACTCATCATACACATTGAATTTTCAGTCGTTCTTTCATTCGCTTCGAGACGCTAACCAATTTGCTCTCATGAACGCGCCTATTAAGCAGGGTTCCAATGCTCTTCATGAACGCCCCTATTAAGCAGGGTTCCGATGCTCTTATGAACGCCCCTATTAAGCGGGGTTCCAATGCTCTTCACAAACGCCCCTAGTAAGCAGAGTTCCTATGCTATTTATGAACGCCCCTATTAAGCAGGGTTCCAATGCTCTTCATGAACGCCCCTATTAAGCAGGGTTCCAATGCTCTTCATGAACGCCCCTATTAAGCAGGGTTCCGATGCTCTTCATGAACGCCCCTATTAAGCGGGGTTCCAATGCTCTTCACAAACGCCCCTAGTAAGCAGAGTTCCAATGCTATTTATGAACGCCCCTATTAAGCAGGGTTCCAATGCTCTTCATGAACGCCCCTATTAAGCAGGGTTCCAATTCTCTTCATGAACGCCCCTATTACGCAGGGTTCCAATGCTCTTCATGAACGCCCCTATTAAGCAGGGTTCCAATGCTCTTCATGAACGCCCCTATTAAGCAGGGTTCCAATGCTCTTCATGAACGCCCCTATTAAGCAGGGTTCCAATGCTCTTCATGAACGCCCCTATTGAGCGGGGTTCCAATGCTCTTCACAAACGCCCCTAGTAAGCAGAGTTCCAATGCTATTTATGAACGCCCTAGTAAGCAGGGTTCCAATGCTCGAATCTTTTCGGCTGTGGTTGAACCTGTGTTCCGAAATACAATATATTGAAATACGAAATACTAAGACGAGCTATAATATATTCTAATTTTTATTTGAAAAGGATACCCCAATGACATATTCTTTTCATTTATCTTCCAAGAAAACTGCTGTTGAGAGCGATGGGTTTCTTCTTCAATAAACAACCACTTTTTGCGGACCTGTATTCTTTTTAAGATGAGCTATGGAACTCTCGTTTTCCATAAATTTCGGATTTCCATCAGGGGTTAAATATTCACGTCAGACCTTCTCTCGACGGGCCTCTGTTTTTCCAAATCAAAAGGGGGAACCCTTATGTAAAACAAAAAAATTTTTCGCGGGTTTCTGTTTGAAAAATCTTAAGGGGGGACCCTTATGTGAAAAAAATTTTTCCGCCTTCGGCGAACAACTGTACCTTTTTCTGGTTTTCACCTCATTCTTTTTTATTCCGACGAACTCATTGTCTGCTATGCGCGACGTTTCTCTACTCTCTTCGATTGACCTGCTTCTCTCGAGTATGATGAAACATTCTCGATGAAATATTCTTTCACCTGTACAAGTCTCCCACTAGTTGAAACCCGCGGGGCTGGAGAAGAGTGATTCCGCGCCACCGAGAGAGTGCTGCCCGCTCCAGTGTTATACCTCCTCACCGAGTCCTCAAGAATTTTTTCACTCATCAGTGTTTTCAATATTGGTTAGAAAATCAAGAATAATGTTTATCACCAGACTATTTCTTAATACCCGTCAACAAGGTTTGTAGATCAGAGAGACTAATTATGAGGGAACGGCAGACTGTGTGTAATAATAGAGAAGGCATACGAACAGAGAATCCTGATCATTAGCCTTGTTCAGATAACGCATAGAATTTTTTGGATAGCGCATAGACGCATTGTAGAATAAAGAAACACTCTGCTGCTCACTTTTAGAATAATTTTAGAACAATCTTTAAAACCAGTTTGACTGAGAACAGACCAAAACCAGTTTTACTATGAGAAATGGCTGATCTAGCGGTCAGCTTGTTTAAATACAATTTTCGGCTCAACTCGGATCATAGGTGTGGTCTGCGTCTCTAACCTTTGGCAAGATGCCGAAAATTTAAAACGTGCAATTACTATTTTTACTTAGCCGTACGGCCTCAATAGCGTAACCTTTGCCGAATCCCTAGCAGTAAAATAAGAAAAGGGCCTGAAAAACTTCAATTCCTGAGTTTGTGAATGATTTCATCAACGATAATAGCAGGAAGTCTGAATTTAGCGTGAGAGGATAGCAGACAAGCAGGGAAGAATAAGAGTTTAGATATTACGGAGACAGCAGAAAATAATAGAAAACTCTGCAGTCTGACGCTGCACTACACCTAGGTTCCGAGCAGACCCCTCCGTCTAAACTTTTATTAGCACTGTTTGCGGTTATGCCCCCCCCCCTACCAGAGGTTTCATGGGTCGAGCGGAAAATCACAGAGAAGAGAGCAGAAAATCACATAAAACTACGCAGTCTGACGCTGCAACACGTAGTTTTCGGGCAGGGCCGAAACTTCTTACAAATCTTAGATCAACCGTCACGACAGAAATATCCAACCTGGTAAAGATATCGTCCTTGACTGGTTCCCTGAGCAGCTTCAACCATGTACCTCTGACTTCCCCGCATGACCATGTTGCCAGAGCTATCCATCTGAGACAGACAGGCATTAAATTTTTTGCCTTCCTACTCATGCATCATCGATGAGGATACGATCACAAAAAACCAGTGTGACTATGAGAGAGGAAGTCGTTCAATAAAGCATACAACAAGTGAAGATTTGACGTGATACAGTAATAATAAAAAAACACAAACCGAGCTTTTGAATATGAGCGTAAAAACCATATCTACCTAATATCAAATTTTTGATAGTCTTACAGTATCCAGCAAAAAAAATCAAAACATTATATTAGCAACGAACAAATATGATAAGAAAAAGCAAGACTTTAAGGCGATCTAAGAAATTTTTTTGATATTAGTGTCGGTATTCGTATACGCGCGCGCGCGAAAATGATGTGCCAACATGAATGGCGTTTAGCAGCTCTGTCTTTCTGCCTTTCTACAACTTCAAACACACCGGCATAGGACACTTCTCGAATCAGGGAACTTATATATGGCTGGCTCTGTCTCCTTAAACCCACTGAAAGTCAACACTTTCTGCTATTTACCAATTTAAGTTTTTCATACGGCTTAGAAATTTTGTGAGTACGACGCAAATGACTCACAAAAACGAGACTAACATGTGTGCGACTCAATGAAAAATTTACTCTGAATACTGTAGTGTCCTATGCAAAGTGACGCTCTGCAAATTGACCGGTGCAAGGTGACGCACTGCGAAATGACCGGTGCAAATAACGTGTTACTGTCATGGCTATTATTAATGCACGCCACTGAGAGATTGAGAGTGTTTGACGCACTATTATGTTAATTTTTTTGATACGGTCTCGTTAGCCTAAGCCGTACGGCCTCGTTGGGGCAAGTTATGAATTTCCCGCGCAGTGGCGTGCATTATTAATGAACTGGCGTGTTTGGCGTGCTTTAGTAAGAGCCTTGATAAATGAAGGTGAGTGGACTACAAAATTTATGGTAAATTGTATATTGTACATAAAAACCAAAGAAATATTGGTCTGGAGCCGTACGGCCTCGTCAGCGTAACCTTCATCAAAGCTCAAGCGACAAAAAACAGTGAAAAATACTCAAAAGCCTGAGCCAGAGCGAAAAAACAGTTTGAAAAAAACTGAAGTGTAAATCTCAATCAGAGCTGGGCTTTTTTGGTTGTCGGTTTTTTTGTTGTTTTTTTGACAATTTTCGAGAAAAATATGCCTCAAAAAATCAACAAAAAAGTCGACAATTAAAATTTTCACCAAAAAATTTTTATTGCCCCCCCCCCCTCAAATGAAGCGCGGCCCCCCAGGTAAAAAAGAACCAAAAAAAACAAAACTTTGCGGTACAAAGTTCCGCAGGTACAAAATGTCGTGATACGCTAAAGCTATGTCTTCAAATTTCGTATCGGATTACAGTTGGACTGATTTCATTAAAACTTATTCACAATGGTTCTGCTTTTTCATTCTTTTTTGAAGTTCACGGCGCTTTTTTTCAAGTCGTTTGGAAGTTTGTACAGGTTCTGATGGGTCAAGCAGTGTCAAAACCGTTACAGATCCCCATGGCGGACTATTCAGACATTCTTAATCTGGACTATGGCCCGGAAGATGTCGATTTCGACTGGACAGATGAGTTTTTGGAGGCCGAGCTACGAAAGGCAGAACGATGGAGCTGTACCGAAGGAAGTCTCGATTCAGTACGATTCAATATCTGCCTGACGATCGCGTTCGCAATGGGACAGAGGCTAATCATCACACAAAGTACGGTTGGAACCTTCTTTCTAACCTTGAAGCTTTTTTCCCATCTCAACCATGAACATTCTTTGTATGCGATTTCATGCACATGAATGTAACTTAAATTAATACGTCTCATCTTTCGTTTCTTCATGTCAATTTTGGGGCCAACTTCTACACAGGGGTTAAGTGGAGCCGCCCAAATTGGGTTTACATGTATCCGCCGCTCAAAGTTTAGAGGAAAGAAGAAGAGGGAATGAAGGAAAAGGGTAAGAAAAGAGGGAGTTTTTCGTCAATAGTATGTGTACATGTATCCGCCGACGGGACCGATCCGGTCACTGATTTTAACCCCTGTCAATAGTGTGTGTACATGTATCCGCCGACGGGACCGATCCGGTCACTATTTAACCCCTGTCAATAGTGTGTGAACATGTATCCGCCGACGGGACCGATTCCGCTCACTATTTAACCCCTGTCAATAGTGTGTGTACATGTATCCGCCGACGGGACCGATCCGGTCACTAT
>OZ057408.1:17270461-17390907 GCA_964056735.1 Allodiplogaster pararmata | reverse complement strand
GGAGGCGGTCGTGATCGTCTCATTTCTGAAGGTTATGGCGCAGTTCGGCGGTGGTCTTCCTTTGTTGTTGAGGATCTTGATGGTCTTCCAGAGCTTGTTGACATCTTTCTTTGAATCGAAGGACTCCATCAGTGCGCGCCAGATGTCCCGTTTGTTTTTGTCGGTAGCTCTCCTTATGTTCGTGTTGAGATCGTTCAAAAGGTCGCTTGTCGGATTCGATTCTCTGAGTGTGTCGCGTTGATACATCCATTCTCGTATCTCGGTCGTTAGGGCGACTTCTCTCTTCTTGATGGACAAATCCTAAAAAATGGAATGTTCTCAAGGCCTGCCTGACCACAGAATGGAACAATCTTTCTGATGAATACCTGCGAGACACGGTCCAGCAATTCGAGTTTTTCAAAGGCTTGAACACAGCTCAACAGAGGCCATCTGAACATGTTGAAATTTGACCAAAAAAACTACCTGTCTTATAGGGAAGAGTCTAGAATAATGTCTCAGGCATGTAAGAGAAAGAGGAGGACGAATTGAATAATTTTTCATAATTGTTACTAAATCTGTATGCAATAAATATTATTATACTCAAGACTTGCTTTGCTTGCTTTTTTTCTAAAAACAAATGGTTTATAACCACCGTTTCATACTTTAGCCGCACCCTGTATACATATATATTCACATATATATATATATATATATATATATATATATATATATATATATATATATATATATATATATATATATATATATATATATTCATATTCACATATTTGCAGGGAGTTGGTGATTCCTCAGGAGTCCCTGTCCACCTACCGAGGAGTGTTGATGGTGATGGCCATGAAGATGTCCTCTTTGGCTTTCGATCTGTCGCATTGTGAGTACGACGCAACCCTTCCTGAGATGCTGTCATATCTTCTCAATCCAGCGACCCTCTTGTTCGGCCCAGCCCTTTCTTTCACAGCCTTCAGAGCTTCCATCGGAGCTCAAACCCTCAAGGTCAAGATTTACTTATCGCCTGTTGTATTTGAATGACCTTTTTTTTAACCCACCGTTTTTCAAAGGCTTGAACACAGCTCAACAGAGGCCATCTGAACATGTTGAAATTTGACCAAAAAAACTACCTCTCTTATAGGGAAGAGTCTAGAATAATGATTAGCGAGCTAGAGGCAAATACAAGAAAAATGAAGATGTACTCATTATTCTAAACTCTCTCACTTGAAGAGCGGTAGTTTTTTTTTTTAAAAAGTTCTCTATCCTTGTGAGTATTACAGTTTGAGCTGTTGGATAAGCTACGTGCGCTTACTTACATCGCATTCTCCGTTGTATGCATGATTTTCTCTTCATGCGTTACAACTCTCATCTACCCTGAATCAGGGTTTGGGCGGGAATTCGCAGATGCGCAGTCATTCAGATTCAGCCACTACTTCATATCTTACTGGTCTCAAGGTTAATAGCTTAATTCATTTTATAAAAAAGTTTCCTAGAAACGCCTTAATTCAAAATTTTCAGGACTAGCTGTTCTCTCCGGAATGGATTGCGTAGTGACGGATTTGCTATCGATCGAAGTTCCGCGTTCCACAGCGGAGATTGTGACTTTGTGGAATATCCCGATGCATCGATATCTTTCCAAATGTAAGTAAGGTCTTGCAAACGAGAGGAATTTTTCTTTACAGGAGAGTTTTGGAAATTCGTATGATTTCGAGGCCACTGACGATGATCAGTTTTAATCCTGTTTCTAGGAAAATTCATTCTTTAAGAGAATTGAAAATAAATTTTTTTTTATTGTGTAAATGTTTTGGGTAAGCATATTTTTGTTGAAGATGTTTATGGTCAACTTCGAAATTCCAACCGGCTGTTGGCAGTGATGGCAACCTTCTTTATCAGCTCATTGCTGCATGTTAGTTCCTCTCAAGTTTTTTTGCTTCTGAGAAATTTGTTTTGCTCACTACTTCCATCAAAGTTTTTTCATTCCATTTCAAGCCGATATAGATAAATTTACCTTTGTAACTGATGAACCTTAGTCGTACATGTTTTTGAAGAATGTAAATTACAGACTGAAAGAGTTCCACAGAGATGGAACTGCTCGAAAAGGGGGTTTGGTATTCAATCCTCTTGTTTCTCGAAAAGGGGGTTTGGTATTCAATCCTCTTGTTTCTCGAAAAGGGGGTTTTGTTTCAGGGTTTGAATGGTCAATTGACGCTGGTCCTTCTTTCTTTGGGATTCATATCCTATGCTGAAGACCGCTTGAGGGAACGAATCTCGAAGAGATTCTCCATTTGTTGTCGGTCGAGGTAAGCTAGACTAAAATTCTCAATCAGGATTTTCCTCTTATGTATACGGTACATTAAGGGATGTATATTGTACAGATATGGCACATGGATATATGAGTCAATAAAAATAATGAAAGTTCCGAAAATAATGTATAAATACCCCTCTTTTTTGTCATGTGTTAAACACATAGGTCCGCCGTGTGTTGTAAGGTTACTGAACCTTATAATGTTTTTCAGCGATGAGACATATTTAGTGCGAAGGGAGGTGCATCAAGAAGGTGATTTATATAGAGTGAAGTAATCATGAATTTTTGCTCAAGGGCGTGCAAAGGCTGCGCTCACAAGTACCCTGGAGTGTCTGTCCTCGCATTCTCTATAAATCTATCCTTCTCCCTAATCGCTGGCTATCATCTGCTCTACCTCGGCATGCCATGGAACAGCGATGACCAAACGGTCTCCTATGCGATTTCACACACGATATCGGTGTGGTCCCAACACTACTTCATGAGTACTGTAATATCAATCGGAACATTGATGCTGTCTTTCTGTGTATTATGAATGCAAAGCTCATGATTCTCAACAAAGCAAGGAATATTCGATCTCTTTTTATTTATGTACATAAGACGTAAATGGGTTCCAAACATTGTGATTACAAGACAACACAAAAGACACCCGTTTAACAGCAATGCAATGTAAACAAATAAAGCGATCAGTTCCGGTGTTGACTCAGTTCTAGTTTTGGTTGATCTGGAAGGGTTTAAACGTATGAATTCTGCAACAATGGCCTCCGTGAAGAAATAAAAAAGCCATCTTCTGTATGAGAAGTAAATGGGTCATCGGGGAGTTACAACGATGTTGTCGTACGGCTTGGAGCGAGGGGCGCGTGTCCTCCGCACAACGTAGTAAATGAGCGCAGCCCATAAGGAAAACACCAAAACGGCCACCAGAAGCCACAGCGCCCACCAGGCACGCCGATACGCTGCCAACTGCAAGCTTCAGCTTTTTTTTCTCTATATATGCCGTGCCGTTCTCTTATGATTAGTCTTTTTGATCTACACGCCAACGGCCCTCGCACCTGCTTCTCTTATGATTAGTCTTTTTGATCTACACGCCAACGGCCCTCGCACCTGCTTCTCTTATGATTAGTCTTTTTGATCTACAAGCCAACGGCCCTCGCACCTGCTTCTCTTATGATTAGTCTTTTTGATCTACACGCCAACGGCCCTCGCACCTGCTTCTCTTATGATTAGTCTTTTTGATCTACACGCCAACGGCCCTCGCACCTGCTTCTCTTATGATTAGTCTTTTTGATCTACACGCCAACGGCCCTCGCACCTGCTTCTCTTATGATTAGTCTTTTTGATCTACACGCCAACGGCCCTCGCACCTGCTTCTCTTATGATTAGTCTTTTTGATCTACACGCCAACGGCCCTTCAAGACTTATTTGGTATTCTTTGAAAGTACACATTTTAATAATATTCGACCTCAATTCCATTACGCAGCAAGGTTCACGCTCCCCTGAGATGAGATACAAATCTAACGTAATGAACTAGTGGCTGATCTCTAACGTAATGACCTAGTGGCTGATCTAGTGTGTATAGCACTGCGTAGGGTCAGACTCATCTTAGCACTACCGACATTTGTTGAGCCTCCTGTTTTGAATGGATCCGTCTGAGAATTATTCAGAAGATCCTTCCGATATTACCCAAAAATGGATAGACTTGTGGTTTTCGAGAGTATAAAGAGATAAAAGTGTTTTGGCCCTACTAATAATTTACGCACCAGTTCGAGACAACAGGATTCACACGTTTGTAAAAAAAAATTGCGCAACAAACCTCGACCCTCTCTTCGTTTGTGAGTGCGGATTCAGGGTCGACGAAGGTCTTATGAGAGCCTCCTTTCGGCACGTAACTTGCAATCAGAGACGCCTCGACATTCCAGAACTGTGAACTTGGCCAGTGCAATGGGCCTTGGACGTACCTGTAATATAATTTCTCTTCAGAAAGTTATTAAGTTTGATAACACTGTAAAAAAAAAACCACGCCGGCTCCCGCCCAAAAATGAAAGTTTGAAGGAAAACCCCACGTATGTAGGTGGTCAAGTATTTTGTAGAGGAACCTCATCAGGGGCAATCCCCAATCATCTTACCGTTTTTGGCGTTTCTAGTTCACTTATTATTTTGTTTAAAATAACTTAATCTTGAATGACTATGAAAACTAACTTGGGTGGTAAGTCGAGAGAGACGTATTGAGTGTCGTTTTCTGTGGTAGGTCTCCACTGGAAACGCTGCGTGGATGGATTACCATTCTTGACGAAGTTGGTCCACATATTCGTCAACATCTTCGACATGACCTCGTCTCGCTTGGTGAAGGGTCGAATCTGTCAATGACCAAGTCAGATTTATCTCTACCTCTTCCTATTCAGATCGAGAAGATAAGGGCTTATTTTTATAGATGAAAAGCCGAAAAAAGAAAAGTAATTTTCAAACTTCACCTCAAGGTTACTAGAGTAGCCCTGCGAGAAGATGAACGCATGATCCAACCCGTGGAAAGACTCCAATTTGTTCTCTAAAGTTTCATCATGTTCAAGAAAGATTTCTTAATTTTGAAAAGAAAAAAGTTAAAATATGCTTTTGAAGCTTATTTCGTCGGCAAGATGTGGAATGGAGGTTCAACACGAGGGAGCAAGAATAAATCTAAATTTGTTACTACAATGCATTAGTATTTTAACGGTTTTGTGTAATTGACAAAATATGGAAGGTGAAACAGACTTGCCAAAAATCAGACTTGTCTTTTTTATAACTTTTTAAATTCAAAAGTTAAGCAAAAAATAATTCTTCAATTATTTCGGACCTTCTTTGAGACATATGTATGTTTATGCCTCCGTCGTCTGTAATGAGGGAGAATTTAGAAGCGCTAACCCAGGAAGCTTTGGTCCTTCCTTACGATGTCGACGGACTCCTTGCCGAACAAGCTAAAGATCTTCCTGTCCTCTTCATATATGGGTGACGTTGGCATGAAGTCGAATGAGTACGCGTATACTTCTACATTCTTCTCAGTGTACACCGAGATCTCTCGCTCACAGGGCGAGACAAATTCGATGTCCGCTTCCATCTCAAATCGCAACTTCATATTTTTCTTCTCAAAGCTATTTCTGAAAATTCCAAATACATTTTTTAAGCGCCTTTGAAACATAGCTCACCATAACCTGTCAAACAATTTGAACACGACCGTTCATTCAGGCGGGATGGTATTGGCTCTACAATAACTTTTCACGAGAAGCAAGTGGGAGGTCAAGGGCAAATATAAAAAGAAGCAAGTGGGAGGTCAAGGGCAGATACAACTCTTTAAATGCTTAGTTACACAGTTTAAAGGCAGTGACGTCTAGTTAAGACGTCACTTGAAAATACCATTAAACGGAAAAGGCTATTCTCACCGGTCGGGATCGGACCCAGCCGTCTCTTCTCTGTAGTCAAAAGTACATTTACAGCATGGAAATTCAAAAGGCTAAATAGGTCTGCTAAGTGAGTAGTGCGTCAAGAGTGAACCTTCTGGAGGGCCTTGACGACTCTGCCTGTATCATATGTGCTGGTTGGATCGTCCATATAACGAATGAAGGAAGCATTTCCAATCAAAAGAAGAGTGGCGTTTGATAATTTTTGACTGCAACGAAATTTGAGCCTCATAAATAACCTTCTACGATGTTAACTTTCCAGAATCAACCAAGTGCTTCCATCAACACAACCAAGTGATAATAAGGGAAGCTCAAAAAATCAGATCAATCAAGTTTTCAAAACTCAAAAATAATAAAGCTTATAAAATTGCAACATTTTTGAATGAAATTTGCGAACTTTGAACCAGCGTGAAGGATATTTGACATAAGACATATTACTTAAGCATCAGAAATTCAAACATATTTTTCGATCTTCACATATGTCGTAAAGAGATAGTAGGCATATTAGTCAAGATGTCTCCACTTCATCTAAAAGACCCTCAATGGACCTCTAACCTCTGGGATATATGGAAGGGTCCCTCAACCACGCGGAAAACAGCCTGCTCTACTTCCTCCTTGGTCAACTGCGTCAATCGAGGGAGAGAGTAGAACTGGGCTTGAATTTGATTCTGCTATCATGTAAGATCACATTGCTCTTTGCAAGTTTCAATTTTTCGGATAGTATTTCATGTCAGTGTTATAATTGTAACCATAGTGAATGACTGGAACAAACCGCCAAAAAATTTTTTTTTTGATGTCTCATGAAAAAGTGTATTTCATATACGAATTTGTGTAATTGAAAAAATCTCTTATTGTTGAGTGGAGATATTTTGCTCTATAACTGTGTGAGAAGAGTCTATCTTCTTGTTATAAGATCACATTGATTACTAAGTTCATTCGGAGCCTTTGTTCATGGAATTTCGGGTTGGAATAAGAAAACAACGGAGAAATTTACAATTTTAGATGATTCACACTCTTATAATTTATCGATGATCAAAGTGTGAGAACGTAAAGCGTGAGATGGACACATGATTGGCCTGACAACTGCCATTCCGTCAGAATCCATTCATGATCTCGCTAGTAAGAGGATCAGAGGAAGATTTGCTAGAGCATGAGAGGAGTTGTTAACTAACGTTTTTTATGAGCCCATTCACTCTTAGCGACGCCAATCAATAAAGGCTTGTGAGCATTCGTCTTGGCTAAATCGAACGGAGGCAGGGGAATAAGTTCCCCGTCCACGATCATCTTCGAGACTCCTAACTGGAAAGAGTTTCTCAACATCATATCTCTTCCTCTTTTCCCACTCAATTTCTCGTTTCTTGGACAATCTCTCTCTATTCTATCTTCATCTCTTTAGCACTTTGTCTCTCTTTTTCCCTCGATTTGTCTCTCACCAACCAACCTCAACAGCGATGGCTCTTCTAAAGAGAGGAGAGCTCAAGTTGAATTGATCCCTCAGACAGTCCACAATCTCCTTAGAAGACATATCTGCCTCAACAATGAAAAAACAAGTTTATCAATAGAATATAACTATGATCCTACCGAATACATTCATTTTCATTCACATAAGATAAAGTAACAATCAAAACTGTTTTATCATCTCGTGTCGGTAAGGCTCACTCAAGAAAAATTATGGGAACGAACTGATAAGCAAGTGATTTTGTTCTCCTGGAAGTTGCAGTGCTTGCGTGAAATCTCGTCCTTCGTGTACTCATCCCCGACGATGCTCCCAGCATCCTCCTCTGAGATGAACCTCTCACATCTCAAAAAGGATTCTTCAATCAAACAACCGAGAGATTCTTCTACCCCTCGACAAAGATCAGGAGCCATGTCTGCTTCATGGCTCCTGATTCATACTTCATACCCACCACGGCAAAAAAAGATTTTTAGCGGTATTCACACTCTGAGGTTAACTCGTCCGAATGATGTTTTACCATGCTTTGGTAACAATTGCTGCATACTTTCGATACTGAAAGGGGTACGGTACGGCCACTTCTAAAGCCTCCAGACGTATATTTTAAGCTTTTGGAAAGACATGAAGTGAATGCAAAGCACTCCAGAGTTACACCTTAGATAAGCAGACAGGTTATCGACGCTCCAGGCAGTCGTTCCATGTGTGTGGACAGCCCATCCGGAGAAGGAAGAGCCGCTCATGATTATCGATTGATGGAAAAGATCTGGAAATAATCAAGTTACTCACAATATGCTCCCAGTTTAACAGCGAATAAATACACTTTTAATTCAGAAAAAGTTAAATTTGAAGTTTTATCAGAACTACGCAGTAAAATGAAGTTAATATGAGCGAGCATTAATCAGAAGTCTGTTCAGCCAATGCTCAGTTTGACCTTACTTCTTTCAGGCAATCTTCAATGAAATCTAACATTCTGTTTGCGTGATGTATATAAAAAAATTCCATTTGACAGTTTTTCTTGGAGAAAATTGCTATAAAAGTGCAAACTCAGTCATTATAAGCCTTTCCAATTCCAGCTTTCTTAACTGCATCGTTGTCAAGTTAATGAAAAAATAAGACCGTTTAAGACGAGCGCATTACTAGTGACGAGGGAGGAGGACCGATAGAAAAGAGCCAACCTTTAGTGACGGGTGAAACTGAAAGAAGTGAGACGGCAGCAGCGCCCGCGCTCTCTCCCATTAGCGTCACCCTGGAGGGATCGCCGTTGAACTGCTTGATATTGGACTGGATCCAATTCAACACCATCACCTTCAAATTTGATACGTTGTCACATTCAATGGCTTAAGTGTACAATCGAATCAATTTCACCTGAAAGAAAGAAAAAACTGACGATGTCCCAAATTCCATGATTCGCCTCCATTTTCCCGTCTTGCATGTAGCTTATGAAGCCTGAATTAAACCTCTTTTTCGTAAAACTTCTGAAGTTTGACTGAAAAACTTTTCTAAGATGATTAGCACCTCATCTCGCACCCCAAGAACAGCATCCGATATTGTTCACACAGTTGAATATATCAATTTCAATCTTCCTCTTCTAATGGACTTAAATAGCTCAACTAGCTTAAGCCTGAGACTGTCTTTTGGTCTATTAATTCAGTTCTTTCAGTTCGTTACCAAACTTTTCTCAAGTCAGACAATTAATCAATTCAAATTTGATATCTTAATATCATGAGAATATACCTAGGGGTCCCAGTCGGTAGTTGATAGTGACCAGGGTGACTCCTTTGAACACGATGTTCTTGGCGACGACTTCCATGTCGATGGCCGTGTCTGCTGACCCGGCCAGAAAAGAGCCGCCATGGATCCAGACAAGCACTGGGTGGAGGGAGGACTCCTCGTCCGCGTTCTGCATCATTCACATATCAACACTAAATAGATAGTTTGAAATAGAAAGATTGGGTCCACTGGTTTCGAAGTGGAAGAGCATTGCCGGAAAGTTTGAATAATGGACGTTGGTGTTCTATTTTAAAAAGAATCGCTGGTGAAGCGAAAAACGTAATGCGCCATGTTATGAAAAAGGCATTACTGGAACCCAACTGTAAACTGACATAAGGCGAAAATACATTGAGATATAGACAATCTTCGCTTTCCCTCTTCATGTTCTCGCCGGCGTATCGGTCGTTCTTGTGGAACTCCATGAATTGCAGACAGGGTGGAGAGTAGTCGACAGCAGCCAGCTCTTGATGCCAACGCTCTTTCTTCACTGGTCTCTGAAAATAAGAAGAACTTGCTCGACGCAGAGAGAAGACAAGACTTGCTTACTTTGAATCAGGACTTGATCACCTTAGAAACAGGACTTGCTTACTCTCAGTCAGACCTTATCAACCTTGAATCAACATTTATTATACTTGAACCAGGAGCTACTAACATAGAATCATTCGTCCAGGCGTAAACCAGGATTTTTAACCTTGAATCGAAGATCTCCAAGCGGTGGCTCGGCATACGGTATTCCTCGGAAGATCTGAAGTTGCTTCTCTCCCATTTTGTAGATTTTCCCTCGAACGAGTCCTTGTTCCACCCAGACAGAACGCGACTTCTCCAGATTCTGACCGAGGCATGGGAAGGACGAGAGCAAAAGCGAAAAGAAAACCTCTTCCCAAAACATATTCTCTCCAATTCTTTTTCTAAAGAAGGGACCGGAGTTAGAGAGAGGGAGAGGAGGCAAGAGGAGAGATCCTGCTAGTTTCTATCTCCCATCCGACATTATTCCACTATCCTGACAATCCTCTCTTCGCTCTTGCCTTGGGGTGTCCTGAAGATGACTGATCTTATCAATGGAGTTTAGGGACTTTATGAGGTAGTGATGAAGAATAATACTAGAGGAGGCGGAGGGAGATCTGTCTCTGATCTCCTCAGTAAATCTGCTCTCTCAGGACATCTCCAGCCGGCTTTTTCTAACTGCTCAAATGCCTTCCCTTCATTACAGCACGCAAACGTGCTGGTGGCTATTCTATATCCTTCGCCAGCAGTATAGTAATGAGAGAGATAGAGAGAATCGGAGAGAGAAAGAGAGAATATGAGATAGAGGAAGAGAGAGAGAGAGAGAAGAAGAGAGAGGGAGAGAGAGAGAGAAGGAGAGAGAGAGAGAGAGAGAGAGAGAGAGAGAAGGCATTGTCACAGAGAGAGAGAGAACAATGAGAAGAGTAAATGTTAGTGAAACTTCCAAGAACAAGAGAAAAAGAAAGAGAGACGGAGAACAAAGTAGATAAAGACAAGTTTGAGAATTAAAAAACAAACAGGGAAAAGTAAGAGGTAAAGCAGGAAGACAAAAGTTAGAAGGAGGTAACAATTTGAGTGGCAGGGGATATAGAGAAGGAGAGAGAAATCATGAGATGTAGAGGGGAAGGAAGGAAGCAAAAACACGCTGCGTATGTAAATCCTTTAACAAAAACAAAAAGTTAACATATTATAAAAGAGAATTTGGCGAATTATCTCACAATTGAGTGTTATTATTCAGTTATATTGCGGTTCAACGAGCTGCATGAAATCCACAAAGGGTACGAACACATTTATTGTCATTTTCACAAAACTTTCCTTTTTTCAAGTTTCGTCTACATCTGTAATTATTTCAAACTCTAACCATATCTGTGTCTACAACATCAAGTTCTTGGCGGATGTACATAATCAAATTCAAGCATGTGAATCGCAATATAATAACTATGTGTAAAATAACACTAAAATGCATTTAAAAACTTCAATAATTATACGGTTTACCAAAAAATTCATTATTTCAATGCTTGACTCAGACGACATCTAGAGAGTATAGAGATGAGGAGCAAAAAATCACTTATAAGCTGCTGTCGGTGATAATAAATATATTCTTCCCGTAGTCATTACCACGGACAATGAAGTATACATATTAGAAAAGACTGAGTTCAATTTATTCAAAAAAATACATTAGAGTAATAATGAAAGCGTTTAACAGACGCGGTCATTGCAATAAGGATTTGAAGACAACTGAGAATTCTGAAACATCGCGTGCAGGTCATGAACAATACGGGGAATGGGTTGAAGGCGAATATGTACGAAAATAGAAAAATTCAAAACTTCAGACAAATTCGGCAACTGATCACAAAACAAATTAAGGGTTTAGTTGAAGAGTGAAAAGCAAATTAACGCAATTCAACATAAGACAACATTGACAGATACAGGAAAGAAGAAAGCTCTAGAGTGATGTGGGCGGTTGGGGGAAAGGAAATTCGAGGGTTCGGAGCTTTTAGTTGCTTTCTTTGCTCCGAAAAAAGTTTCAAGAGTACGGAAAATGAGCAGTAAACAAATTTTTATGAAGCAGCGTTTGCATTTCTTGCAAGAAAAATATTTGAAGATTTTCGATATTAACCCCGAATATGTTGAGAGATAGTTGCACCATTTGCTCGAACATAGAGAATCCATCGACGTCCTCTTTTGGGAGTTTGGAGCAAATCAAGACTTTTACGTATGATTTCGTTAGAATTCATGACCGCTAAACCAATTAATGTTTTATTCATTTTTTTCCAATTGTATTTTTTCTTTTTTTCATTCATTTTTTCAACTTTTTTTTTCCAACTTTCCAAGTTTCCAATTTCTCCAAACAAAAGAAATATATAAAAGAACTCACGTTTAAATATAAAAGGCTCACGTTTAATTGTGATCATTCATCTTCACAGTTAAAAGTTAATTTAATTTAATTGTTCTAAAAATACTGTTTCCAAATTAATGTCTCTATGAAAGGTTTTAATATTACTAGCAGAATTAAATTTAATGTTTCTAACAAAAAGAAAATTTTTTAGAGCTATATTTGACAAGATGGGAGGAAGATTCTGTAGAATCTGGAAAGAGGTTGAGCATATCCCGAATCCTTCACTACCTTGTACCATCTTCATTTTGCAGAGTTGCTGCTTTTTTGTTTGCTTGGAAAGGGAGTTTTAGCAAAAGGAGGTATGTAGTAACTTGCCATAATGATCGAGTCAGAAAAGAAGAGTGCTTGTCATTATAGAAAAGTTATTGCTATTATTGATTAGCTAAAGCTTATAAAAAAGGTAAGAAAAAGGGCAGTCAACAATCGATCCCGACTAAGGGCTCTCATTGTCAGTTCAAAAGAATACAGTCAACAATCGATCCCGACTAAGGGCTCTCATTGTCAGTTCAAAAGAATACAGTCAACAATCGATCCCGACTAAGGGCTCTCATTGTCAGTTCAAAAGAATACAGTCAACAATCGATCCCGACTAAGGGCTCTCATTGTCAGTTCAAAAGAATACAGTCAACAATCGATCCCGACTAAGGGCTCTCATTGTCAGTTCAAAAGAATACAGTCAACAATCGATCCCGACTAAGGGCTCTCATTGTCAGTTCAAAAGAATACAGTCAACAATCGATCCCGACTAAGGGCTCTCATTGTCAGTTCAAAAGAATACAGTCAACAATCGATCCCGATTAAGGGCTCTCATTGTCAGTTCAAAAGAATACAGTCAACAATCGATCCCGACTAAGGGCTCTCATTTTCAGTTCAAAAGATTACAGTCAACAATCGATCCTGACTAAGGGCTCTCATTGTCAGTTCAAAAGAATACAGTCAACAATCGATCCCGACTAAGGGCTCTCATTGTCAGTTCAAAAGAATACAGTCAACAATCGATCCCGACTAAGGGCTCTCATTGTCAGTTCAAAAGAATACAGTCAACAATCGATCCCGACTAAGGGCTCTCATTGTCACTTCAAAAGAATACAGTCAACAATCGATCCCGACTAAGGGCTCTCATTGTCACTTCAAAAGAATACAGTCAACAATCGATCCCGACTAAGGGCTCTCATTGTCAGTTCAAAAGAATACAGTCAACAATCGATCCCGACTAAGGGCTCTCATTGTCAGTTCAAAAGAATACAGTCAACAATCGATCCCGACTAAGGGCTCTCATTGTCAGTTCAAAAGAATACAGTCAACAGTCGATCCCGATTAAGGGCTCTCATTGTCAGTTCAAAAGAATACAGTCAACAATCGATCCCGACTAAGGGCTCTCATTTTCAGTTCAAAAGATTACAGTCAACAATCGATCCTGACTAAGGGCTCTCATTGTCAGTTCAAAAGAATACAGTCAACAATCGATCCCGACTAAGGGCTCTCATTGTCAGTTCAAAAGAATACAGTCAACAATCGATCCCGACTAAGGGCTCTCATTGTCAGTTCAAAAGAATACAGTCAACAATCGATCCCGACTATTGGCTCTCATTGTCAGTTCAAAAGAATACAGTCAACAATCGATACCGACTAAGGGCTCTCATTGTCAGTTCAAAAGAATACAGTCAACAATCGATCCCGACTAAGGGCTCTCATTGTCAGTTCAAAAGAATACAGTCAACAATCGATCCCGACTAAGGGCTCTCATTGTCAGTTCAAAAGAATACAGTCAACAATCGATCCCGACTAAGGGCTCTCATTGTCAGTTCAAAAGAATACAGTCAACAATCGATCCCGACTAAGGGCTCTCATTGTCAGTTCAAAAGAATACAGTCAACAATCGATCCCGACTAAGGGCTCTCATTGTCACTTCAAAAGCTCCGTATACGCGGAATCAGTTTTTGCTGCATCTGTTCTGTTGAGCTTTGATGGGAAGGAAGAAAAATTCGTCGAAATTTGACTGAAGCAAGTTTTCCTAATCCGTTTCATCATTACTTTGCTTCTCTAGAGTTGTTTCATATGATCTATTCTGGTTTTTCGATTTTCTTCGAAAAAGTTTCTGTGTTTGAACTTTCTGTTGCTCCAAGAAATGAGATTTTATGTGAAACTTGTTTATTTCAAATCTTTCGTTTCGAAAATGAGCTACCCACCTTCTCTGAATTCATTCAACATTATTCCACATAAAATAGTTTTAATTCTCACAATTTTATCGACCTATTCATCAATTCATGAGATAACTGTGATACATTCATGTTTTCGCACATTTTCGAGTAGAGGTTTGTTTAATGAAGTACATACTAGGAAGGAGCTGAGAATGTTTTCCGTGCCATCTTAGTAAGCTCTCTCGGCTCTTCTTATTTGCTCTATTTCTCATTCTCTTTTTTCCTCTTTATCTCTCTTTCTCTCCCTCTATCTTTCTTCCTCTCTCTCTCTCTTTCACTCCCTATCTCTTCAACTAAAGTTTCTTTGAAACCCTCATCGTACTATCTCTCTGTCTTTCTTATTTCTGCACTCTTTTCCGACTTCTGTATAATTCTCCGTTTCCTCTTCAACTTATAGTTGCTTAACTTTGTTTCTCTCTCTCTCTTTTCTTTTTTCAGTTTTCTCTTTTTCTATTTTTCTTGCCTTTCTCCGCTTCTCTTTTTTCTTTCTTTTTCTTTCTCTTTCTTCCATTCTTTTCTATATCATTCTTTTCCGGTAAGTGCTCCTCCCACGTGAGATTTCTACAGAACCCCGTTTCCTTGTTTCCTCTCCAGAACAGTGTTACTCGCTCACTTTGATAAGATGCATGTGGGATATCATTCCAATTCTGCTTTTCTACCGAAAAAGGAGGCTAGTTTTCTTCCTTTATGAGAATCTGCTTTATCACACAAACAGTTTGAAATTTTTCGTCAAAAATTCTGCGTACAGCAAAGCTGTAATCTGAAACAGATGGTATGTGATAAAGTCGTGTTACAAACAAATCAATTAAATTTTAAAATTTTCATCTCTCCAAAATTAACCTTTACTCTTTTTTATTTTCAAACTTATTCTCTTCCTCTTTCTCTCTATCCTTTTTCACCTTATAATCTCAGAATTGCTTCTTAACTTTACCATGCTTTCTTTTTCCCTATTCTTTTCCATCTCTTTAACTCTTTGAACTGTCTGTTTCTTCTTGTTTTCTTGCTCTCTTCATTTCTTTCTGTCAATGATTACCCCTTTTCCTTTCTCGCTTGATCTCTCCTATATTTAAATATTCTATCCTTTTATTCCCTTTTCTCACTTTTCATTCTCTTTTCCTGTTTCCTTTTTCAATGAATGCATTCTGTGTTTCCTCTTCACTTAAAGTTCAATTTCTCAAATGCCATGCTTTTAAATAAGAAATGTTCATTTATTCCTTTTGCATCTTTACTACATCATCAGTAGCTATTTTTAAATTTTCAAGTAGGTCCTGGTTTTTCATAGAAAACCTTTCCATAGAAACTGGTCTTCATGAGTCTTCTCTCTTCCCCCTAAGAATTAACACTAATCTATACTACACTATCACTATTGTACACCGCCCCCACTCTTCACAAAACCTCTTGCCCCTCAATTTAGAATAAAGACAATAATTAGGGTCTCGTGAGCTCGCTTGTTTCTCAATTTATGGCAATTATTATATAGCCTTCTACTTAGAAAAAAGTTGGAATCAGCTGCATTACATTTATCAGAATTCATCACGGAAATTTAAATGGGTATCTGTTTCAACACGAGAGTATAAGTATCTCTTTAACTTTTCCGAACATTTCTCACATCCTCCTAATCTATCTTTTTTTCCCGTTTTCATCTCATTTTTCATGCTTGTGAAATGTTTTTTTTCTTTTTTGCGCTATCAAGGTTTTCCAGCACACCATGATGCACTCTTTCTCATTTTTTTGTTGCTCTCTCTATATGTCTATCTCTCTCTTTCTCTCTCTATCTTTCTCTCCTTATCTCTCTTACTCTCGTTCGCTCTCTCTCTCTCTTTCTCTCTCTGCTCATTCTCTTTCTTACTTGCTCTCACTCTTTTTCTTTCACAATTTTCAAATGTAATATCTGAATGGGTTTGTATTTCTTCTTCATTATCCTGCTGTACGTCTTCAATCAGAGCCTTTTTTCATTTCTTTTGAAGTGCTTCTATAATAATCGCTATTCTTCTCTAATTTGACACGTAGCAGATTTTTCTACAGAATGACCAAATGCATCAAGTAATTCCTTCTCTTTTCGCATTAAAACAATTCATGTTGTTGCTTCCATTTTTGCTCTTGCGCTCGTTTGTATGGCTTCACCGGTCGGACTCTCTCCCCCCCCCCGCCCCATTCTCTCTCTTCCTCTCTCCCTCCGCCCCTAGCTTTAGTTAGAAGGCTCCTCTTCTCTCTGGTTCTCCGCTCTTTCTGTCACTCCCGCAACTCTTCCAGCCATCTACAATCTCTCTTCACCGCGCGTAATTGTGAACAGAAGCCTCGGAGAAGCGGAGATCGGGAGCGGAGTTGTTGATAGGCGCCTGAGGAAGTAATCAGTGGAAGGAAACCTCTGAAGATGGTGCTCAACGCGGAGCTGATCGCCTTGAGTGCCCTTTGCGAGAAAGTCTTTCCCTTCCAGGTTCCAATTTCAGTTATTTTTTTTAATGAACTATTTTTTTGCGTTTGAAAAAGATTCATTACACGTGAATGCTCGCAAGAGATTTCTTTTGTTGGAAGAATTCGTTATGAAAACTTGAAAGAATAGAGAGTAAACGTTTGAGAGAGCAAATGAGGAAGAGGAAGTTGAGAAAAATAATTAACAGAAGAAACAATTCAAACAAAAAGAACATGCCGCTTCATTTCTTGACAATCAATTTTCATGAAGCTTCATCTTGCTCGAATAAACTTCATGAATGAGGCGAATATTTTTTCACAGTGATTTTCAGCTGCATGATTTCTAGAAGAATTTTGTTGAAAGATTGAGAGACTTGCAGGCACTGCTTGGGATTGCTGGCAACCTACTCAATCTATATGTTCTCTTCAGCCGGCCTATGCGTAGCAAGTTAGCTCTTTCATCTCTCGCTCTCTCTCTCTTTCTCTTTCTCTCTTAATCGCTCTCTCTCTCTCGCTTTCGATCTTTCTTTTTCGTCTCCATCTTTCGTTTACTATGTCTAATCCTCTTTTTCTCTGTCTTTATCTCTCTTTCTGTGGTTTATTTCTATCGCTACGAAACCAATATCATTCTCTTCAACTACCTCTGCTTTCTCTGCCTTTTCTTACTCTCTGTATCTCTCTATTTTTTTCTTTCCCTTCCATTCATTATCTTGGTTTTTTTACAGTTTCTATCTAGCTATTTTTCTATTTTGTTTCTCTTGTTTGAATTTGCCTCGCAATGCAACCAAACAAGTACAAGATTTCAGTGATTTGAAAAGCAGAGCGATCTAGATGCCTTCATTTTATTAGTAAGAGTTGAGGACAAACACTCTGCTGGGTATGGCCGCCATCTCAGATGTTTTCTTCCTGCTCGCACTCGTTCCGAACAACCTCTCGCGGATGCATTCCATAATGTTCGCCGAGTGCCCTATCAACATCACCGCCAACAGTTCGTTTTGCTGCTCATTCAAACTGCGGCCTCTTCAGGCCTGTCACATGGCTTTCATGTGCACTAAAGGTCATGAAGAATAACCTCATTGTTTTCTATTAGAGACTCCGGGATAAACCCTGGAATAGAAATCGAGAAAAAAACTAAATGTAAGAATACGAAGAAGAAGGAATTTTCAATTAAGGTACGAATGAAGGCAGATGCTACAGTGAGTACTTCCTCTTCTACAGAAGTCACAAACACAACTTCACTTTCCTCGCAAATTGGTTTTCATCTGCAGGCAGCTGGTATAATATTCAATCAATCTGTCAATAAATAAATCAATCGATCAATACATTGGTCAACACATTAATAACTTCAAGAAGGATCAGTTACATTCATTCGAATTTGTATTATAGAAGATATTGTGCACTAAGGATGGTCACACTATTGATCGGCAGAAGGTTGTTCACAAACCCAGTTGTCTCTGTACTCTGACCGGGAGATTAAGCGCGTAACCACAACATTACCGAAAACACATATTAGGGAATCCTCACAACACTTCTCCGTTAATGCCCGATGGCCTTGTTTTAACTGAGCATTCATAAGTATTGTGGACTGTAAAGAGCTCATGGTGTTAAAAGATTGTGGGATTACGCAGGAATCTTCTCAGAATCCAGAAAAAAGAGTCTCTGATTTTATAATTGAATCCGTACTTATATAATCCTCTGAAACGTGCGCTTTTCTACTTGTCGTAAGTTAATGTGTTTCTGGCGTTAAACATCCACGCATCGTGTATAGAATAGATTGCTAAGCAAAGCTTAGGATCTCGTATATGAAACATGCGGGTACAAGAAACCCAACCTCATCTTCTATTTATGAAATGTCTCTTCTACGTCCTGAGGTCCGATGTTGATGCGTTAGGACACGGAATGAGTACCAATGCCAACCAGATAACAATTCCATCCTCAAAGACCCTCTAGAATTCCATCCTCAAAGACCCTCTAGAACTAACGTAAATCTTTTCGGCCTCACGCAAAAATTACCTCTTCTCTTCATTCCCCATTGTTAATCAATTTATGATTTTTCAAGAACTACCTAATGAAATTTGTAGCATCACTCATAGAAGAGAAAATCGGGGCAAAGTGAATAGTGGTTCATAAAATTTTTGTACAAATTCAACCAGCAGAGGTAGACTTTTGACACTCAATTACTATTTAATATATGTAGATAGAAAACAGAATTGCTTCCGAAAACAACTCAGTAAAACCATGTAAATTTCGAAGTAAATTACCGAGAGAGAGAGAGAAATAGTCAATAAAGTTAAAAAGACATAGTATTAGAATTAAAATTCATTGCTCCTTCAATGTCTAGTAGATAATTAGAACGTGGTGTATGAAATCATTTCTTCGTGCAAATTGCTTGGATTTTCTTAGAAAGCTATCTCTAATGTAGACGCTTCAATTCACGCATCACCAAGTTGAACGCATTTTTTGTTCTTTAAAATGTTTTGAATCTGGTTTTGAGTTTTTAAAAAACGATAAAAAACAAGAGCAAGAACAATACAGATATATGGAAAGTGAGAGAAAAGACAAAAATGGATAAATAAAGATGACTACTTATAAGACTCTGATCGACACTCCAGTCAACATTCTCATTCTTCTGTACTGTACGGAAAATAAGATGGAGCTGTTCGATATAATGGCGCATTTGAATTGAATTGAACTTATAAGATAGACAAAGTAAGATTGTGGGTTCATGTGTGTTATTTCGGAATAAACCTTTCAGGTTTTTGGTGGCTGTGTCTTTTGACCGCCTTTGGGCAATAAAATCGCCTCTGCCGAACTTTCCAAGAAATTCTTTCTGCCCCGCCAGACAGGTTAGAAGAAGCTTTGTTGGGGGCGGCTCTTTTGAATGGACTTATCATTGCAGTTCTTCTCGGTCATGACGATTTTTCTCTTCAACGCAGCTCTGACCTTCCATCACAACTTCCCTAACTTTTCTCTATTGGTTAGTTACTCATCACGGAAACCGCTCATTTATACTCTTTCATAAGTATCTAATTGAATAGGAGCAGCGCTTGATCGACAGTGCAAGTGTTGTTATCATTGTATTTATTCATTGAAAACTCTGAAATTTTAGTCTTCGTATGACATAATGAGTCACCGTTCATTCATAAGCATAAACTATCCTTAATATTGTAAAAACGTTTCTTCTTGGTTATAGATCAGATGGTGATATTGCATTCAAAAAACTCTTATGTAAAAAAATCGAACTGCATATGTTATTATCTGTAATATGAAGGTAACACTGAGAGAAGGAAGATTGTTCTAGGAGATGGAGAATAAAGGTCGACTGGCTGGAATGATCGTCTTGATGAATATTGTCATCCAGTCTCTGCTGCCCTTGCTGCTCTTGCTCGCCCTCAACTTTTTCCTGCTCTACTATCTACGCAATAGGAGACATGTCTCTCCTCTCTCTCTCTCTCTCTCTCTCTCTCTCTCTCTCTCTCTCTCTCTCTCTCTCCCTCTCTCTCTCTTTCTTTTTCCTCTCTTTTTCTCTATATTCTCTATTTTCATATTTTTCTCTTTCTCTTCTCTCTTATCATTTATTTCTCGCTCTCTTCTCTTTTTTCATATGTTTATCTCTCTTTTCTTTATTCCTCTCTTTCTCTTACTTTTAGCCTGCACTTTTGCACTTCTGTGCCTAACATATCTTTTCTTAGATGTTCGCGCCTGAGTCAAGCCAGCACTCAGATCGCCGTTCCAGAGATGAGGAACTTCCTCCACTGCTACAGGACGCGTCTACCCCTTTCTCTGCCCCAAGGTAACATAATGGCCTTTTCTCTCTTTCTCTCTCTATCTCTAATTCCTTTTTTCGCTTATGGCTCTTTTTCTCTCGAGACTTTTTCTCTTATTATCTAAATACTCCTTTCTATATCATTGCTTATCATTGCCTTTCTCTCTTATGGCAATGCAAACTCATAGCTCATCATCTTCTCTTCTTTTTTCTCTTCGCGCTCTCGGATGTCTGGAACTCTCAGTTTTCGTCGCACTACTGATACATTCGTTTCAGGAATTGGAATCGTCAGATGGCAAGAGTGGAACGACATATTACCGTGACAGTGACAGCTATTCTCTCTTGCTACATCCTCACTCATCTCGCTTCTGCCTTTGTTTATGCCAAAATGTTAGTTACCCGCTATGCACCTTTTCGAAACATTCTTCCTTCGAATGCCAAGGTTTCGTGATCGGATTGTCTCATTAAACGCTCTTGTCTTATTCTCTCCATTTCTCTTACTCTAACGCTTTCTCTATACAATTATCTTTTTAACCTTTTCCAAGATAAAAAGAGTAAGCTTACAACTCATTTGCGTCTCTTTCGACATTGGCGTGGGCTTTTATTTACTGATAATGTGTCTTTCCAGACAATTTTCAAAACTGGAGGGAAATAATCTGTACTCGGGAAAAGATCGGCAGTATTGGTACACTATGGTTGCAGTATCGACAGCAGTTGTTGTCTCAGGAAAGGTCCGAAATCTCTTCCGCCTTTGAATACTGTGCATTGAAATTCATCCAGTTTGTAGATTCGCGAGTAGGTCAAACAGGAACGAGTGTTCTTGCTTCGGAAATATGTATACACAAGGTTCATCGAAACAACTTGTGAATTCTAAATTTTTCTCATGACTGAAGCCCATTTCAGAAAATTTAGAGCAAAGTAAGCGTGAAAAGATCGAATCAACGAGCAAACTAGTAAACATCAACTTGCAATTTGTCCTGACTTTCTTTCGTTATCTTCTCTTTTGAGAGAAAGAAGTTGATTCGAGTAAGTTTACCAGGACTTAAATAGGACCTATTATCAACAGAGTTCATTTCAACTAAAATCTCAGACCTAAAACAACGCATCTAAGGGTCACAAAGACTGTTTGCCGAAATATTGTTTTAAACTAAAATTATAGCTTATACAACTCTTGAATTTTAGATACCATAATTACCCTCACTGAAATTGATCTATGTACATGAAGCTCCCGGTCTTATTAGAGCTGTTGTTATTGTTGCAATCGAATGGGCAAAAACTTGATTTGATATTTTCTGGAAAAATGAAAATTTTTGAAAGATGATTACTTTCATGATGACTGGGATTTTATTCCTGATCAGGTGGCCAACTTCTTCCTTTTTTGTCTGTCCTCGAAGCACTTCAGACGACAAGTTCGTCATCAGGTCAGGTCACTCTTCTGCAAGCCGAAGACGCTCAACAGAGACTCGGCGAATCTGCACATAACGCGCTCTCTTCCTCTCAATACTCTAGATAACTCTCTCCGCGGCTCCCCTTGAAAAGTCCTTTAACCTTTGACTGGTCCTTTCATGGCTGTATTCCGCATAGGCCTTCCTTAATATCTGACATACTTATTGTACTGTTTTGTTGTGACATTTCTCTTTTCCATTGAATGTTTTTTGACAGAGTTTGACTGAGCTAAGCCACTTTTTTCGCTTCACCAAACTGTCAGACACTTGTAATATTTTTTTCTTGGCAGACCACTCTAATGAACGTTCACCTGGAATATCCCTTACCAGGACATTTAGGACAACCCAGCTCTCTCGTGAATTTTTTATGAAAGAAACTAAGCCTTTCAACTCCTGGACAGTCAAAAACGAGTATGGTTACCCCGTGTTTTTATGGCATTTCTCTTCGATACTCATTATCTCAAATATCTGTTCCTACAACAGGCTAAGCTGATGAAGAGTCGTTTATTCCTTTCTATAACGAGTACTCGAAATTGATCTCTCTTTTGCCTTCCATTATATTTGTCTACAGCTTTTTATGTTTGCATAAAGCAGTGAGTGATCTCTTTTTTGTTGCCACCACAGTCGTGCAATTCAAGAATTATCACAAACTACGGAAAATAAACGATAAAACAACGACGAGAAGCAATCAAAACTTATTTTGCAAGGAGTCTTCTAAACCCTCGAAAAAGTCCTGAACAAAACTTTTGTAGATCAACTTTCGTAGATGTATGAGACAGAAGCTAAATTATTGATCGAAAGTTAATAACGAAGTTTATTGACAGCTCGAGAACTGCTGGAACACGAAGCAAATGGCTCAAGGAAAACAATTCCTCATCTCATTTCTCCTTCTGTCGGACTCAAATGAGTTTGGAAGAAAAAAATGCTGATAACAATAAGAGTGATAAAAGAGATAATTGGAAAGAAGGAGAAGGAAGAAATGATGAGAAGACAACGCATTTCAGCAGCTTTTCACTTATAAATTGCACTTCAAACGCATTTCAGATGAAGTTTTTGCTTAACCTCTATTTCATTGCTTTTCTTCCCAGAATGTGTTCATTATATACAATATGATGCATTACGGTATTTTTGGTGACGAAATGACGAAGGGAAAGAGTGTGCTTGGAGGACTGGTGGGAGGTTTTTTACTCCTGCTGGGATTCGCTCTCCTAGCAGCTGCTCTCGTATTCAAGTTTTCTTTCTTCCCATCCATCGTCAAGGATTCAGTCCACAAAGTTCTGTTTCATTTAATTTTCAATATTGCTTCATTTATATCGTGAGATTATCGGTAGAAAGATATACATATGTGCATCAAAGTATTCTCACACAGAAGCTTTTCGCTAATAGCATTTTTGAAGAGCTCCCTTCCTCCCTGTCTCTCGCTCCCATCTTTCTCTTTTTAATACTTTTCATCCCTCTTTTTTCTCCTTAGCTTCGATCTCTTATCTCTTTCTTTTGTTCTTTCACGATATCGATAACAATCTTGCGACATCAATTTATCTGCAAACAACCAGGAAGAGTATTATTTCTTGAATCATTAATGTAGCATTGTCGGTGAAAACTCGATCGATACCGTCAAGTTTGAGTAGACCTGCACGAGCGAAAACATCCCTGGTAAATAACATCTGAACTCTAACTATTCATTAATAAGGCCTATGTAAACAGGTGACTATTCAAGCAGAGGGAGATTGTAAGTCTAAAAGGCAAGGTGTAACACAGGAATCGATGACGTTTCAAGCGAGCGAAAAATTATGTTCATACATTTCGACGCATGAGAGACAATTCTGGTTATGTGGTGAAAAGTATTGAAAATGATGCCGAGGTATCGCGCGGATTGCGTGGGTAGTATGTAATCGCTTATACGGTACTGTTTATAAGCAATATTCTTACCACAATGAAGTGAGAGACATTCCGGAGAAGATATTCTAAGCGAAATCGTAATCTGCAATCATATCTAGAGCAACCTGTAGAGAAGCAGGGTCATCAGAAAATGGTTTTACGCCGTCAGCGTAGAGAAAGCAATGTACATTATTCGGGATAGAGTCTACGAAACGTTGCTAAAAACTTAAAATAAAAGAGGTCTCAAGCAACTTCCTTGTGGAACTCCAGTAGTTACAATTTTCTCTTTTGACAAAAGATTATTAATATTCACTCGAGAAGATCTCAGTGTTAGGAACGATGGGACTAAGTATAAAAGAGACGAGTGATTTCAACTTATGCATAAGAAGTCAAATGCCGTATAAAAGTAAATTAGGACGATGTCGGAAGGAGTTTTGTAGGAAGGATGGGAAAGGTAAATCGAGTGAGAGTGAACGAGGGACGATACAGTCTAGTGAGAGTGAACGAGTGACGATACAGTCGAGTGAGACTGAACGAGTGACGATACAGTCGAGTTAGAGTGAACGAGTGACGATACAGTCGAGTGAGAGTGAACGAGTGACGATAAAGTCGAGTGAGAGTGAACGAGGGACGATACAGTCGGGTGAGAGTGAACGAGGGACGATACAGTCGAGTGAGACTGAACGAGTGACGATACAGTCGAGTGAGAGTGAACGAGTGACGATAAAGTCGAGTGAGAGTGAACGAGTGACCATACAATCGAGTGAGACTGAACGAGTGACGATACAGTCGAGTTAGAGTGAACGAGTGACGATACAGTCGAGTTAGAGTGAACGAGTGACGATACAGTCGAGTGAGAGTGAACGAGTGACGATACAGTCGAGTGAGAGTGAACGAGTGACGATACAGTCGAGTGAGAGTGAACGAGTGACGATAAAGTCGAGTGAGAGTGAACGAGTGACCATACAATCGAGTGAGACTGAACGAGTGACGATACAGTCGAGTTAGAGTGAACGAGTGACGATACAGTCGAGTTAGAGTTAACGAGTGACGATACAGTCGAGTTAGAGTGAACGAGTGACGATACAGTCGAGTTAGAGTGAACGAGTGACGATACAGTCGAGTGAGAGTGAACGAGTGACGATAAAGTCGAGTGAGAGTGAACGAGTGACCATACAATCGAGTGAGACTGAACGAGTGACGATACAGTCGAGTTAGAGTGAACGAGTGACGATACAGTCGAGTGAGAGTGAACGAGTGACGATAAAGTCGAGTGAGAGTGAACGAGGGACGATACAGTCGGGTGAGAGTGAACTAGGGACGATACAGTCGAGTGAGACTGAACGAGTGACGATACAGTCGAGTGAGAGGGAACGAGTGACCATACAATCGAGTGAGAGTGAACGAGTGACGATACAGTCGAGTGAGAGTGAACGAGTGACAATACAGTCGAGTGAGAGTGAACGAGTGACGATACAGTCGAGTGAGAGTGAACGAGATACGATACAGTCGAGTGAGAGTGAACGAGTGACGATACAGTCGAGTGAGAGTGAATGAGTGACGATACAGTCGAGCGATTCCGACGGAATCCGGGCTGATTTGAGTGAAGAATGTTGTTTAGTTCAAGATGAGTGTAAATGGTATTGTATAATAGATATGCTTATCGGAAAGCTTGGACAAGGAAGTTAATAGAGTTATAGGGCGATAATTGTTAAGATCAGATGCACTAAAATTGTGAATAGGCTTAATTATTTCCGCTTTCCATGCGGTTGGATAGTAACCAAGGGTTCTATAGTTATGGAAAATGATGAAAAGAGGGGTGGAGATTGTTTCTTTGCAGATCTTTACGAGCAGAACCACTATCGAATTTTCGCGATGACGCTAATTCACAAAAGTTTGTTGTAAATTAGAGTATTCCCTACTCCTCGTTTGATCTCAAGCATGCAGAGGAGCGGATTGTTCACAGAAAAATCGTGTGGTGTGACGGAAACCTAACCCGTGACCATTCGCATTCCGGGCGAATGCTCTCCCCACACATGATAATGCACATTTTAAGGCCCATACAACATTGTTTCGCCCCCGCTAAGACAGACTTGCATAGTCTGAAGTATTAAAGGTGAAGTATAAAAAATAGGAACTTGATTCCCTTTTCGAAGTTTTGGTTTTCCGGGGTACCATTCTGTCACAATATTGGCCCATCTACAGTTCTGCATGGTTGCAATCCGCGCGCACCAGTGCCACTTTCACTCCATGCATTCCTGCACCACACATTTCAGTCGTGTTCGATCTCTTTCTACTTGTTCCGATGATAGAGGCGAGTGAACCCTAGCATTGACCTTTCCATGCGCCTTTGAGTAACAGTCGAACTATTCAGATTGAATGTTTTGACGGCTAATATCTGTGATCCGTATGTGAATGCAGGCAAAACACACCCGTTGGACAATTTAAGTATAATATACATTGGAATTCTTCTTTATTTGTGAAAGGCGAAACGACCAGCCCGTTTTCGCCTTTGCACTTTCCCTTTTGCCACCCTTTAATGCTGAGCTCACATCCCATATAGATAGTTTCGGTCTCTACCTTCAGAATTTTGTATTTTGCTGTAAAAATAATTATTCTATCAAAACTGAGTATTCTATGGAGTGACCACAATAGTTCAAGTCTATTCACGGTAGCCCGATCGAAAGCTATTTTGATCTTTTGCAGTTTGAGCTCTTTCAACTTTTCCCAGAACTTTTCCTCACAATTTGAAAATGTTGAAAGTTGAAGGAATGAAGCTAAGACTTGATTACATTTGAACAAAGATAGCGATATTAGGAGGAGATTTTCAACCACCGAATATTTTATATTACTACAATATCAGATATTCATGAACATTATATATATATATATTTTATCTACATCTTTCGATGCAATAACGCACAAATTTGATTACAATTGAAAATGAGGAATGAATAGATCAGCTAAACAATTGTCAAATACGATAACAAAAGCAATACATCAATTTGACTTTAATATAGCGAATTGAACGGGGAAAAAACAAACAGACAAACAAACAAACAAACAGAACTATATAAGTAGAACAATTTGAACGACAAAAAAAATTTAGTTCTGAATTCATGACGAGAGAAGAGTAGATAGAACACCACTTTTTAATTGGGATTTAAAATATTTCAGGTTCATACTATTAATCAAGTTTCGAGGTAGTTTGCTGAAAAGGCGGGATATTCGCATTCCATAAGAGTTGTTTCTAGCTGTATTCTTGCTACCCTGAACTAATAAGCCATTTATATTAGTTCGCGTTGGAATAGTTTCTTTGAAAAATCGTTTTTTTTATCTATTATCGACAGTCCATGGAAGATCTTGAAACCCATAACTAAGTCAGAAAATATCCTCCTCTTGGAGAGAGAAACGAATCCAAGGCGGGCAAGTCGATTGGGGTAAGAAGGAAGAGACCTCGTATTAACTTCATTTGCGAAACATCGATGATAAACTATGTGAGTGAATTTCCTTAAAACTTTCTCTATATCATCACAATCTCTTCCATAGTATGGATTCCATATATTCGAAGCATAGTCCAAGTGCGGCATTACGTAAGTTTTAAAGCACTTGACCAGTATACCAGGATCATTAACAGTTACCGCACGGAGCATAGCATACATTGCTTTGGATGCCTTTTTAACTCGGTCTGCTACAGCCTCTTTCCTACGCAAAGAAGAAACTATTTGTATGCCCAGGTCACGTATCTGAGATACACATGAAATGGAAACATTATTTATACTGTATGAGGATATAAAGATCGACCTCCAATGTGAATATGGAGAGACTTGGATGGAGAAAGAGATAGTTGGTTAACTAAACACCAATCGAATACGGAATCTAATGCTGATTGCAGCTCTCGAGTTCGTTCGCCGTATGAGTTCTTATCATAAGAAACATAAATCTTGAGATCGTCTGCGTATGCTTGATAACGAATATTAGGAAAGTTCTCTAGTACCTCATTTATATCGGATATATACAGAGTAAAAAGAAGTGGCCCCAGGACAGACCCTTGGGGCACACCCGATGTGGCATTCATTGGATCAGAAGTGACATCACCCATACGCACAGAGAAAGATCTATTAGTTAAAAAAGACTCAAGCCAAGAAAGGAGTGGGTCAGTAATTCCATAATGTGTGCATTTAGACAAAAGCTTACTTATACTAATGGTGTCAAATGCACGAGAGAAGTCAAGGTAGATGACATCCGTTGAAAGACCTTTGGCTAACGAAGAGGTCCAATCATCTTCACATATTAATAAATTGGTTACTGTGGACGCTCCACGCCTAAACCCATGTTGATTGATAGGTATAATAGAGTGCTCGGATAGATGATTGATTATGAAAGCTCTAACAAGTCGCTCCATCGTTTTAGAACAGGGAGAAAGGATGGAAATCGGACGATAGGAGGACACCAAGTGAGGTTCCTTGCCTGGTTTCAGAATAGGGGTCACCAGAGAATGTTTCCAGTAAGACGGTATTTGACCACAGATAATACAATAGTTGAAAATATGGGAAAGAGGAAGTGCAAGAGACTTAGCACATTTCTTGAGGACAATCTGAGGGATACCATCTGAACCTTTGCTACCCGTTGGTTTAAGCTTCGAGAGGCTTTTAAGAACAGAAGAGGGGAGAAAAATAGGAAAGGGGCTCATAGTAGGGGCCGCTTCAGTTTGCAATGCGATACGTTGGTTATCATCCGTAGTATAATGAGAAGCGAATTCGGTAGAAAGCAGAGAACATTTAAGTTTATTTTTCAATACTATGTCCCCTGTAGTATTCAATAGATATCGAGGAAGCACAGGTTTAGGCCGAGTGAGGGATGAGATATGTCGGAACAAGTCCCGAGAGCGAGACGATTTCTTCTTCTCACAATGCCTAGTATCGTCAATCCGTACAGATCGTCAATCGAGAGGAAGTTATCAAATTCGGCTTCCCAGTTAACTGAATTGAAGTATTTATTAAGTTCATCGTAGTCAGTTCTTGAATAGTCGAGAACTGGTTCGGCTAAAAGCGGGTCGGTCACAATTGAAAGGCAGCAAGCGATCCCTAAATGATCAGAGGAGGGGAAGGAGGGAACAATTCTACAATTAGACAATAGCGAGGGCAGAGAAGTTAGTAGCCAATCAATGCAACGATTAAGACGTGTTGGTTCACGGCAGAATTGGGTCAAATCAAAGAGAGTAATCATTTCTACTAACAATCGATCGGACGAAGAACAAGGAGGAGAGAGAGTGTCACAATTGAAATCACCAGTCACAACTACAGGATAGGAAGTGGAAGAAAGAATATCGGATAAAGAATCACAAAAAAGTCTGGTCTCTTCATTGGTGTAGGACGGGGGACGATAGCAAACAACCAGACGTATGTAACCAGTGGTAGAAAGTAAGTCTATATAAACAATTTCCGAAGGAGAGCATAAAGAACTAGGCTTCAAGAACGTTAAGTGATCTCTCAATACAAGGGCAACTCCTCCGCCACGAGAATTACGATCAGCTCGGATTATTACGTAAGGAAGAGGACCAATTATCTCTGAATCAGCTATACGCGAACTCAGCCAAGTCTCAGTGACAGCAACTATATCAGGTTGTTCTTTTTCTAGATAAAGACGAAATGGAACTAATTTATTATAGAGAGAACGCATGTTAAAATATGCAAAGCTTAGCTGAATGTCGAGCGGTGACGGTGAAGAAACGGGCGGACCATCATATAGCTAGCGTCTTGAGGTGATGTTTCTGCTGCTGACCTCTGAGAATCTTTGCGGTTGAGAGGAGTTCCGAGGATTCGATGGCGAAGGCGAAGAATTCGTTGCGGATGTATGATCGTTTTGGTGGGGGGACTGGGCATGGAAGGGCTGGGCGTGACGGATTGGAACAAGTGTGGTACCCACAACTCTCCATTTTCTCTCTTCTTGATTCAAATTTCGAGCCAACAACTTGACCTCCTTCTCAAGTTGCAAGCCTTCTCTGGTTAGATCTTCGCGTATGTACGCGTGAGAGAAGGAAGCAAGGCAGCTTGGACGTCGTCTTCGGATGAGCTTTAGAGTCTCAAAACGAAGATCTTCTGAGCCTAGGAAAATCTTCAAGATTCGGCGTCGATTCTCGATTCTCCCTAGGCGCATGAATTGAGCGGTAGAGATTTCGGGAAATCCGAGTTCTTGGGAGAGTGAACGCAAGAACTGCCGGTCCGCTGCATTCGTGGCCGCCTCGGTTTCTTCTTCTGGAAGGCCGACGACGACCAAATTCTCCGCTTTTTCCTTCAGTATGACGCGGTCATCTGTTAGAGCTTTCCTAGCCGCTTCATACGCTAGCATTTGGGGAGGTAGATTTTGAGAAAGAAGGGATTGACGGTTATGAGGATGGGCAGTTGCGATCGATTGAGTGGAAGACATTAACTGAGCTAAAGTCTTCTCAATTCTCTCGAGGCTTCCCTCCAACTTGGTCATTCTTTCCATTAAATTAGTCACATCTGCATTCTTCTGCTGAGACTCACCTTGTGCGACCGGAATGCTCATCCTTTCGAATTTTTCCACGGCGGCCTCCAGTTTTTCCATCTTTTCAGCCAGACTTCTCATTTCTTCATTTTTCTTCAGGCAGTCGAAACATCCGGCTGTTTTCTTGACTGTGCGCTTTGGAGTGGGCATAACAGCGGGATATCGATTGGCTTAGAGAGCTCTTAATGGGTCACATTCCTCTATGAGAACTAAGCGAGGGAATGACTAAGCGAGGGAATGGCCTCCTGAAGTTCAAAGAATTAAAATCATACAGAAGCTGAACAAAAACCTTATTTTGTTTTGGTCAGAGGATATAATCCGTTAAGGTTCGGGTTGTCGAGTTGGTTCTTCTTTTCTTTGGTCAATTATTTTAAATTACATTGTAGTTCTTGAACTTCTCTCTCATACCAAAATCAGTTTGCTAAAAAAGATACATGTTTCATTCTAGGAGTGCATCATGCAATAGTCTCAATTTATTCCTCTGTAAAAAGTCTTCAAAAAGCAGCTCAAAAATTTGTTCAAAAATTATCAATGTTGATTAAAAAAAACTTGAAAATAATCGTAGTATAATTAAAGTATAAATAATCGTAGTATAATTAAAGTATAAATAATCGTAGTATAATTAAAGTATAAATAATCGTAGTATAATTAAAGTAAGACATATGTCCAGGAAAAGGTGATACGAATGGAAGGAGCGGAACTGAATGCTTTCGGAAAAGCTTGGACGAGACCGACGTATGAAACATATAACTCCTATTGGATATACGACTACAAAAATGTGGCAGGGGTTATGAACAGAGCTTCTTTTCCGGACGCAGACCAAAAAGGACCATACGTTTACAGGTAAGACGTTATTCTTGTCAAAGAGAGAAGATGCTGTGTATACCGGTCAGTTTTCATGTTTGTCACTGAAAGATATGTTTGCTTATACAAGTTAGTGATCTTGTTTGTCATTTGAACCCGTGTAAAGCGAACATTGGTCATAGTTAGTGATCTTGTTTGTCATTTGAACCCGTGTAAAGCGAACATTGGTCATAGTTAGTGATCTTGTTTGTCATTTGAACCCGTGTAAAGCGAACATTGGTCATAGTTAGTGATCTTGTTTGTCATTTGAACCCGTGTAAAGCGAACATTGGTCATGTTCTCGTTGCTTCTCTAACTCATACTGCTGATAGATTCTATTCCCAAATCTTAGTGCCCTCAAAAAAGGTTTTATGTTCGTATGCATTCTCTGTCTTTCGTGTTTTTCGCTTTCAATCTCTTTTCAAATTCTGCCGTTCCCTCATCACTAGTCTGTTTGGCAGCCATAAGAAGCATCCTGGTCATGTTAGACACCCAGAGAGGATTTTGCATATACCGGTTAGCTGTCGTGTTTTTCAAACAGAGAAGACCCTGCCTAAAACAGTTAGTTGTCCTTTTCGTCATCCAGGCAGGCTCCATAGTATAACTTCCGTTAGCATGTTTCTGAATCAGAGAAAATTCTGCTTGTACCGGTCAATTTTAATTTGTAAACAAGAAAGATTCCTACGTATACGGGGCAGTTGTCATGCTTTTCGAACAAAGAAGATTCTAATTGTGTGTACTTCTGTTCTAGCCAGACCGCGTGCACTCTGGCTGATTGCGCTCTGACAACTTTGCTTGCTTGGTTATTTATAGCATGTTAGAATATAAGATCGCTCTCTTCGCACAAACTCGAATTCTATCGAAACCAAGTTTAACATTGTAAGATACGTGTTCAATGGAGACTACTTCTTTGAGGTTACACTCAACCCCGGTAATTACTATATGTTGACTCTCTCATTTAATCTCCATGTATTGTGTAACGTTTGGAATCGGTGGTGATGTATGAGAGAGATGACCAGCCTCGGTTAGGCTGCGTGTCAAGACTCATTCTCTTGAAGAGGAGCTTAGAGGCGAGTCGAAGACATGCGATGCAGGTAATTTCCGGAAAGCATAACGCAAAAAAGTGTGATAAATGATATCCACTGCTCACACAACTCATAAAACTAATTAAGTGTTCATGACGACACTATTTGCCCACAACGTTCACTATTTTTTCATGAAATCCCCTTTTTCCTGCTCTCCATTCCTCCTCATCTTCTCCCCTCCTGCTTAGGTAGGGCCCTCTTTCCTCCCCTCTTTCCTAAGGGCCCCACGCCCAGCTAAGGGGAAACCCCTTTCCCCTCCATCTCCTTTCCGTATTCTAAAAAATCTTTGAACACCATCGGTGTTTGTTTTGTAAAATGCATGTACTACATTCCAAGAATAACGCTCTTTGGAATAACGGTTTCTCGCAATGGATGCTAGGCAATAGCTCGACTATGCCCCGACAGAGAAGAGTTTTTAACATGATTTTTTCAGGCTCTAAAAATACCAAATAAGCAGATAAAAAGAACAGAGAATATGTCGTGTTTTTTAAGATTGTTTTTGCCTCATTAAAGGATATTCTCTATTCTGTATAGTAATAAAAAAAGGTGCTGAATACCCTCCTTTTCCTCTCTCTCTTTCCCATGTAGGGCTTCAGCCCACTCTACCCCTCTCTCCCGTTATTCATCCCCCCACCGCTTCGGTGGGGCCTCATTTTTACCTCATCTAAGGCCAAGTGAAACCCCTTTTTTTCTCAGCCATTTTGAAGACCAAGATTGTTAATTTTTGATTGTTTGCTTGCTAATACTTTTTGGTAGGATATTCCGAATACAAGTTTTTTAATTGCAGTCTGTCATGTTTTTCACGATGTAACAAGCACATCGAAAAAGGTCAGAAACGAGGTCTGGGCGAGCCCTAAACTTCACCGAAAACACCTATAAACTATGGATGTACATAGAGGATCAGCTTCACAAAAAGTTTCGAATTAAAAAAAATTGGAAGAACCAGAAACTGATTGCAGAAACGAAATACGTAACGAAATTCACAATTTCTCCGCTGACGGGAACATGGTAGAATATGCTCAGAGACAAACGTTGTTCTTTGACCCTGAGCGGTCTTGCAAAGGATGCGATCCGATGAACGATACCGTACTTGTTCCTGATATCATCTTCCAGGTTTATAATGCGAAACTTGGATTGACAGTTAGCTTCTAATGGAATCATATATATTCAGTTTTCAACTTTTTTTCAGTTTTTCCTGAAGCTTCTGCCATCGAAAGACTCTCTAGAGACCTCGATTTGCCCTCTGGTAGCCCAATTACTCGACTGTGACACCTTGACTGGTTTATATGGCAACGTTGGAATCCTGCCCACTTTGCTCAGCTCAAGTCCATTCGTCTCTGTGGTTTGTTTGATGATTGGAGTAACAATTGATATGAGTTAGACAGACTGGTCTTAAGCTGAATAGACAAGACTTGCTCATTTCACACGTAATGACTAATCAAAGCTGTTTTGAATAATTCCGGACCAGTTATGTAGACGTACACATGTTCGCGTCAACAATTATCTACATATTCTCATGCCGTTCTTTTTTATTTTACCTCTAGTTTCATTCTTTTTAGCCTCCCTTTCTCAAGTCGCTCGGTGCACGCAATTATCCCTTAGCCCGATCTCATTTAATACCTGCTTGTACATTTGTAGTCGAGCATCGTGAGAAGTTTCTGCATGAAATTACAGAGCTGATTGAATTTTTCTAACAATAGTGTGTGAGCTTCTGTTTTTACACGACAGACGGTGGATCAGTTGCTCTTCTCCGGCTACCGGTCTCCTCTGTACGACTCCATTGAAGAGCTGCGAGGTCTGGCACTGGCCCTCCTCTTCCCCAACCAAATAGGACTCTACGAGTTCCTCCTGGAGCCTCTGTTGCTGAATGTAGAAGAACAACTCAGCCAGAAAGTCAACTATGTCGTAAGTGTCTCCGTTTTAAACGATAATTGTTAACATTATCGCACGGGAAAAAAAAGCTGTTTTCACCGGGCGGGATCGGACCTAGCTATCTCTTCTCAATCCGGGAGCAAGTGCGTTACCTTGACACCGCGGTGACGCATTACTATTCCGTGCGATAGTGCTGTATATGAACTGAGCATTTGAAGATATTTCCGTTTGGCTCAACTCGCAACCTAGGTATGGTCTTCGTCTATAACCTTTGGCAAGACGCCAAAAGCTGAAAAAGCGCAATTACCATCTTTAATAGGCCATTAACAAACCTTCCACGACCTGACAACTCTTGACTTGACACTTGATCCAAAGGCCGAGAAGCAATACCAGCAGCTACAACGGCCACACACTAACCATTTCTAGCGACGTACTCGAACCGAGTTTACTAAACTCGGTTGGGGTACGTCGCTAGAAGTTGCTCTTGTCTGGTCCTTGCAGCTGTTGGTATCGTTTCTCTGTTGCACTGCCTCCAGAAAAATTCTAACATCGAAATTCGCTTAGACTTACCAATTCCGAGCTGGTCTTGGACTAAACAAACCCGAAACTCTGTTCAGCGTTCAACGGACAAAAAGTTTTCAAAAAAGAGCCGAGTTTGGCAGTGCCAAAACATGTCACAAAGGAAAAAAATTGTCCGTGATTTGGCAGTGACAAAAGGTGTTAAAAAGAGTAGAGTTTGGATTCAGTGCCAAAACATGTCACAAAGGAAAAAACAAAAATGTCCGTGATTTGGCAGGGACAAAACCTGGCCACAGAGTCATTCACTGCAGAATAGTGGCCGATTCTTCGTCCCTATTTTGACAGTGAAAAAAGACTAATATCGGAATTTCCTTCTCCCAAGTTCGCATACTAGAAATCTTGGCGAAATATGGTTTTTGGCTGAGGAACAACATTTTGAGCATTTTGGCAAAAATTATTCCCAGCCTCGTCTTATATTTATTATCTCTCCTTCTTGTCTGCTTGTAAGCTATGACCTTACGCTCTCTTGGGGCAGTGTGCAGCGTAAAGGGGGAGGTCGTGGATTTAATGATTATCTCTCACCACTGGACTGTCCAACGTCTGACTTGGGGGAAGCCAATATGAAAAGGAAGAAAAATGTTTAACATACTTGGAAAGAGGCCTTTATCAAACTTCACCCTTTACGCTTACGCTCTTTTGTCAAACTTTTCCTACCGTAATCAGCTCACCGAAAACCTGTTTACTAGTTTCTACGCTCGTTTGTCAAACTTCTCTCACCGTAATCAAAAAAGTGTAAAGGGTGAAGTTTGTTAAAGGCCTTGGAAAAATTCCCTTTTCCTAAATGCGCTGGGGACTGCAAATGTTACCAAGTTTGTGAAAATCGTTCTCACATTCTATTTACGAAAATTTTACTCAATGAGTACCTTTTAATGTGCCTACATATTCATTAATTTATACATTTAGTTATGTTCTTCCATCGCTTGATTATTCAAGTGATTTTTGTCTGTTCTCTCATCCATTGTTTCATATTCGTGCAAAATTCATTTGAAACTTCAAATTTGTTCATTCATTCATTTGAATGTCATCTCAATGACACTCCATTAATTTTCCGTTAAGCAAACGAATGGAACGACGGATGTTCTGTACAAAGCGTACACGGGAAAGCACGACCCTTCTCTTACGGGGTACACCATCTCCTTCTCCAATCTGACTGAGACCGCTGCCAGCAGCAACGGGACCCTTCTCCCCGAGGAATGGTTGGATTACTAACCAGCTTGGGGAATGAAAGTTCTGTTACACGAACCAATGAGAAAGTAGTAAAAATTATTAATCTTAAATACGACACAAAAATTTTTTAAAAGGTAATTTGAGCCAGCCAGACGTACTATAAGATGAATTTACGGCTCTTTTTTCCTTATGGGCATACCCAAGACGGCACGATGCTTTTCTACATTAATTTGTTGATACGGCCTCGTTAGCCTAAGCCGTACGGCCTCGTTAGCCTAAGCCGTACGGCCTCGTTAGCGTAAACTTTTACTAAGCCTAAGCGTTTTTTAATGTAAAAAATGATTTTTGATGTAAAAATTTTTCTTTTGATTTTTCAAGAACCGGAGTCCCCTGATGCTCAAAATTATCACCTATGGAGAAAATTTTCAAAACCGTAGCGTTTAAAACCATTTTTCGTCTATTATGCCCATAAGGGAATAAGAGCCGAATTTACATATTAACGAATAAAAAATCCAATTTACGAGTTAACTATAAACCTTTTTTTTCCGATACACGTTTTGGTGAACAGGCAGACAAGATCATTCGTTTACAGATTTAAAAGAAACTTCAAGCAGAGACAAAAGTTGTTGCAGGTGGCCATTCAGTCCATCGAATACCACTGACTGTGATGAAGAGAGTGCAGTGAAGGCCCGCAGAATCGAAGGAACTCGTTTGTTGACCTTCTCTCGCTCTCTCTCTCTCTCATTTTCTTTTACTCTCTCTCAATCACTTTTTCTCTCCTTTTTCGTTTAAATTTTTCTGTCTCTTTGCCTGTTAATCTATCTCATTGTTCTAATAAATTTAACTAACTTTTTTTGAGTTGGCGACTTTTTCAAGTCCTTCATCGACAAAACAGACAAACTCCCGATTTATGTGAACGATATCTGCAGGTTATTGTTATTTTAAGGTGTTTTGTTTTCGCTGTTGGGAATATCTGTTTTCAGATCACTTTATCTAATATTTGAAATAAAGAAGTTTATTATGAGAAGCCATATGGCTCATCGGAGTGATTTCACAGGTCCGCCAGTGTCGTCTTCGATTCTGAAGTGAAAGTGAAGGGGATCAAGGGATATAGATTTGTCATTCCGGAGGAAGAATTGAATCCCGCTTATCCACAGACTTGTGGATTCTGCAAGAAAACAGCGCGGGACATTTATGACAAACCGAAAGGATCTGATTGTCTCCCTTCCGGACTGCTGGATCTCAGTGGATGTCAACGTATGAACTATCTCTTTTAGCTGTTTTTGAGTCGATAAAAAACATTTGTCGGTGTAAATTGTTATTTTCGTCGTTGACCTAGATCATGAGAGCTACCCAGATGTTATGATTTAGTTTATTTTAAAAATGAGATTTAAAGGGTAAGAGTTTAAAAAAGGTCTGAATTGTAAATAATTCATTTTTTAGTGGTAGAAGAAAACATTTTTTTGAATTTAGAGAAGCTTCTTTACATATCGATTACAAACAGCGAGGGGTTTTTATGATTTCGAACAACGCGGGATATATGAAAAATTGGTAAACTTATTTGCAAGCAAAACGAAATTATCGACCCGAAGCAAAAGGATTTATCGCTTGAGAGATGATGATTATTTATAAAATGAATATACATTTATCGTTTTAGAGCAAAACGGGATGGCACTGCCACTAATTGCCTCGCAGCCTCACTTCTACCTGGCCGAACCCTCGGCCACATCTTTCTTCAGGCGCTTTCAGCCTCATGAGAACGATGCTACCACTATAGATGTTGAGCCTGTAAGTCGCATGCAAGGCAGAATCGAATTTTTTCTGCCTGAGCTAGGAACTTACTTAAATTGAAATTCGTTTGTTCGAATATCTAAATTATCAACATCGGACGAAATCCATAGTTAACTATTAATAAAGTACTGATTAAATTGAATTCTTTATATTTATAACTTTATTGTAATAATATAAATCTTTATCAACCATCAGCCTTGATTTAAAAAAAAGACAAATTCTGCCGTAATCTTTTCTCTTCTCGTGCTGCTTCTAGCTTTTATTTTATTATACCCACCCAAAAACACCAGTCGCTTATATTTCCCCTCAAAATTCTCGAACTATTGATTTCAAAGCAAGCAATATTGAATCTCTTCATATATTAAGCGAATTTAAACGTCCTGAGACTATGATAATACTTTTCAAATACTGTATCTAAGGGGAGTGATGTTTCAGATAACGGGAGCCGTCTTAGCAGCCAACAAGCGGCAACAAATCAATTTGTGGATTGGCCAGAGCCCGGAAATGCAAATCAAGTAGTAAATTTTTTTTACTGTTTCCTAATCTTCGATTCCATTATGTTGAATCATATTAAATTTGAGAGCGTACAAAGTGATGCGGAGTGGTGCATATCCCATATTCTGGCTGAACCAGACAGCTCTCATAGACGAGGGCTCTAAGAAGACGCTCATCAGTTCCCTCGCTCCAATCGCTTTATTTAATGTGCTCTTCTGGGTTGTGATCGGTATTTCAGGTTAGATCAGACAATCGTTTTCGTTCGTAGAAACGTATGCATTTGAACCTTTAAAAAACATTCAATTTGTGTTTGCAGTTGCTCTGATATTATTGTCCTTTATTGTGTTCTACTTCTCCTTGTGTCGATCTACCAAGGAAGACTGAGTACCGACTTTATCACGCCTCCTTCGAAGATGAGTATCATCGCTTCAACTTATGCGTATTGCAATCTCATTAGCGTTTGTATCGAATAAAAAAAAATCATTGCATCGAATAGCATGTTAGAGAAGCAGTTCTATCTGTATTTTTGACAAGTACAACAATATACAAACTCTCAAAATTCGTTGATTATACATTAAGTAGTAAAAGCCCCGAATTTTTAATAGGTAACTCTCCGTTTTGAACGAGAACAAGTATTGAAATTGAGTTAATGAGAAGAGAAATCAAGGGATACAAGGAGCAAAGACTAATCAAATAAACTTCCCAAACATATTTTTCAACCAGATTTCAGGAGTTCGCTCAACAGAAAAATACACGAACAAACAATTGAATAAATATGTGTACTTTCTCCATATTTCCAAACTCGCGATGCATTTTTATGAGCAAATTTCTGTTGTACGCGAAATGGGTTTTTCTTAAACAAAGGACTTTGAAGCAAACCGAAATACTCATGTAGCAGTTAAAGCAACTTCTGAGTTAATTATTTATTAGAAAGGCTTACGAATGAAAAGATCGATAAATTAGAATTCCTAAAAATAGATAGAAGAGAAGAAACCTAACACCCATTAAGATTCGATAAAAGTGATACTTCTAAGACAAGTTGATCTGCTGATATGAGTGAAAGCTAGATTTAATTAAAGCAGAGATGTGAATTGTGGAACCATAAGGTTTATAATAAACCATAAGGTTTATAATAATGTTAGTACATAGATAAAAAAAATTCTGAAAGAACAACTAAAGATGTGAGACAGGTAACGTTTCTGCCGCAATTCTCTGCAGATCTAGCGCAACTTTGCAGACTTCCGCCACGTTCTTACGGTAGATTATGTCGCTTGATGTGCAGTTTGTTTTCTTAAACATTGGAAAATTGTGAAAGACATTGCGAAATTTCAAGTTTCTAGTAAGTTAACATTCAGAATTATCAGACAGAATCTAAGGGGGTGAAATTTGATTAAACAATCGTATCAGCGAAAGCTAATCGACCTTTGTATGCAAATTGCTTCAGTAATTACATTAGGATTAGTGTACAGTTGCGCTTCAAGAAATCTTTAGTTTTCCTGCATATTTGATCCTCGAATGGACTCAAACTGCGGTTTAAACATAACCAAAAGACTCTCAGTGCAAACTACCTTGACCCGATTGACCGATTTTCTTTTTTTTCATCCGAAAGCCCGGAAACGTTGTTTCTTGGGTCAAGTATCATTTAATGAGGTATAGCAGAATGAAGTCGTCTCCGTGTTGCGAGTATTGCATTGCACAAATCTGGTCATACAAGAGGAGACATCAAGCGAGGACGCAAAGCCTCACGGTCAAAAGTTCTTGCAATCTTCACTCTCCAGAAAGTGATCGATAACGCCAATTATCGATGATTTCGTAATTTTCGTGAATTATTTCAAATATCAATGAACTGTCGTGCAGAAATTTGACGCATTGAGTTTAAGGATTTTTTAAAATCTTTATTCGCGATATGATAGCTTTTTTTCAGGTCCTGCCAGGATAATGATGTTGCGTTTTTGAGCTTGTTTACTGCATGATGCCACAGATATGACAAAAAAGCATGCCTTACACACTTTCCATGGGATCTAGGTCAACTGCACGCAAGTCATTCTAATTCCTCGACCTGGTGGGCTCTGAACCAGCTCATCTGTGAGCTATTGACGTAAATCGCAGCATTATCCTGTTGAAAAAGAAACGATACACAAACATTACGCCTAATAAATGAAAGTATATTGGTTCGAAGCACTTGCTGACATTTCATAAGAGTAGTTATGAACTCGAGCGCTATGTTACCATCGTCGCATAAAGCGTGGCTCACGAATTGAAAACGTGCATTTCAGTCTGTGTAGTAATTTAATTTGTATCGCCCATTACATGCACTACTGGCGAAATTTGAGCTAAGAACGGCTTTAACTATCACCAAGTGCTGAAAATCCGTGAAATCTCATTTATTAGCGTAATATTCATGTACCTTTCATTTTCTTACAGGATAATGCGGCAATCCACGACAGGCTGGTTCAGAGCCAACAAGGTCGAGTTATTGTACTGACCATTCTCAACCTTAATCCTATGAAAAACGTGTGGGGAATTCTCGCACGTCGTATCTATGTCATTGGCAAACAAAATGATCAATAAACGAACTCAAAAACTTAACTTTCAGAGCCTGGCAGAATCTGAACTCTGTCGCTATCCACAAGCTCGTAGATCCAATAAAAAAAAAACCACGTATTCGATGTTAGGGAGTCTTCTGTTAACTCTGGTGGATACTAAATATTATTCTGTTTGATTTGCGAACTGAATGTCTGCAGATTTAGGAGTGATTCTAAAATTATACCTGAAAACACAAACTTGATCAAAACATATTCGTGTGCTTCAATGCGTCAAACTTTTACACGACAGTTCAATTATTATAACATCTGAAATAAACTTTTACACGACAGTTCAATTATTATAACATCTGAAATAATGCACAAACAGTACAAAATGATAACGGTGATAAGTCTCAGGTTGAGACTCTAAAATTTTAATACGGAATGTGAAATGCAAAAATGACACGGATGAGATGCTCGACAGATGCTCCTTCGAAAATAACGGATAAATCTGTTGCAACGATGTGTGCGGGCCGAACGTCTTCGTACGCTATGGACGGATAAAAATTATCACCATAAAGAAAGATGTCGATGAATTCTCAAAACGGCAGAATACAGTTCGTCATAAAACTATACGACACCCCTCTAATTTCCATTTTTCATGGTGTGAAATCACAATCGTGATGGAGCCAGGGGTTAAATGGAGCCGCTCAATTTGGGTTAACATGTAGCCACCTCTCAGAGTTGGGGAGAAAAAAGAAGAGGGGGTGAAGGAAAAGGGTACGAAAAAAAGGCGTTTTTTTTAAATAGTGTGTGTACATGTATCCGACGACGGGACCGATCCGGTCAATATTTAAACCATGAATGGAGCTGCTGAGCATGGAATCACTGTTAAGAGAAGCAGCCATCCCAAGTACCTCCGGATTTGGGGAGGTTTCTGCGCAACACTGTTGATATCTTCGATCCTGGCTTGAAGATAGATTCCAACTTCTACTTAGAGAAGATTCTCAAAGACGTTATAGAACCCTGAAATAGGACACACTATCAACGAACCAATTATTTAATCTTTCAAGAGGACTCAGCACCTGCCAACAAGTCCAAGATCGCAGAAGAGTGGTTGGGCACACACACTCCGAGCTTGATATGCACCGCTGAGTCCTCAGCTAATTCTCCGACCTAAACTCGCTCGTCTTTGGCGTCTGATTGGAGTTAACCAACATCTCACTCTCGATTCTCTGCGTTCTGCCCTTCTGATGGCATAAGAGTTGTCCACGACTATCTAAGGTCACTGGCAGATGTATACAGGCGACTTCTCGAGGCAATCGTTCGCGCTAGTGGCGGCCATATCGAACAAGATTAAACATAACTGTTCGTAACATAATTTAATAAAATATGTTATAATTTTTGTTTTGAAAGGAATTAAAGACATTAAAAAATGCAAAATTATTTTTCGGTCATCCTGTGGAGGGAGCGATGATCTTTTTATTTTTGAATTTTTGTGAAACGTTTTTAAAATTGTTCTGATACTATTAATTCCCGATTTGCTCTATGAAATATTAATGAGCTAGCTGATCGAAATATGAAATTTAAACTGATACCGATTCATATGAGAATTTGATAAATCAAACTTTTAATAATGTATCATCAACGCAGCAGTGAAATAGAACCAGCTCAGCTGTGAAATTATGTTAATTCAACTGACAACTCGGAGTGATCGGCAGGCTTCTAAAAACTGTTCGGCGTTTCGCTTGCATTTCGCCGTCGGCAGAGGATGCTAAACAAGCAATCATTCGCTTCTCTTCCAACTTTGATTCGATGAAGAAATTAGCGAGTATTTACTATGTTAGAAATTGGCGGGAAAGAAGTTGTTTAAACATTCTGCGCATCTAATGCCTTATAGGCACGCAAAAAAAGTGCAGATCTCTCGGCGTATGTCTCCTAAGACAAGCTCTAAACTCTTCTCGAGCAATTCGGGAACAAAATTGATGAGTTCAAACAGCTAACCGCTGAAGAAGTGGGAATGTCTATGCTTGTGCAAACAGCCGGGTGAAGGGTGTTTGCCAGTCGACACAGAATAACTCCGTCTGATAGACGCGATGATAGCGAAACCGCGCCCCCGTCCACACTAAAATAGTCTATTACTTGAAATTGTTCGACTAATGTTGAGATTTCTTTGTTGGAGTTTGACCACCCTATGGCCACTCATTCGAAATCAATCAATACTGAAATTGAAGGGGCCTTTGTTCGTGTCAAAAGGCATATGAGGTATGGCCATCACACTTAGATCGCCGCTATATTATCTCCCAGAGCTCTAGTAATGTAAAATACTGTATATTTTATACTGTAGTACTGTATAGAGCGTGGTTTCTAACGTCAGTTGTAGCCTTCCTTCTAGCATCTTCTTCATGTTCTCTATCACGCTCGGTTCATTGCCATTCGCACTCATCCGTCTGGGAGCTGGTCTCTCCGTCTCCGTTCCGCTCTCTGCCTTCTCCTTGGCCGGAGCATTCTTCACCGCGGGCGTCACTCGCAGAGGGCCGCTTCCGCTTTTGGCTGCCGCGACGGCGTTCCGACGGACCGGCAAGGGACTTTCTACAAAACAAGTCGAATGAACAATATCTACAAGCTTTCAAATCTCATCTAAATAACGATCATGTTCATCCTTTTTTTCGCGGGGACAACAAATTTCATAGTCTTTGTCTTTATTCAAGTATCATCTAGTCTGAATTTATGTTATATATTTTTATATTTATATCTTCATCGCCAATGTTCATTTCGCTATGTTCCATTCACGACGCTTCATAAGCATGCGTAAGAATGGGGAAGTTCAACATCGAGACTTTCATATTTAAAACACTACCGCAATGGTGAGCAGTTTGATCTCGGCAGTTTAGTCATAACACGCTCGCTTTCGGTAATGAAAAGAGAGCAGAGTTCAATTCCACCTCATGGACTACCCTTACTCCCGTGCGATATTTTAATCACACTTCTTCTTTAACTAGGTATCATTGCCTTGGAAACTGAATAACTCAACATGACTTGATAATTTATGCAAGTGAATTTTCAACTGAGGAGGATAACTTACTGGATATATGCGTTATGGAGGCTGCAATCTTCTTGTTGACAATAGTTGAAGTTCTTTCATTTGCCGCATTCGTCAACCGGGGAGCCGGAAGTAATTTGGAGCGGGCGGAGAGGGTCGTCGTGGAGGTAGAGGGAGGGAGACGGCGAGAATGAGGGGCTGTGAGTGGCTGATTAGAGGGGGGAGAGGGGCGAGCCGCCGAGGAGCGATGGATCGGGCGGGAGGAGGAGGAGAGATTTAGGAAGGACTGCGAGCGAGAGCTGGCCGTCTTGGAATTGGTCGGAACAGTCGGCGGAGGCACTGAGGGTCGGCACTGCATCGGGGCCACCTGCACAACAAAAAGCCAAAATGAAGACATTATTTAATAAATATGATATTTCCCCTAAACTGTTGAGGAAAACTACCGCGATGCGAATGAATCTTCACAGTCTAAACCAATCATAAAGTCCGATCTTTTTCGCTTTTATTACCTTTATCTCTAGCTCAATTCTCATCATTATAGACTGTTTCCCATTCCTAGAACGTGTCTTTTTCTTGAAATTTTCCACAAACTCACTTGACCTATGGTGAGCTATGATACTTACCGTTTATCTGAGTTAGTGTATATATACAGTTACTCTGGATTACTTTATGCATGCCATTTCGTGTGTTACAGTAAACATACAGTTTCCGTTTTTTTATATACATACCAACTCTAGTTACTGTTTGCATACCGTCTTTCTGTTCTACTGCGTAAATGCTCTTTTGAAGATAACTGTACCCAAACCCTCAGAATTTCTACTATTTATAAATAATATTCCTTGAGATATAATGTATTTTAGACCCGATAAAAACACTCTACCAACTCAAACTGCAAACGTTTGATTATTGCGAAGGCCATCGATAATTTAATGCTAAATTAACAGTATAATTCTAAAATTCTTCTAGATGAACCCCAGAACTGCCTTACCCAATATTCGAGTATGTTCTTTCACTGTATATATGTGTATATACGAATGTGTCTCGTGAAGAGGATCGTCAACTGCGGTACAAATGTAGAACTTTCTTCAGACTTGAAAGGATTCTCACCAAACTAATAAGACTCCTCCTACGATTCTTCTAGTCAAATCAGAACATATACTGTATACCGTATACTGTATACCATCCTATCCGTTAATTCAACGTTCTAAAGTTGTAAAAAATTGGAATAAATCAACAACATAAAAAAACATACCTTGGAGATGGGTTTGGGTCTCTTGGTTAGATCTTCGAGGGGAGCGGGAGTTGTCTTCTCTCTCTTCTGAGAACAGGCGGGAAGATTCCCGTTCACTGAGTTCTCGGCTTGCGTGGCAGGGAAAGGGGCGGGCGCTGCTCGGTCCAAGTCACTCGCTTCATCGATCCACTCCGACTTAGCTTCATTCAATTGCACCTTAGAAAAAAGTATCTCAAAATATCAAATATCCCAAAATAATTAAAATCAAATTAAACAAGCAGTGCTTCACTCGTTCATTTATCATCCCAAGATAGTTGTCAAATTTCAAATACAATTAGCCTACAATTTTAAAGTGTGATATTTTATTTTGTTATTTCTTTATTATTTAATTTTTAGGACTTTTTTCTATCAGAATTCAAAAGACTTTAGAAGTTTTGCTAAACCCGTTGAAATTTGGATGGGCCAATTGTTAAATTAAAAAAATCCGGATTCGATCTTTCAGCAGAGGTCACCATGATGTCTCAAAATCGCCCTTCCTTCCTTTACTAAACTCAGTTCGTTTATCACTCCTTGTGACACGTTTATCACTCCTTGTGACACTAAAAAAAGGCTGTCAAACGCGAATTTTCTGATAGCTTTAAATTGAGAGGATGCATTCCTGAAATGGAAAACAGTGATTCGGATGACAACTAAAAACCTCGGTCGAAGGAGAATTCTGCTCGGCGACGTTGTTGTTCATGTTGTTGAAGCAGTTCTTCTCATTCATTGAAGCGTCTGCAACACCCGAACTCACGACTTTCACTCAGAATAAAACTATTCAAGAATTCATCTTGTCATTATTTTTTCACAGACAGCATTTTTTCCAATGTTTTTTCGTTTATACTACCCAATTATTATGAAAATTGTATTCCGTAAAAAAAATATGCATCAAAATTTAGCCTAAAGTTAAATAAAAAGTGAACTGACCGGACAGGGATTCATGAATTAAAGAGACTTCTCCATTGTTGCTATTCTGAAACATTTATCATGAACAACAATCAGAAGTTGACATCCTCAGAAGCCAAACTTTGTTAACTACCAGACAACAACGATGAAGGGTTCACTATGTAATACGTGCGTATCTGAACATTACATTCAAATCAACCGAATTTGATCTACTCATGCTTTCCCTCAACTCGCATCCTACCAAGGCGTTAATTGAAACCGGTCTAAGGCATGTTTGTACGCGCCTAGCGACTTGGAAAAGGGATGGGGAGAAGCAAAAAGAGTGGAACGAGAAGTAGAGGAAAAGTAAAATAAAACGGAAAAAAGAGAGAATGTAGACAATTTTCGGCGTGAACATGTATGCGCCAACATAGCTTGACCGGTAACCATTTAAACTCTGATGCTACCTTATTCAAAGTTTGCCTTCACTTGTCGGAGAAATGAAACTTCACCAAAAAAGGGCAGGAGAGCTACATTGAAGAGATCATGACTGTAATTATAAATAGTTAAGGGCGAAAAGTGAATGGGAAATGAGTGTGGAGCGGGTAAGAAGGAGAGTCACCAGAAAATGGGAGCTACGGACGTGGGGCCAGTGGATGTTCTTAGTTTAATGGTTACCTATAGCTCCTAGTAACTATGAACAGGGGTTTTTTAGTGTGAAAGAAAAAGGGACAGACGCCCACCAAAGGCGGGTAATTTTTTTCACATAAGGGTCCCCCTCATGAAAAAAAAACAGAGGCCCGCCGAAGGCGGAAAATTTTTTTCTCACATAAGGGTCCCCCTTACCTTTTTTCACATAAGGGCAGGGGTTAAATAGTGACCGGATCGGTCCCGCCGGCGGATACATGTACATACACTATTGACAAAAAACTCCCTCTCTTTTTTACCCTTTTCCTTCATACCCTCTTCTTTTTCCTCCAAACTTTGAGCGGCGGATACATCATGTAAACGAAAATTGGGCGGCTCCATTTTTGAACTTTTTTATTACGCGAAACATATGTATCACGTGAAAAATTGATGGTGCTTGATGGGATGTATGTATAAGAAGGTGAAGGGAAGAAAACATTGTTCAAAAAGGCTAAGGAGCTTCTGATGGTAAGTAGGAGCAGAAAAATGGTGAGACGATCATTGATAGTCGTTCGGAATCAGCCATTGGAGAGGAGAGGGAGAAGGATGAATGGTTTGACGAAGGGGTCACAGAGGCTTCATAAGATAGGGGAGAGGTAAGAAGAGTCGCTCCGTAGCAGCCGTTTCTTGAGGAAAGGAAAGGGAAGAATGGAAGCAGCCATTTAACCTCTGCATAAGGGTTCCCCCTTATGATTTGGAAAACAGAGGCCCGCCGACAGAAGATCTGTCATGACTATTTAACCCCTGACTTTGAATGAAAGAAATCCATCGCACGGGCAAAAATGGCACTCGGCCGGGACCGAACCTCCGTCGCCCAATCGGGGCTTGTAGAGAGTAATACACCAACCGAGTACACATTGCCCCATGCGATTTCTTGCTATGTCAAAGGCAAAATGATGAAAGGTTTTCAAACATCAAAAACTGCTCCTAGTAACAATCAGACAAATTTTATGACTCCCAAATGGTGAAATTTTTCCATAAAGCGAGTATCTAGATCTCTGTGTTTTTCGGACTCTGACTACCAGTATTTCTTCTCATTTTATGAACGAAATGTGTTTATCTCTCTGCCTACTCTCTTAATAACTCTCTTCTCCGGTGGAAAATAAAATGCCCTGACGATTCTTTCCCGTTCTACTTATTAGAAGAATAACAATTCAAACTGCGACCTGTATAGGTAATTTCTTCTCTTCATCTTTAATCAATCTCAAACTTCTGCAAGACAAACATACATTCTACGACTCAAAATACCCATAGTCTAACTGCTCAATTCAAATGATGTTGAAAAGAGGATAGTTGAAATAGAAAACAGTTCAAAATGAGGATAAAGTAATGGGAAGAGAAAGAAGGGTAAATCTCGGCCACACCACAATCACATTCACCAACAGAAGAGAAGATTCTACTAGTACTATTCACTCAAGGAAGAAAACTCAATTTGTACGCTTTCCTCAGAAGATGAAGCCACGGCAAATGCAGTGCATTCGATGCCATTCACTCTCATCTTCATCATGAACAAAGCTAATCAGAACTACAAACTACAATGGTAACGTACATATATATACTCATTCGCAGAGTGAATGGGAGAGCGGGCGACGGGTACGGTTTGTTAGCATCTGAGACAAGAGCAGAATGTAAGGAAGAAAGAGGGAAAGAAAAAAATGAAGAGAAAAAGAGGAAGACAGGGAGAGATCGAAAAGTAAAAGAAAGATAAAGGGATCAACAGAGAGAGAGAGAGAGAGAGAGAGAGAGAGAGAGAGAGAGAGAGAGAGAGAGAGAGAGAGAGAGAGAGAGAGAAAGGATCAAAGCAAAAGAATGATTTTGAGGTGAGAATAGTCAGTGAGATCCTCAAGAGCGATAGAATTAAGCCATGAGACTGTACATCTATCAGACCAACCTCGAGTGAGATCATCTTTTCGTCGTATCCAGAGTCACTCTCATTTTGAATCCCGGCCACTTTACACGCGAAACTTCTATTCACTGACGTCGTCGAGATCACATTCGACCTAAAACTGCATTGAAAAAGAAACGTAAGCGAGAGATTTCCTTGTTCCTTGCGGGATAAAAAGAGAAGGAAATTCTAAAAAAAAGCCGTGAATTTGAATGGCAACGCCCTCCAAAATAGAAGCAAAGCTGCACAGGCCTATGGTTGCATAAGCGGGTTTTATCGGCGGCCCTCCTTAAGTTTACCTATGACAGAACCCGTTTGAACGGATCTTTTTCCTCACTCATTTTCCTAATGACCGTGGGGAAAAACCGTTGGTACTACATAGTACTGTTGAATGTGACGGGTGCGTTCCGCTTCCAGAGATGAAATTTAAGCGCTTATACTTGCTTGTCAGCAAATGCAAAGCAGAAACCCCTTCTTGTCCATGTACGAGGCCGGATGAAAAGCCAGCCTAGGCAGTGTCGACGAACTTCCCTTGCAGCCTTTCTCATTCATCTCCAGCCATTTAAAGATGTGGTCGCGTCCCTGAATCAGGGAGATCACTCAAAACATATGAACAGAGATGAACAAGGCAAAAGGAGACAGTAAAAAGAAGGCAACGGAGCAAATAATCGAAGGTATGGCCAAGGAGCCAGGGATCATCTTGGCTACCTCACCGTAACCTACGCCTTTAGATCGATTTTGTAGGTCTGATGATTATTTCGGGATCCAGCTTCACTAGAAACGGATTTTTAACTTACAAAATCTCATTTCATTTTGCTTTGCTGATTTTGTTATTATTCAACAGCAATGATTTCTTCCCGTTACCTATCGTAATTTGAATACGAATATAATGAGAATGTCATAGTTTGAATAATTTAACTTGCTCGTGTCGGTAAAAACCAACATCCACTAACCATAAGACAAAAAAGTCCAATCATTTCCAAACCTTATCGATGATTTGCAGAGGAGGAAAGTAGAGAGGATTACTGTGGAGAATGATCGACCGGAGAGATGTCATTTTGCACATTTCTACAGGGAGACGAGAGAGTTCGTTGCACGAGAGATTTAGAGTATGCAGAGACAAGCGGCATAGCTCTGGAATTGAAATTACACATGATTATTCAACTATAGTGTGGATAAGAAAAAAAGAATATATACATATACATATAATCTCAATGATTATCATAATATTGATGATTATGAATATATATGTATTAAAATTAACAGAGAGAATATACATTAACGCAATTTTCTTGATGTTTATTAACAAACAACAAAAATATCAATTTGAACAACAAAATTTTTTCTCCAAAAAACCCCAGCCATATATGTAGATAAGTTTGTTCATTTGGTTCTATTCTCTCTATATATCCCTCTCTCTTCTTATAGTTAACGAAACAGGTTCGCTTCTGCCTATATCGTTATCATGATCTGGTACCAAAATAAAATGATAATGAAAATTTCCATTTTCGAAACCCTGATAGTTTCGGAAACTCGAAAGCGTGAACCTGATGGAAAGTAGAGGAGGTTGTTGTTGCTGAGATTGAGAACCCGCAAACACTTCAGCAGCACAAGGTCGACGTGGAGGGCGGTGAGAGAGTTGAAAGAGAGGTCCAACTCCGTCAGAGTAGACGACAGGCACCGCAGCTGCCGGGGAAGACTCGCCAACTCATTACCTGCCAAGACAAAACCGTGAGCGGTTGTGAAAAGAAACGAGAGGATGAAAAGGTCCTGATTAGGACCTACACTGACCTACATTAAAAACACCCAGTTATACCTCGTGGACGTTCTCATAGCTCACATGTACTTTTTAAAAAAAGTTTTAAAGTGACCGCTCATTCTTGCGTTAAACTCAGAAGAATCAGGAAGGGCAAAAAACGGCACATGACGGAAATGAATTGCTGCATAACCAACCGGCGAGTAGAAGAACTTCCAGCGGGAGCTCAAAAAGAGATACTTGCAACTCCGTCAACTTGTTGTTGCTCAAGTCGAGAAATGAGAGAGATTTCAAATGTGATATCGACGAGGGGATCTCAAAATTATCTATCAATCATAACCTTTACTTCTCTTTTTCTTACTCTCTCTATCAAATTCCAGCTAACTATCGCTTTTCAAATCGACGCAAAATTGTTAAATACTGAGCCATATCCGAGTTGATCTATAATGAACAACGATTACGTGAATATAACAATAAATAAAGTTTGATTATAAGTACTACATATGTTTTTTTCGCTGGTAGTTGTTGCCAGGGGTTATTTAGTCATGACAGATCTTCTGTCGGTGGGCCTCTATGTTCCAAATCTTTAGGGGAGGACCCTTATTTGAAAAAAAAGGTAAGGGGGACCCTTTTGTGAGAAAAAAAAGAAAATTTTTTTCACCCCTAAGGGGGGGACCCTTATGTGAAAAAATTTCCCGCCTTCGGCGGGCGTCTGTCCCTTTTTTTTCACCCTAAAAAACCCCTGGTTGTTGCCGGCAAACGTCTCGCGTCGAAGAGAGTCGGCTATGGAGAGCCGCTTTCTCCCTCTCTCTCTCCTCTCTTCTCTTTTTTGGCTGGTATTATTTTTTCTTGGTTATTTCCTAGTGCAACGGTAACATCTCTCTACATCTTATTGTTTTTAGTTCTCAATTACAGTTTAACATTAGACATAATCTTGCCAGAATTGTCTGAATTTGTCTGAAAAGTTTCTCTTGAAAATGAAAATTTTCAAAAAATGAAAATAAATTCACTGTTGGTAAAATAAAAAAATCTAAGCGGAAGTTCAAAAAAGATAGAAAAATTAGTGCCATTTCTTTATGAACTTCTCAAAATTTTTTCCACTCGTTGTCGGTTTCTGTGCAAATTCTGTCGTTCCCTCATGATTGAGATTAGTGATCTACACACTACCCTGTCACACGGTTAAAAATTCACTGTTTCCATCTCATTATAGATTCTTATCTCTCTCTCTCTCTCTCTCTAGAAACCTTGCAAAGAACTTTGAGAAACGGAAGAACTAACTTTGGTTAAGAAGTTAGAACTGGCCCTGAGGGTTTCAATTGAATGGAGGGAGAGGAGAGAGGCAGGCAGCTCGATAAGTCGATTGTTGCTCACATCTGTTGAACCAATAATTTGAATTATTATTATTTTCATTATTTGAAATATTAATATTTGAATTATCAATATTAATACTCTGGAAATAGACTTCGTCAATTGGAGAAGGCACCAAGACACAATTTGAAGAGTCTTGTATATTGCATTTGTCATTTTAGTCTTCAACTAGTTTGCAGAATTCGTTTCTTCTCCACAAGAAGCTTTCAAATTTTTCATTAGGGAAAGGGGCAAAAAAATACCGCTAAAATGCCTCTTTCCGGTCAGAGCATAGTGCATAAGACAGATTGAAAAAGTTTTGTCTGTGTGTGGGTCAGAAACAGAGAGAGAGAGAGAGAGAGAGAGAGAGAGAGAGAGAGAGAGAGAGAGAGAGAGAGAGAGAGAGAGAGAGAGAGAGAGAGAGAGAGAAGAGATAGAAAACTAAAGATAGATAGTAAGTGAGAAAGATATAGAGACAGAGCGAGAGTAAAAAAAGAGAGAAATGGAGAGAAAGAGACACAAATAGGAAGCCAATAAAGAACTTCGAAGATAATAGGAAAAGATGGTTCAGTTTGCAGGGAGAAGTACACGTCTCGAACTTCTTTTAGAAGAAATTTCTAGACTTCTCAGAGACATCTTGTGTCTCTTGTGGCCTAATATCTTCGAAATACCTAAAAAACACAATTTACTTTTTATTTCAGTGTAGACATCCAGTAAGGGTAACCCTGATGTGTTAGGCTCAAAAGAAACTTACTATAATGTACACCTTTCTACAGACTGCTGAACTGAGGAACTAATTTTATTCTTGAGGAGACCAAATAACGTGAACAAAAGCCGTTAAATCATCGAAAGGTTTTTCATGGCCACAAAGCTTCTACGTTGATCAAACTGAAATAAAAGAAAAAGAAACCATTAGACCCGAGAAGAATAAGAAGGAAAGAGTACAACAAAAAAAACAAATTATTAAGACACAAATTCTAATTGAAAGAGTACTTTTGTCGTTTTCTCAGCATACAATGCGAGTAACAAGGGCATAGCTCACCAAGATGTGCTGAAAAAAATTTTTCCGGGCGGGCGACCGGGCGATCCTTGTACAAGGAGGGAAATGGGGGGGGGTTAACCACAAATGTATTTTTTTCTCCGTTTTACCGCATCATACTCGTCCCACCAACAAATTTTCCTTTAATGATTTTTAGACCGGTAATTTTTATATGCACTCCATATATCTTCTGCTACGTGAATCAGTTATATTTTTTTCATCTGTAAAAAAACTTTTTATGGGATACTGGGCGGGCGACCGGGAGAAATTTCACAAGTTTGGGGAGCTTTGAACAAGGGTCCCTCGATGGGTTTCCTAGTAGATACCGGAGGCTCGTTGGAGCGGTAAAATGTCTGAACAGAACGCGTTCACCGCAAGACAACTCTGTTTCATTAGGAAAGAATAAACTTGTCATAATAGACCACGAAATGAAGCAGATACCCGCCAGAACTGAAAAAAAGAGGCTGTCCAACAGATTTCCAGTTGTGATCATTTGATCCCTGCTCTCAATTCACTACTAAGATATCTCTTCCTTCTGGCCTTTTCTTTAATAGAAATTACAAAAAACCTCTGTTTGTGAATCGATAGAAAATGGAAGGTGTCCCTTGTAGACTGGATAAACTGATACATATGTTTTCTATTTCCTTTTCGCCTTTTTTTCCAAGAAGAAATCCGGAAACACATTTTTTCTATTTTTGGCTTCGTGCTGCCTGCCTTTGTCTCCATGTTTGTCTCCTTTGTCTCTGCCTGCCTTTGTCTCCTTTGTCTCTGCCTGCCTTTGTCTCCATGTTTGTCTCCTTTGTCTCTGCCTGCCTTTGTCTCCATGTTTGTCTCCTTTGTCTTTGCCTGCCTTTGTCTCCATGTTTGTCTCTGCCTGCCTTTGTCTCTATGTTTGTCTCCTTTGTCTCTGCCTGCCTTTGTCTCCATGTTTGTCTCCTTTGTCTCTGCCTGCCTTTGTCTCCTTTGTCTCTGCCTGCCTTTTTCTCCATGTTTCCATTGCTTTTTCTCACCAAATTGCACGAACAAAAAAGAGAAAAAAGGCCTCAAGTTTTTTGCAACAAATAGTATAAAACACTTTCTGTGCGCCACCTTTTGAATAGAACTTTCTTTTGAAAATTAACTCCCGTTGCTACAAGATTGTGTAGTTTCGAGAAATATATGCAAATGGAGATGAATGAGACTAAAAGAGCTGAGGAATAAGAGGAGAACAACTGTCGACGCTGATGAGATGCCCTCTCTCTCTCTCTTATTAGACAGAAAACAGCTGAGAGATGAATGAAAAAGAGAACGTTGAAATGCAATGAAGAGAGAGAGAAAGAGAGAGATTCAGAGAGAGAGAGAGAGAGAGAGAGAGAGAGAGAGAAAAAGGATAAGAAAAATAGAGAGATAGAGAGAGAGGAAAAGAGATTGAGAGAAAATAGGAAGGGAAAGAGCGAGAAAGTTAAAAGATGCCTAAATACTATTTGTGCTTCTCGTGAAAAAGAGTGAAAGGGAATGAAAATATTGAGGTTGAAGAAGAAATAAAGTATTAGAAAGAAAAGAGAAAAAGTACTGCGAAGGAAATGAAGTAGAAGGCGATCTGCTTATTTCTTCTTTTTTTCTTCATAAAGACCGTTTAATGACTTCTATGAATGTTTTCTTAAGAGATGACCCCCGAATAGAAGGGGAGGGGAAGGAGGAAAGGCCGTCGAAAAGGATTCTCACCAGCTTCCCTTCCCTATCTTACTTCATCTGTCGCTCTCCCCTATTATTTCCTAAACCCTCGCTCTCTCTTTCATTACCCTCTCGCTTTTCTCTCTCTGATCCTCTCGCCAACTATCTCAATCTCTCCTTTTTATATTCAGAAGTGTAGACACAAAGGTGCGCTTACTCCTTCTACCTCCTCTCTCTTCTGCATTCCAAAAGGAGGCGACTGTATACATGTTTATATCGATACGATAATTTAGAAGGGAGGCGAACTAGCGTTTAACAGATGGAATGGAGCTGGGAGAGGGAATACTTCAAAAGCAAGAAATTGAGATGTAGAGAAAGAGAGAGAGAGAGGGAGAGAGAGAGAGACCGGAAGAATCCGCAAGTTATGAGAGAATGCGACCCGAGAGAAGAGAAAAACCTACAGCTAAAAGATGCCGTGATGTATTTTCACATGCAAACCTTCTCCCAAAGGACACAAAGCCTAGCTTTAAATGTCCCCGCGAATTCCCTCCCTCCTCTTCTATATGCTTTTTTTCTCGCTTCTTTTGCTTCTTTACCTCCATTTTCGTGCAAAAGATGCCCTCTATGATAGTAAATAGGGCAGGGCGTATATACGTAAAGAAGAAAAAAGAACGTAGAGAGAAACAGAGCCAATGTGGGGTTGTAAATGGACTGTGGTGCGTCCTACGCTCAAAGCTCTTCTCAAGGCCAGTCGTTTTCCTTCCACTTCTTAGTGGAAGATAACGGATGGGGTCAAACCGGGCAGGCCGCGATCCTCATTTAATAAGAGACATTCGAGTTCTGTGCTATTTCTTCGCGGGTAGAAAAGCTCGGAAGAGACGACATCTACCCTTGGGTAAAAGCAATAAATTAGTCCAATTAGGTGAGAGTTGAGATATGGAGTGAGACGATGGAAAAGAGAACGAAAAATAGAGAGAAGCGAGAGAGAGAGAGAGGGATAAAAAGAAAGATGAGTCGGACGAGCATGGAGGAATCACTTGGGCACATGGGCAGAGTGAAAAAAGACCGCGTAGAACAACGAGAAACAGAAAATTACCGAGTACTCTCACTTAATTTTGTGCACACATTAGAAAAGGAAGAAAAATAAGAAAAACACTTGAGATATTGCTAATCAAGAAAGTGATCTGGAGGTTTGATGAAGATCTCTGCAACACATTCTTCTTGGAAAATAAATGATATTCATATGAATATTTTCAATTTACTTCTTTGCCGATTTTCCCCAAAATAACACATTTTCCCCCAAATTTAGATGATTTGATAACGTGAACGATGGAAAATTTTGCCCGAATAACGGTGACATTCTTTCGACAAAAGAATGGAATGGAGTTTTGAAGAAAAGTTTCTTGATACAGTAATCAACAAGACAAAGAACTGACCCACTGCCACCACATCCGATAGATCGTACTTTGAAGCTACTGTGGTTGGGAACTGCTTCAATTTTCTTGAATTGAGTGTGAGAACCCCCTCCAGTTCCGCCTCTTCCATCACTCGTTCCAGTGCTCGAGGAACCTCAAACATCAATCGATACTTAAATAGTAACTCCCTTTTCCCGTTAATTACTTTCGCAGGATTTCGTTCTCTCCAGTGTGCTTCTCTAACACACACTGCGGGTTAAATCTATGCGCTTCTCTAACACACACTGCGGGTTAAATCTATGCGCTTCTCTAACACACACTGCGAGTTAAATCTATGCGCTATCCGAAATAGCTAGTGATACAAATGCTCTGTTCGTATGAGTTCTTTAACTACCATTGCAAGTGCTGGAAAACTTTCTGAAGTCGGCAATTCCCTCCTTATTCCTCTGTTCGATATAACTTCTACTCTTGCGTGTAGTAATAAACATCCTGGCTCTCTTTCCAGTCTAAGCCCTTTTCTAATTAGTATTAGTTATCTACACACTTTCTTAGTAGGTGATTTGAAATAACTAAACAAGCGCGTAAAAAAACAACGAGGAATTCTTGTTCCCAGGTGCTTAAGAGAGCCCATAGCCTTCACCCGCAGTGCGAGGGAGAGAAACATTCCGGCTCATACAGCCTCGGGGTTGAGCGAACTAACAATTAACTTTTTCTTCTTTGAATGCCGATGTTTAGCATCTGCTTCTTGATCAAACCACCGCACGGAAAAAAGCTAGTCACCGGGGGGACTCGAACCCATGCAACCATCTCTCCTCTATCCGGGAGCGAGCGTGTTAACCATTACACCACGGTGACACATTGCTATTCCGTGCGATAGTGCTTATTAAAGGCTCAATTGCCTCGGTGACTAGCTTTTTTCCGTGAGGTGGTTTGATCAATTTGTCTTCTCTACCAGGCGTCACTGCCTTAAAACTGTGTAACTGAGCATTTGAAGATTTATCTGCTTCTTGCTTTCATGGGTTTTTTCCCAACTTATCGTAATATTCTCAAACTTCTTTATACTTTTTGAAGTAATAAGATACTTCTTGTGCTAATCAGCTTCATGCCAAGTTTTTTTTATTTGTTGAGGAAGTTGGACAGTTGCATCAAACCGGCGCGAGCGACTGAAAAATAGTATTGAGGAGAGATAGAAAGAGAGACAAAGAGAGAGATGATTGTGAAGGTGGATTGAATTGAGCGAAGAGAGAGAGAGTGACGAAGAGGAAGAGGAAGAGTGAAAACAGGCGGCATACCAGTGTTTTATCTCTTCTCACGACTAATCATCTCAATATCCAATGTTCGCATATATATTCTGCTTACTGTAATCTTCTTTCGTGTAATTGAGTCGAGTTACTCGCTGACTCAAACCGGCCTTTACATCTATCAATGAGCTTCGGAGAGAAAAAACCCTCGAAATACTCAATTCATAAACGTCTAACATGTCAAATACACTATTCTGTCAGTCCTAGTTTCACTAAATTTTGGGCTCATTAACTTCTCTCTCTCTCTTCGTCTCTTCACCCTCCCTCCGATCAAGACATACATGTTGCTGGATGTTGGGCGTCGCGGTCGCGGATGCTGTGGAGGGCGGCAGAAGCTGCGGCCGATGTGAAGTCTCCCGAGAAGATCCTCCACGACGGCGTCGTGCCCATGTCCCTGACATGGAGGGGAGCGCTCCTGAAGGCAACAACTAGTAAAGTGTTTCGAGGTAAGATAGGCAGCGAGAGAGCAGAGAAAAAGGGAATTGAACGAGACAGAGAAAGAGAAAAAGATAGGGGAGAAAGAGAAAGGTGAAGTTGAAGAAGGTAGAGTAGTGAAAAGTAAGAAAAAGAGAATTGACAGGGCGCACACAATCAAGGTGACATCGAATACCTCTTTTCGTTTTGAGTCTCAGTGAAAAAAGAGCAGGGACGACAGAGAGGGCGTGGTCTGCCTGGGAAGACGCTAACTTCTTCTCACACTTATTTCGACTCAACTTATCTCTCAGTCCGCTACTTACCTCATGGGAACCAAAGCCTTTTCACGTTCCGAACTTTTTTTTCTTGTGAGTATTCGAGTTAAAAGTATAAAGTAGAGTGAGTTAACGCAACAATAACCTTCTTCGAAACGTTGTTCTGAACGAAAAGCTATTCGATGCCCCACTTTTATGACAGAAACTATCAAACCGCACCAAATAGCCAATAAAAAGTACATGCATACATCTCTGTAAACGCATTGGAAGGAGTTTTCGTCTGAGAAAAGGGAACGCGTATAAGCAAAAAACCCAAGCAACGGAAGAAGAGGATAGAAAAGCCAAGCGATGGCCATAAGAGAGGGAGAAAGCATATTCGGAGGGTGGAGAAGTGGAAGAGAGGAAGGGAGAGCGGAAGAAAGTCTGAAGGGGAGAAGAGAAAGAGAGCAAAACAGACTAGTGCACCCGAGTTCTCTCACCAATAATACTCGCAGTAATATGTCAGTCCTCGTCAACAACATATTCTTCCAACGAATAATCAACAAAAACAAAAGTATCATAATCAGCTTTCGTTATTCCACCATGGTTTTTCAAAAATTTACAGATTTAGCTGATTATTCTGTTAGAACGGCTTTTTAAACCTCACTATTAGTTTTTTAAAAGGGTTTTATGGCCCTACTACTTCATGCCCAATCTAACCATCAACTTGTTTGAATGTTTTTAGCTTCCAGGCTAATTTGATTCCAATCTATGGTATAACTCGACAAAATTTTTTAACAATGTTTTGGCACTCTGTAACTTCATCAAATCTGTTCGAATTACCGACACTTTGTACCCCGTCACTTTGTACCGCGTACGGCCTCGTTAGCTAAGCCGTACGGCCTCGTCAGCTAAGCCGTACGGCCTCGTCAGCTAAGCCGTACGGCCTCGTTATCGTAAACTTTTACTAAGCCTAAGCGTTTTTTAATGTAAAAATATGTTTTAATGTAAAAATAAAACGCGCGGCCTCACTCAAGTCGCGGTACAAAGTGTCGCGGTACGAAGTGACGGGGTACAAAGTGACGGGGTACAAAGTGTCGTATACAAAGTGACGCGGTACAAAGTGTCGTGATACGAATCTGTTCGGTAAAACAGTTCCTTCTGTCGTGCAACAGAGCACTTTGTCATTCTTCATTTCATTTACGGATTAGTATCTCTATGACAACAAGAACTCAGAACAAAAGTACCTATTTAAACCGGATAAAATTGTTTGATATATAATAAATAACAAATTTCTGAGTAAAGTCAATCTTTTCAAAGCCTTCTTTATAAGAAAATAAAGCTTTTTTCTTGTATTAAAACCCATTGAAAAGCTTTTTCCAGTTATTTGACTTGAGATTAGTAAACGTTTTTTCTTCATACATTGGAGAAAAAAACAAACGCTTTACGCTTTACATTCTTAGCACACGCATAAAAAACAATTGATCATTTTCATAATTATAAATTATCATAATTTTTTTTCAGTATTCTTATGAGTCGAATTATGATTTTAATAAGAAACAAAAATATCTAGAATAGCTAGAAACACAACAGAGATCAAATTAACTGATGAGATGAACTAGCGACCGGTGAATTTTAAAACAAGGCTATTGAGCTATAAAAACACTGGCAATCAATATAATCGCAACAGGACTAGAATTCATGTCAAGTCCATATAATCCGTAGGCTGAATATCTTCGAGGATGAAGTGTTTCAGAAGATGAGTCTCCATTTGGAGAATGCGCCCTAGCAGCCGGAGGGGTTCACTCTTTCCTGCCACGGTGAGCATCACCTAAATTACAATGTAACATCTCTCCCATAATCATCCATCAGAGTTTTATCTACTTCTCTTACGAATTTGTGTTCTGAGTTGAAGTTTTTGAGATGATGAAAAATACAATAAAACATTTGAAAAAACTCCTACATTTCTGATTTGATCAACAAAAACGTTATATGGAGCCAAATTACAACTGTAAACTTAAAACACTTCAGTGTGGCCTTCTTCAGATCAATTCGAAGGTATTGCTTGCCGATAAAAGATGTCTGAAGAGATTTGCCATAATGTGAAATAAAACTACATCAAAAAGTTGACAAGCCGACTAACATCCTTGGTGTAGACGGTCTTTCTACCCCTTACGATGTGAGTGACCCCAGTCCACTTCTTCAGTGACTGTATAACATTGGCCTCTCCTAGCTCCTTCATGAGCATGGTGTCAAATACGAATAGCTCTTCGCTATCATCGCCCTCTTCTTCGGCTTCCTCTCCGATTCCGAGTGCAGTGAATTGTCCGCTGATACTCACCGCGTGCACAGTCTCGAAGGCCAGCTGAAACAGTAATTTTCACTACATACAGTACTATCAAATGCGCACTAAAACACTGCAGTAAGATGGAACGATGGTAACATTGGATAGAGAATTCCAGAGAGACGGCCGACTTATGAAAGACGCCTTGGGGGATTCGTCGTCCAGAGACAAGTTTATTCCAGTCATCTGCAAAGAAACTTTGAGCTCAACTTCTCAAAATATAGAAGACTACCAAATTGAAATGATCAAGTTACTTGTAACACAATCTCTTGTGATGTACATTATATCCTGCTTCCTGGATTCCCAATAAGTACTGTTCCGATACCCAGAATTTAATTATGTTTATTTCTAAGTAGTGGTTTGGAAAGTAACGGAGTAGAAAGAGTAGCTGCTGAGGTAGGAGAGGAAGTTGAGAAGAACTTCTCCGATGTCCCTCATCGCCACTTCTTTGTACTTATCCACGTCCTCCGTTCCATAGAGCAGCTACAAACATTTTTAGACCTGCGTTGCTAAAGCATAAAAATGAAAAGAAACCAATGCTAAAAAGTAACCTTTCTAGGGAAGACCGGCTTTTCCGAAGACTCACTCTGGACTTCTCTTGAGCAATGAGTATGACCGAGGCAGAATTGGAGGAGCAAACGACAGAGATGAAAGGACTTCATATGACAACGGGAGCACTAAATGGGTCAAAACTGGAATTTTAGCCAAAAGGAAAGGACTGAATTGGAAGTCAAAGGTAGTGCGAATCTTGTTCAAAAAATAACAATAGAATCAGAAATCGGCGCTTTTGTCGAAAACGAGCAACAAGACTGTGATTTACAGCCAAATGATGATGACGTAATGTAATTGTAAGGATGGGACTGGAGTTTGGAGATAAAGGATCAAGATCTCACGAGAACTCAACCTTTTCCTTCCATTTATCCAAAACGAAAAGGATGTGCAAGAACTGAGGTCCGTACCCTTCGGAATACCTCAAAAAGCAACCTCTCATTTTCTCGATTCCTGCGAAGACAAAATTTCGATCGATCGATCAAATTATCGATTACCTCACGACAGCCTCGTCTTCGAACTTGCGCCTTTGCATGAAAGTGGCGTATTCGAGCGCATTCTGTTCCAAAAAGCCATAAATTGCCTGAGTGAGTCGGTGAGCAACAGGGTTCAGTGGTCGGATGACGACAGGCGAAAGAGGAGACACACATTGGATGCGATGAAGAACCTAACAACAACCAGGATTTGTATAACCAAAAAATGACTCCGTGTCTCTAGTTGATGATGCGCGGCTAGACAAAGACTGAATAATTATGATTTCACTTTTTTGCTGTCCTATGACAAGTTCCTCAAGCCTCTTGCAAAAATTAAAGTATGTATAATGCACCTGGTCCTTTTTGCACTCCGCCAACACATCCCAAGCGAGCCAAGCGAATCCTCTGAAATTCAAGAATTAATTTCCATTCCAGAAGTAACAACAAAACAAATAGACCAGTCTAACTTGCAAGGCCTGTTCCGCTTCTCCTTTTCTTCATCTCCGGGTCCACCGTAGGCCGCGGTGTACCAGCAGAGAGCCTTTAAATCACACACTCTTCTCCTTTCGTTGTTCCGATTCGCGTTGGGTTCGAACAAAGGTCAGACTACCGAAGTCAAACTCGGATATCTAACACCCCATATGCTATCCACTACAAATGGGTCTTGCGGAACGAGTATGCGGCACTCAAATAAACTCTGATGTTGAGATGAAGTACGTCTACTTAATTAGACTATTCTGAGTATCAGATTAGAATGGTCACCTTCGCCTTCATGACGGAGTCTGTTCTTATGTAGCGGCTCCCGTCAGGATTTGTGTCGTAGAGTTCCTCTTCCACTCCGAATTCCTGGAAATTCATATAGATAAATAGTTTATCAGGGTGTTCCACTTCGCCACACTATGCGTGAAATCTATGCGCTGCCCATGAAAAGCTAACGATACGGAGTCTCTGTTTGTATGCAACTCTCTACTTCTATCGTTAGCTCTGAGTCCCTCTGTAAAGTCTGCCGTTTTTAGTGATAATTTTTTCAAATCTATACGCCTTTTCCGCCGATAAGCATCAGAAGCGGAATCGAATACATATAAACGATCTCACCTTGAAGAACTCGAAGCGATATTTCTCGAAGATATACTGCACGCGCAGTTCTATAATTTTCTCCGTCTTGTAGAACGTGTAATCATCCTATAAAAAGAGAAGTTCAATTTTGTTTATAATTAAAATTTGCCCCGTGAAAGTTAAACTTGAGAAGTGTCCCTCATATAATTAAATGACTACTTAAGGGGAGATCATCGGTACTAAACTCTACCTAATTCAAGAACATGAGCAAGAACATGAGCAACCAAATCGACGATTAACGAATTTGAAGATATAATCACTCTAACCGACTACATAGGTACTCAATTCGAGTACATCAAAACCTAATTTAAGCGTATGAGTTGTCAATTCGATTACATCACAATACTTATTGAGTACATTAATAACCGACTCCATCACATTAGCACCTAACTCGAAAAACTCGAATAAATAAGCATCCAACATAAATCCGTGAGTACCCTATTTGTGTAAATTATGTAGTTATTAAAAGCTGAAAATGTGTATACTATTCAGATGAATTAGCACCAAAGTTGGGTTTTTGAGTACCCAATGGATGATTTGACCTTTTCCATGGCAGAGAGTCTCCTCACTCCCACCATCTTTCCTGATATAAGTTGGCCTTCACTGCCCACTCCGTACTCATCCATTAGTTGCTGCAAAGGAAATGGAATCCTTCTTTACATATCTCCATGAAGTAAAACTGAACGAACCAAATATTGAATGAGTTAGTATAAAACCTGCATTTCTGCCGCGTATTCATCTTTCAGATCAATGGCTTCTTCTCTTCTTCGCTCACTCGACGACCAGATAAGACTCGCATCTTGCAGACCCTTTACAAGTCTCATCAGTTTGCACATTACCTCGGCAACTAGCAAATCCATATCTTTCATTTTCTCTCTTTCTCTTCATATCTCCCTGTCTCTTTTTCTCTTTCTCACCAGCTCCTGACTCGATCACTCACCTTATCCGCCTTACCCTCGAATAGACTCGAGCTGTTACGTGAGCGCTTGAGCACATCTTCGATCTTCTTTACTCTTCTTAAAAACTATATTCGTAGTCTTGAATTTCTTCACTCTCAATTATAACTTGCACTTGTAATTACACTTTCAAAATTGATCAGAAAGCCAATCATAGTTCACCAAAGGTAAAGTGTAACTCTTGAGAATTTGATAACGACCGCTACTAGAACATGCGAGTCTGGGATAATGAGAGGCGACCTGAAGGTGAAGAGCGGAGAACGGACTGTTAGTAATTATTCTAGACTGAATCGCTCAAAGAATGCCCGTTTTCTAATATTCTCAAACGTGCTGGTGACCTTTGAGGTGAATCCAACCTGTATATCTGTCCATTGAGCCTCTCACTCCGATAGGACTTTCGGTGCGGCTTCTCCGCAAAGTCAGGGAATACTTTAACTTTCTCGAAGGCTTCCAGAGGTTCCGAAGGCTCACCGGACTTTGGGAAGTCCACTGCGACCGAGCATTTTCGCGCCAGAGCTTCACACGAGGGGCTCAAAATACGCAAACTCTTCTCTTTATTCAAACATTCAATTATGGCACCCAAAATACTACAGAAATTCGCCGTAAGTTGAAACATTCCGAGACTTGTAACCTTTGAAGTAAAGAAATTTTGTTAGGGGAAAAAGTAGATTAGGGGTTTTTTATCACAAAAAAGATGGCAACCAGAGGTCGAAACGAAATAACTCAGATGAACATTAGATATATTAGTTTGAATCCTGGGAAGATCTCAGCCCCAGGCCTTGATCACTCTACAAATTGTGAAACGATTACTTGAAAAATAAAAATAAAAGCAGCTGTGAGAACTCCTTAAACAGGATTTAATACTTACAGACTAAACGTTTATAAGTAAAAAGCCGAATTGAATAGTGAACGAACTGGAAAACGCCCAGTTTGTCCGCGCAGTAGAGATGAGCATTGGACACCATTCCGATCGAATCTTGCAGAAGGTACTTGAGAAAGAAGTCGGCCATATCGTCTGACTGAGATTGGAGACGGTTAAATTAGATACTGTAATAATGATCAGGAAAACATAAAAGTAAGAACTTAGCACTTACAGAAGGAGTACTCTGGTACTGCATCGGCTGGGCCTTCGGAAACACCATGGCCTTCTCGCTCTCGCGCAACTGCAGATCCGCATCGAACAAGACGGTGTACTCGTCTCCGTCCAAGTCACCCCCTGAGTTTTATGAGATTAACCCACTTTTTCGGGTCCTTATGGGTTATCGATTGCCTCGGCCTCCAAACGGAATTATATATGAAAATCTAATGCTGTTTTTTCTAGCATTTCTTATTCACTGTGAAAGTCGAATTTGAAAACGTTCGAATTGCTTTGAGAGTGTGGAGATTGCGAATTGCGTTGAGAGTCTGTTAAAAACTTCCTTTACACATCCGTACAATCATACAAGAAATATAACAGTTCAAAAATTCCCCATCTTTCATCAAAACCTAGCTTGCAAACATTTTAACTAAATTATTCAAAACTGCAAACTTGATTCAACCAGTGCACGAGGCGATTAAAAACATCAAAACTGGTTTTCAGCCGTCAACAACAGTTTTTGTGGTTACCCAAAACTGGTCTAGAATATAAAAAATTCAGAGCTTACCAGCCATCTCGTCGGGATGTGGTCGGCCGCCGTATCGGGGGAAGACGATGATGTCAATTAGATGGCTAAGGGCCGATTGGTACACAGCCTGCAGCAGTCGGACATCGCCCGCTGCGTGGCAGGGATTCCTTGAGACGACGACGGTTCCTGCAGCCATTCTGCTAACTCGCTTATATGTATTGCGAAAGGGAGTTTTGAAATCGTAGAGATTGTGTCTATTGATAGCCCATCAATTGACACCTCTATTGATAGCCCATGGTCGCGACGGAGGTCACCTACACGCGGTGCGACTGTGGACGACGCTACATGGCGTCGGACCCAATGGACCTCCAAACAAAACTTCCCAATGGAATCTCCCGCAAGGGACAACGAGGACGGCTTCCCCCGAAACCTCATTTTTTTCTAACACGGATCAGAAAGACCCAGCGTCTCTGATCCGAACACTCCTCCAAATCGCTGGTATCGAGACTAACCCAGGCCCAAGATGGCCTTGTTCTGTATGCTCTCTTAACGCGCCTTCGAATTGTGTTAATTGTAGCAAATGTAAGAAATGGGTACATTTCCGCTGTTCCAACCTTAACAATCTTAATGATTGGAACCCCCAATGGAGATGTAGAATTTGTGAGAGAGCCCCGATCCAGCAGACTGCCTCCCAGACGGTAGCTAACCTGAGGATAATCCAATGGAACGCTAATGGACTGAGAGCCCGACTAACCGAGCTAGAGGACCTTTTACATGAGTTGAATGTTCACGTAGCACTCATCCAAGAAACCAAAATGGATGCTAATATTCCATCTCCGAATATCGTAGGTTACACGATCATAAGAAAAGACCGCTCCAACTTTGGAGGCGGACTTGCGATACTAGTCAAAGAGAATATTCGCTATGCTAACGTGACCTCCCCAACAACGGACCAGACAGCCGAAACACTCAGCGTGGACGTGCCAACCGACCAAGGAACCATAAGAATCTGCAACATTTACATCCCACCTCGATCGTCATGCCCCAACACATACGCGCCGAACTTCAACCGACTCCTAACACAGAAGAAACCATTCATTGTCGGTGGAGACTTCAACGCACACAATAAAGTTTGGAGTGAAGGTACGGAGGATAGCAGAGGAGATGAACTATGCGACTTCATTGACGACAGCGATCTTGTATGTCTCAACAACTCAAAGATGCCCACAAGACAAAAAGCATCACCAGACATCACTCTCGCCTCGAACGACATAGCCATCGACTGCAACTGGTCAACAATCAACAGAATGAACTCTGACCACCTCCCATGCCTGATTGACGTCGAAACACAGCCATCCAGCATCTCAAACGCACGTTGTTATACAAATTACAACAAAGCGAATTGGGAAGGCTTCGAAAGGGACATCAACAAGATTCTCATGGATTTCCCATTCGCCGGCAACTCAGTTCAGATGCACAAATTCCTGACCACCACCTTGACCAAAGCGGCTAAGAACAACATTCCCCGTGGAAAGGTGCCAAAATACACGCCTCACTTGAGTGAAGATGTGAAGAAGCTGATTGCAGAACGGGACCAAATGAGGAGGGACAATCCTACGGACCCCTCACTCCCCTCAATAATGGCCGAAATCTCCTTCCGCATCAACCTCGAAAAGAGGAAGGCTTGGGAAAAGTACATATCTGAAATTAGCCACAACGAACCGGGCAACAAACTCTGGAAAACGATAAAGGCTATCGACGGCAAATCAATTAAACCGACGCACTTGACCATCAGCCACGACGGGAAAAGTCTATGCCCAACATCTGCCTCAAACGCTTTTGCCAGAAAATTAGCTAAACAAGCCCCTAAAGAGGTCGACAAATCAGCAAGAAGCACAACACGACTAATTAAAGGCCTCAAACGGACAGACGCTCCCCAAATTTCCCTGGCACAGATCGAAGAAGCAATCAAGAAAACCAAAGGTTCCAAATGCCCAGACAGTGAAGGCATCTGCCCTCTACTTCTCAAAATGGCCGGTGAAAACTTCAGAAAATGCCTCTGCATCCTCTTCAATAACACGCTGCAGACAGGTATTATCCCGTCCAGATGGAAAGATGCAAGAGTGATAATGTTACCTAAACCAGGAAAGGACTCCAGCAACCTGAACGGCTATAGACCAATATCAATACTATCCCCTATAGCCAAAACATTCGAACGGGTCTTATTACCATTCCTGGCGGAAGGCTTTCAAATCGCTGACTGGCAACATGGATTCCGCAAAGAGCACTCGACTACTACCGCACTCCTGGAAATAACCGGGAAAATAACAAACGGCTTCAATCGGAAACCACCCCCGGACCGCACTCTCATGGTCGCCCTTGACCTCACTGCAGCATATGACTTAGTGAACATATCCCTTCTCTGCAAGAAACTCACTGAAACGAATATGCCAAGAGCCATCGTCCGATGGATGTCCAGCTACCTAAGAGGCCGTACAATCAAGGTAGATTTCCAAGGAAAAAGCAGTCGACGTCTCACATGCAGATCTGGTGTCCCACAAGGAGCAGTGCTCAGCCCCCTCTTATTCAATCTCTACATAAACAACCTCCCGCAACCCACAGGAAACACGCAGATGACAGCCTACGCCGACGACATATCAATTCTCTCCTCAAGCCCCTGTATTGAAACCTGTGAAGATCAGATCAACCACTTCCTACCGAAACTCGTAGAAGAATTGGAACAACGTAAAATGATCATATCCAAGGAAAAGACTACGGTCACCCTTTTCACAACCCATACAGGCGAATGTAAAAAAGAACCCAAGGTAGAAATCCACGGAACCCTTCTGCCGACAACTAAAACACCCAAAATACTCGGTGTCGTCTTAGACCAACTCGGCACCTTCCGACAACATGCAGAATACCTTAAACAGAGAACGGCCAAAAGACTGAATATACTACGTGCCCTCGGAGGAAGAACATGGGGCCAACAGAAAAACACCCTTCTTGCAACCTACAAAACAATGACCAGATCCGTTCTCAACTACGCCGCACCAATTTACTCCCCTCAATTGGCCGAGACGAACTGGAAAAAACTACAGGCAAACCAAAATAGAGCAATTCGGATCGCAACAGGAAACCTAGCAATGGCCGGCACAGAGCACTTAGCTCTAGAAAGCGAAATGTTACCCATAAAGGAGCACAACACGATGCTTACCAAGCAATTCGTTGCAAGAGCAAGACTCCTCCCAAACCACCCCTCCCATCGTCGATGCATGGAACCCAAACCACCTAGAACTATTCGTAAACATGCCAAGGACTTAGAAATTATGCTAGTAGACAGTGATCAGAAAGCCGCACTTAAAAGAATACATACTGAAACTGTTAGAAATTTCATTAGATCTTGCTCACCTAACCCAGTTCTAGGTAAGAAACCTCCCAGAATCCATAAATCAACGAATCAACTTCCCAGGGAACAACAAATAACATTATCGCAACTACGTAGTGGCTATGCAAGTTCCCTTAACAGCTACCTACACAGAATAGGAGCTGCCCTATCACCTCTTTGCCCAAAATGTTTAGAAGAGCCACATACAACTAGTCATTTATTCTCGTGTCGCTGTGACCACACACTTTTAAGAAGTATAGATTTGTGGAATAGCCCGACGTCTGTTGTTAAGTTCTTATACCAGTGATTCCTTTCTCTCTCTCAAAAAAAAAAAAAAAAAAAGGGGAAAAAAAATAAAAAAAAATAAAAAAAAAAAAATAAATAAAAATAAAAATAAATAAATAAAAAAAAAATAAATAAATAAAAAAAAAAATAAAAAAATATAAAAAAAAAAAAAAAAAAAAAAAAAAAAAAATATATATATATATAAAAAAAAAAAAAAAATAAAATAAAATAAACCCCGAGAGAGAAAGAGAAATAATGTAATTAGATAAATGATGTAAGTAAGGTTATTGTTTTCTGAGCCATGTCAAAGAAGACCTCGTCTACCCAGCCGGAGACCTACGGCGGGCAATCTACAACAACAACATTGATAGCCCATAGGGAAATCGTCTTGTCCAGAGAGCGAAAAAAATGGGTTGGATTCCTGCCTAATAACCTATTGTTGCACCCATCTCATGGTGTGGTCTTTATTTAATCACCTATTGTTGCACCTAATCACCTATTGTTGCACCTATCACCTATTTTTGCACCTAATCACCTATTGTTGCACCCATCTCATGGTGTGGTCTTTATTTAATCACCTATTGTTGCACCTAATCACCTATTGTTGCACCTATCACCTATTTTTGCACCTAATAACCCATTGTTGCACCTAATCACCTATTGTTGCACCCATCTCATGGTGTGGTCTTTATTTAATCACCTATTGTTGCACCTAATCACCTATTGTTGCACCTATCACCTATTTTTGCACCTAATAACCCATTGTTGCACCTAATCACCTATTGTTGCACCCATCTCATGGTGTGGTCTTTTTTTTTTCATCAATACCGTCCTGAACAAAATTTATCACTTTCCTTTCCGATTTGAGGTTAAAGGATGGCTCGGTAGAACTAGAGGTAGAACTAGAAGCTACTAGCTTTGTCTCTTTTTACTAGAGAAAGTGATAAACTTGTAAACACTACATTGGGTTTAAAGCCTATATAGAGCCCCTTCCTTATCAACAAAGCACATTATAATTGCGCCGCAGACAAAATTCTTTTTTTTTTTGCTTAGCACCTGGTCAGTTTTCCCAAAGAGCAACGACGAAGGCACGTCTTTTAACTACTCAAAAAAGGGTAGACTTCCATGAACGAACCCAGATGGAGGATTGGTTTGTCGGACGGGTTCCGGACAGATGGAGAATATTGAATGAATACCTGAAGTATTTTTCACACATTTCACGGACTAAAGAAAAGATGAAGCTGATGTGATGAGTGCTGAAAACACTGGGAAACAGGTCAAGTTTTAGTTTTAGAAGAATTTTTTCTAGTGAAAATAGTTATTCGAAATTTTCGATTTCAGATGAATAGTTCGGGAATGATCCCTGACCTGGCCGTGTTGAAGTAAACCAGTTTCATCAACAACACCGTACATGCATCGACCACACCAACCAGGAAGCTCCAGCTTCGCCTTCAATGTGAACCATTCATCAAATAGAAAGAGCGGGTGAAACATTTATATACATATTCCTATTGATAAAAAATGATTAAATTTAAGCACTGACCAAAGTCAGTCCGAGCCTCGAAATCAAACTCAACCGTCTCTCCTTTACCAATGACACATTGCAATCTTGTACAATGGGTCAAGTAAAACTGTTCTCTCACTCACTATTGAACATTTAACGCACTTGTGGGCGATTCCGTTACAATTCTCTCTCGAAAAAATTTGGAAAACCATGATCTCGAATTATAATTTCCTTTTGTTGATATTGTCATTTCATGCATCATGTACGAAACATAAGATATTATAGTAGACCTCAAAAAAGTAAAAGGGTCTCTATAGTTTCCTTTCTACAGTACATAGAAACACCGTAACCTTGACAAGATGTTGAGTGATACTGTACTCATAGATTGCCCTCAGCATGTCTCTCATCAGCGGCTCATCTGTCAAAGTGAAGCCACAGCGGCTGAGTCGGTCGAAGTCAATTTGGAGAGGAACTCGCTCTGTCAAGACTCTCGCAGCCGTTCTCTCGCAAGTCATCATCGCTGAATTGTCATATTTAGACTCTCGTAGTGCGATATTAGAACAATAATTTCTGTGATTTCATATCATTGATCAGAATTATAATATTTCGTTCAATAACTAATCTCTAATTTTAGTGCATTGAATTTCCAAAACTCTTTCTGTTTGCAAACTATGTGGTTAGAGAAAATATATAAAGTGAGAGATAGATAAGAAGAGCAAGGAAAAGAAACTGATAGAGATAGATCTGTCCTCACCCGAAATAGTTCTAAGCTCTTGCTCGACGTAGAAATGAATGCGGGCGCAGAGTCTTCGGTGTATGTGTTTTGATTGCTTCTGAGCAACAAAGTCGAGGATTGTGAGCAGCTGTCGATTGAGACAAACCGGCGCCGGCATCGAGTATTTCACAACCTGCAACCATTCTTTCCAAACTCGCTCTGCGGTCCTATGCAAGTACTACTATTTTTTGAGGTAAATGTTGAATAAAGGTGTGTTTTCTGCCAAATTACGTATTTCGAACTTTTTCTCCGTCTTCTAGAACGTGTAATAAAATCCGCTTTCGAAAAAAATTCTATTTTTCGAGGAAGCTGCTCGTTCAACCAAAGTGGGTGGAGTACTGTATTTTAGTCAAAAACCATTTTAAAGTTTGAAAAATCCCCTATTTGTACTTGCATACGCCCCTGAGCTCATTCGAATAAATTAGGTGGAAAACCTCGAGAGCAGAAGAGGCGCCTTCCTCGGAGTCCATAAACTTCTTCTGACTTTCACGGAAGATCACTCTAAAACAGTTCCCTGAATTGGTGACGCGTACTTTGACTGCTACGAGCTGAATAACAACACAATCAAATCCTCTTAATGCTTTTATTCTTCAGAATATGAAATGTCTTATTGTTGTTTCTACTGAAATTAGTTCGCAAGACTAACATTTTCCAATCAATTACACTTTTTCATGAAACATTCATCATTTTACAAAATGCAAAAGAGATTTAATAGGTTAAAACTTTACTAAATATCTAGCTCTTTCCTTTAGCTGCTTCCCTTTTTTGCTTACCAAAGCTTGCTAAAAAGAAGTTTTAGACATTCAAAGATCAATTCTATTTTCAAAGAACATACTGTTACAAGTACTGTTACTCAAATCTGATCTGTTCATTTTTTTCATTAATGGATGTTTCTGATGTATTATAATATTGAACCTCGGTATATGCGTGAGACTAGTCATGAGAGACCTGTCTACAGTAACCTCGGTATATGCGTGAGACTAGTCATGAGAGACCTGTCTACAGTCAAGACGCCTTTGAAACCCTTGAATCTCATCTGAAAATGAGTGGATTATCGTAGCGTGCAATCAGAATAACTATAGAAGATGTGATACCTGGAAACAGCTGGGGACAATCTCCAGCTCTAGTTTCTCCGCTAATTCATAGGCAAGATCAGGGCAAATGCGTCCTACTCCATCAGAGAAAATGTATCGCTCTCCTGGAATCAAAAAAATAGGGTTTAGTTATTCTTCAGAGAGAAAAATTACATTTTTTCTCTAAAATTTGCTTTCCGAAGACATATCAATCTTGAGCGATAAAAAATGGCTTAATTCATCTGGAAAGTTCTTAGAATCAAACGATCAATAAGTCAATCAATATTCTTTCTTCCGGTTATGTTTTATATCATAATGATTGAATTAACCTGAACATTTATCAACGAATGTGAGTTAGATACAAGAAAACCTGAACTCGCTCTAGAGAACCTCTTTTCAAGTTAACTTATGTAATCTTTTTTTTTCATATGATAATGAAAAAAAGGAAACACTCTCGACGTTTTAAAACAAGGCAAACCAGTTTCTGGATGATTTTCTCCGCCCTCAATATCCGGAACTAGGACCCAGTGATTCCTCTCTAGAGTTGCGACCGGCTGTTGAAAAAAGGTGTTGATTCAGCGAAAAAACTGATACTGGTTGTATATAAGCAGTAAAAAAGCAAGTCTTCCCTTCGAAATAATATACATACATATACTCGAGGCTGGGCACGCGTTTTTTGAGATGAGCTACAAAATCTGATCCAACCAGTGGCTTCTTTCTTGTTCACTTCTGGTGTGTATTTCATCAATAGGCTAAGGCAGATTCATCGATGATTCACCCTTGCTTTGGATGAATCTGTATTCGACGGGAACGAACTTGGAATGGTTTGCGAATGTCCTTGCATATAAGATGGTGCCACAAGGGGACAATCAAGTAGACATTCTCCTCCTTGCATATAAGATGGTGCCACAAGGGGACATTCAAGTAGACATTCTCCTCCTTGCATATAAGATGGTGCCACAAGGGGACATTCAAGTAGACATTCTCCTCCTTGCATATAAGATGGTGCCACAAGGGGACATTCAAGTAGACATTCTCCTCCTTGCATATAAGATGGTGCCACAAGCGGACATTCAAGTACACATTCTCCTCCTTGGATATAAGATGGTGCCACAAGGGGACATTCAAGTAGACATTCTCCTACCTGCGCCTGAGTGAAACATTGGCCCATTCTGCTCATCAACTTTGGCACTGTTTTGCTCTGAGAGAAGTCGCCCATCCATTTACGAATTGACTCGATCGTTATCTTCAATATATTGATTGAAAAGTATAGCAGAAAAATGAAACAGACCTAAGACAATATGCGGCTGATGACCTCTAACTTATATAAGTAATTGTGACTGTTACAGTAAGATACAGTGTTTATGAATGTTTACCTTTGTTCCCTCTTCTGTTTCATGTGGCGAGTAGAAGTAGCAGCCGTGGTCTCTCATCTGGAAGTTGTTCATTACTTATTACGATACTATAAAGTTTACATGATTTTCATTACAGTATAATTAAAGAGATTACAATACCCTGAATACAGTAGTTTCATCAAAGTTTCAATTCATTAAATTATGTACCTTCTTCACAGTGTAAACTGGAAGTTTTTTTTTTAAAATTAAAATATAGTTGAAATTTCATGAGTACCTGAGAATTGGACCAGGCAAGAAAGAAATAATCTCTTTTGCACAAAGAAAGCTTTCCAGCCATTGTATGCTTCACAATGCGAGATATCAGAGGATGTAGCGCTGAAAAAAAAAACTTTGTTTAGAATGATTTCTCGGTATCAGAATGATTATAGTACTTATGCACGCAACCAAAACTACTTATGCACGCTACTTGAACCTTTCTCTACACTTTATTTTCGTTTTATTGGATGTATTTGAGTTTACATTTTGAACTAACCAAAATTTAAGTCCTCTACAAGTCCTGAGCATATTTCTTGTACGAGTCTCTGTTTCAAGTCTGCTACGTGTTCGTGTGAAATCTCTTACGATTTTGTCTTTTAAATTTCAGGAGTTTTCGTCTTGACTCTGTGGAGATTATTAGTCGTAGGTCATGAGCGAATCACAGTCTTTAGTCTTGTACGAGTCGTTAATTGTTGTAGGAAGGAGTCTTATTATTAAGTCTTTCACGAATCTTCGTTTCAAGTTTTTTTCTACCTTTCGGTACAAGAATTCCTTTTTATCACCGAACTTAGGAATTCCAGAAAATTCGAGTGTTAATTCATTTATCAGAAGTGAATATCTGGCTTTTCTTGAGTTATAAACTCAATAGGTTTCCTTAAATTACATCAGAGCAGATGCTCCATGAACGCTCACATAATAGCTCCATGAACGCCTGCACTCTGACTATGTCCTTATTAGACTCAGAGCCTGTATTCGTATCATAGCTATCAAAATCAATCCCATCTCCAGCATAGAGAACCATTCCAAGCATGGTGTCCTTGATAGAAATCGGACGGCCTTATCTTGGTCCCGTTCTCGTCCCTGAACACCACGCGGAGAGCATGCTCGGCTCCGAAAGTTCGCACGACTCTGTTGTTCATCATGACGTCTTCTGGCATGGGAAGGACTCGCGAAGGTGTCACCACAACCTTAAGCAATGCCTTTGTCTTTCTAGGCAAGATGTTCTCTAATCTTTGAACTACACCTACATTATAGAGCTTAATAGTAGATAGTAGAATGAATGAGTTTCAATACATATGTATGAATAAGTTGTAAATGTACATATACACATTTAAAATTTTCATTAAAAATCGTTTTTATTGGTAAATGGTTCCTGATCCCCCGAAGAAAAAGAAAAATTTGAGAACAAACGAAGCAGAAAGATGAAGAGATGGAAAGAAAGGTTGACAAAAAGGAAAAAAAGAGAAAGTAAACATGAACAAAAAGCAAAAAAAAAGAGTTCCTTATTAAAAACTAAAGAATTGACTCTTCTAATGAGGACGCAGTTAGGTGGTATGATCCTCTCCCCGACCGCATCCCAATGCTCGATGGCGTTCTTGGTTTGCACCTCTTCTCTTGTTCTGTACATTTTCCAGAAGCACATCGGGACCTCAACAGCGCAATTGCCCTCTATCATTCAACCATCACCTTCATTCTTAAACGATCATTCGAATGATACTTTTGATCATCATTTGGCTAATTACTTATTTGCTTTGTTTTATATTCAAACTTAATCGATTGTTGAGTAAACTTCGCACTCTGTTGAAAAAAAATTCGAACCGCGATGTTTCTCTTCTCTTCCAAAGCCAAGAGTACTCCTTCCAACGCTTCTTCGCATGCATTCTGGTTCTTCTGCAAAATATCTGACTCAACGAACTCGAATTGAACTAGCGAACCAGCGTACTGTGGTTAAAATTTTTTGTTCAAAGCATTCTTTTTTAGGCAATTGCCGAAAAACGTTCTTCCAAAAAGCGTGTGGACGTCAGCGATGAGATTTTTTTTTACTTTGTGAGCGCTCACATGACTTTGGGATTTTCAGCGATGAGATTATGATTTCGTTCCTAAGCCTTACGGTCGCGTTAGCTTAAACTTGACCTAATCCTAAGCGAAAAAAAGTTTTTAAAAAAACACTAAAGAAAGAAAAACAACGAATATCTTATCGCTGACGTCCACACGCTTTTCGGCAATTGCCCCTTTTTATTAGTTTAATTTTCATTTTTATGATTAAATTCGAATAAGGACAGCGTTTTCCAAGTTTTATTAAAATGAATTTTTAAAACATCATTTATTGTCTCAAGTATTTATTTTGTGTAATGTTTTCCCCTAACCAAACAATCAATGTAAAGAATATCTTTCAGATGCACTCTGCCTATTCGCGAGCCAATGCCATCTTCGCATTCATGCTGTGGGTGCTGACTGTTGTCACACTGGCTTGCTTCTTGTCTACAGTCTTTCTCGACTATACTACAACTGCCAAGTTGTCCATCAACGACATCAAAATGTTAGTCTCTAAAGTATTTCTCACATCGCTACTATATCAAGAACTTCCACATTCGTTTAATTATATATTTCAAATAAAAATCGAATAAGAAATCGCTCCACTCTATACTTGCGAGTTATCGCTTTCAGCCGAAAAGTAGCAGATTACGCATCTGAAGGCGGTAAGGCAGATGTAGCCGCATTCGAGTTTTCTCTGAATGTCGACGTGTCAAAGCTGTTCAACTGGAACGTGAAGCAGCTCTTCCTCTACCTCACTGCTGAATACTCCTCGCCGGACCACGTTCGTCTACCGTTGCTCTCTCGATTTACATTTAAATTTATCTTTCAAAAAATCTATTCCATTTACTAATTAACAGTGCAGCTTCATCTGGCGATTCCTCAATGGCTTTTTCGAAGCAGGGTCTTTTTTCTTTCCTTATTAAATACAACAATTCGTTTGCAGAAAATGAATCAAGTCGTCGTGTGGGATCAGATTGTGCTGCGGGAGAAGCGAGTTGTGATTGACGAGAGGCGCACTCGTCCTGAGTATTGGCTGCTGGACGATGGAACCAATCTATTTGGCAACAAGGTTCGCTTCCACTTCACACCTTTTTTCCAAACCTTACGAAGTGGTGTGATATTAGTATTATTGAATGAATGAACTCAGGAGGGATTTGTACAAAATAGAACAAAAAGGAGAACGGAGAAAAAACCGTTGAAAAACACAATCTATGGTCGTGTCGATATGTTCGTATTTTTTGGCGATGAAAATTGTGTGCTGTGTTCGAGTTTTGAAGGTTTACAACAATTCCGAACTTTCTCGGTTCTGACCCGTACTTCCCATGCTTTATCCACTCACTATCTGCTTACACAAAACATGTTTTCGCTTTAAAAACTGTTTCACTCGCCTTCTAAGTATTCTAGATCCCATCTTCCCCAACCAGTTCTGGCGGTTAACATGTTTTCCAATTCACAATCTGTAACTTACTGTTGATTACTAATGACCAATACCGTCCACAGTTTTTTTCTGAAATAGGGTTCGAGTAGTCATGTTCCACTATTTATATGTAGGAAATGACCATATTGAATATGTTGAGAATGTCACATTCGTCTTGCGGTATAACGTCGTACCGAACGCCGGTTACCTGATGCTGAGTCAAGCGGAGGGAAGTGTCCAGGTTACTCTTTGTTAGTTTGGGCCAAAAACATTCGCTGACTAAAGTCTTGAGACAAACAGCTAATTTCAGGTTGAATTCCCGTCAGAATACTCGGCTTCGCGTGAGAGATAGTCATGGTAGTCATGGAACTGCGTACCTTTATCCGCCGCCTTCTTATTTATTGATGATTTGTTCTGGGTCTCGAAATGTATATCGGTAGTTTCTCTCTCTGTTGAATAGTATTCTATGTAATGAAGCTTCTGAAATTTCAATTATGAACATAAGCGCAAGGATTAATTAGGAACATTCAAATAGTTTAAGACGTTGTTTCTGTTCAATTACACGCATCAAGATGCCTAACTTGAGTACGTGGGTTTCATGAAACGTCCGTAAACAAACAAGTCCGCAGAAAGCGTTAATTTGCCGTTTAAAAAAAACAAGCAGTAGACAAGAAGTTTCTTGAGCATGAAAGTTGGAACTTTTTGGGTAGAAGGAGATATTAATGGAAAAATCGGTTTCCCAATGAAAACAGACTCCCACTCGAGTTGCAAAGAGCGGTGCACCAACAGGCGGAAGGACTTTAACATTTGAACCACCCCTAGGTATACATCTGAAATATGCGAAAAGTGCTCAGTAATACGTTTCAAAGGCTCTATTGTTAGATTGAGAAAAGTGACAAACCCAGGTATGTTGGCACATAATATATATATATATTATGTGATCAGAAGGAAGTGAGGTTGGTTCGACCCGTCTTTTACTCATGAGAATTATCAGAAAATAGTCAAGGACACATTGCAATCGAATGCGCTTGTGCTGGTTGAATTGCACAATGTCTCCTTCTTATAATAGATGTGTTTTGATACAATCGAATTAGAATCTCTACGTTAAGTAGCCCAATTTAACGTCCAAATTACATGATTATTGTTGCGATCGACCTTTTGTTTCTTATTTTTATTCTTTAATTAAGAATCTTTCCCTAAATGTTCTCGGTCTTCTCTCAAGTATTCCAACATTAGAACTTAAGTGTTTGTTTTTCAATATGTGTCCGGCTTTCAAGAATAAATTAATTTTTAGTTTAATAGTGAGTTTTGTAGAATGTTTTTCTTTGAACTTGGATCGACCTGTTGAGATTTCTCTATTGAATGAAAAATTGGCCTGAAATGTTTTTCGACCACATTAACATGAATTACGCTCGAATTGAAGCTACTTGCGTACAAGTTAAATAAATTTAATACGGTTTGGCAATAGCTAAAACTTGAACATACATTGTGCCATATTAGTTCTTTCAGCTTAAAAATTATAGAATGTCATTCGCAAAACCTCAAAATTTTATGAAGAATCTCAGAATGTTATTAACAATACCTCAGAAAGTCATTTAAAAAAATCAAAAGGCCATTTAGAACTCTAAAATGTCATTCATAACCTTGTGATGCACGTCAGGTGACCTGAAAAGCCAGAACAAAAGAGAAAGTGAACTGACAATCATGCACATTTTGACAACGGCGAAGAAGCTGTCATTCAGAGAGTCAGTTACTGATGTTCCCCGAGCCAGGATCGCCTGCGTCATTTTAGACATCAGTGATGTGCAATGCATCTATCGTTTCTATCTCATTTACATTTTACCATATCCAGCTCATGTACCTTTTACCGTACTTTATCTACATATGTATCCAATCTGGTGAGTATAGTCCACATACCAAAAAAGCCTACTATTCTCGTAATCTTAACATATAAAAAAATTTCTCGATGCGGCTTAACAAGCGCTTATCTTTTGACAAGTGATTGTTGGGTAAGAATGAAAATGTTGAATGACCTGCATGAAGTAGTTGCTTCTGAAAGATCCAAGTGAATGAGCCTCTTCTGAACAATCATGTACATCGATACTAACTTCAACCAATCAATAATAGCTTATGAGGCCTAAAGTTATTTGAGGCAATCGATAGTAGCTCATAAGCTGAGAAAGAACAGCCTTACTCGGCACAACCAACGGCCTTCTACACTGCGAATGGACTCCCGTGAAAACAACTTTGAGCGATTGGCATTTTGACTTCAGCCGACTGAGTATCACCAGGAGCTTCGTCAGACAGTCTTCACTCTCACCCTAAAGTTCAAAAGTATTTCCAACTCTGCAGCCAATGTCGCAAAATTTTCGCCCAGCAATTTACAACTGTATTTTATTATCAAGCAGCTATTTTATAATTAAAGAAAAATTTTGAGATCTGGATAGAATCCAGTTTACAAATGGAATGTGACGGAGGTCATTTGGAATCGTCCCTTCACTTGAATGTTAACATATTTCATTTAGCTAACTTTGCGCGAATTAAAAATAAATAAATTCATTTAAAAAAATTGCTCAATCGATAGTGTTTCATTAGTGCAGTCAATAGTAAATTAAGACAATCTATAAGATTACTATATAGAAAGTCTCACCTTGTCAGCTTTTCTGCTAGTATTGTCAGAGTTCGAACTCGCTCTCCTGAGAAAGTCGATTCTGATCCAATGATTATCAGCGAGCGCTTCCTTCGAACATCCATACGAGCTGAGGCAAAAATGGTAATTTTTCCAGAGCCCAAGAAGCCTCGGCCTGTTGTCTCGAAAAGATATCTCTCGACTCACATGGCTGGATTGAGTGCAGCCGGCCAGTAGAGAACTCTCGACCACACGGAGAGCCCTCGTTCCAGGGTGATATCCACGTGCTGAGCGGTCGTTCTGTGCTCTTGTGGTTGTTGCTTATAAAGCTGTAAACTAATTCCGCATCGAAAATCGTCTTTAAAGTTTGGTTAAGACCTATATACAAAATTATTGCTATTTTAAGGGCCAAATCAAATCAATTCGTTTCTCTTACTAGGCGTGAGTGCGCTACTACTGCACTACCGGGAGAGATTCCTGTTCCATTCTATGCAATATGTTGAAGGCTCAAAGGCTCAGCCACTATACTTTATCTGTATTTTATCTTTTTAACAGTGGAAAAACACTCGAATAATCGCGGGTCTCAATTGCAGTGAAACTTCAGAGGAAGCGGAACGAAAAAAACCTGCGGTGGATGCTTGAGATGAATGAACATGTTCATAGTGCGACGTTGACTCGCATCGACAATCACACTCCGCATCGCCGAGTACGGAAAGACAATTCTACAACGCTTGTGTAATGGTGCTGTTTCAGAGCAAAACCTCTGAAAAACTCTAAAACTAGATACGTTTACTTTTCAGCATTTGTATTTTTTCTGAGTAAAACTTACCTAAACTCGTTTTGTATGCTCTCGACTAATCTGAGTCATCACTGAAGACTTTTTTGACTGTTATTAAACTCATATACAAGTCTGTAAGGTAATTCCTTCACCAAGACTGACTTGAAACCCTCGTATTCAGCCTCTGAGTACGGCGTGTGGCTTGCTGTAATTGATGTGATTAAATATACATTAAGCGATTTAAAAAGTTCTTGTTAGCGAATGCTCATCATCAAGTCCTATTTTCAAATGTTTAGATTAAAACTCTTTTTTTGTGTTGAGAATGTTCTCTGCAGTATTCTCCGAACTTTTAATAATCCTTCGTTCAATCAAGCACGAACTTTTGAAGGTTTTTGTATCTACATGGACTCCATCTTGAGAAAAAGTTGTTTATATTTTTGTTGTAATAATGCATAAGAGACCCTCTGAAACTCACATCGATCTCGCTTTTTCAGTTTTAGTGCGAAGAATACCGAAGCGAGCCGTTCGGAATGTTCCCAGTTCATATAAGACAAACTGTTGCGTTTTCCTGCAAGGAAGAGAATGGATATCTCCAGTGGAATTGAGCCTTGACTACATAGTTTAAGACTATTATAGAATAGTAGTCACATAGTCATCAGAGGATGGTGATAAAAAAAGATTATACAGCTCAACTTTTTGCAGAACTTTCTCGGTAAAACTATTTTTGCATAACTGTTTCGGTAAAACTAATTAAATAGTGTTTTTATTTGTCAAAACCCTTAATTAGCTCTCAAAGATTTAACCAGAATAATTCAATACTTATCGAGCTTTCAAGCCCAATTCAGTTGAAATGAAGCGAAAATGACCAGCGGGTTTCGGGAGAATTCTGTGACCGTGTCGTAGAATTCGCCGCTTGTTTTTGCCCGAAATGTAGTTTCCTCTGACAAAAAAAGTGCCAGGTGAAGGGCTGTTGCCGACGGAAATAGAGGAAACTTCGACGAAACGATGTTCGGCTCTGTTCAACAAATTCACGCATTTGACGAACCAAAACATGAACTTGAAACCAATCTTATAGTTTTAAGCTAGAGATTACATGATTTCTCCGAAGAGCTTCGACAAACGCGGAAGTTCCAAGACGAGTTGATGGCGCCGCTCGAGACGGGCGACGGACGTGAACTTGCGCACGAAGTTGGCGACTAACTGACGAGAAGATGTTGATCTACAAATCTATTAAAGATTCATGATGAACTTTGATTCTATTAAGAATTATGGAAAAATAGACAAGGAGGTCTCGCAGAGTCAAAATTGAACATTTTCTTTACTAAACTTGATGAACTTCTGCAGGCGCAAAATAACTGAGCTACACTTATCCGTTATCAAGTTTATTAAAAACTAAGCATCATAATGACAGTTCGATGAATGTAACTCACTCGGTCTTTCGACGCAGGCGAATGTGGAAATTGAACTCGTGCATCATCAATTCGTAATCTGCACGTGGAATGACCGCACAACGATCGATATAAACCACGTTACACGCACACTGAAAACGGAGAAGCTTTGTTTCGAACTGAGAACTATAAATCGAACTCATATTAACTACTGTAAGTGCGCAATGATAACCTTTTCAATAAGATTTTTGACGTACTTCACAGCTTCCTGCGTATTACGAAAGTTGCTGTTGGAGAGAATCGGGCGCACAGGAATAACCAAAGCTTCCCTGGAATATGAAATAGATAAAGAGAGGGAGGGACAGACAGAAAAGCTCAAACTTGCCCTTCTGGAATTGTATCTTCCTCGGATTCGGTATCGCTGTCGGAGTCCTCTTCTTCGTCTTCATCCTCGACTTCTTCCTCTTCTGCTTTCTGTTCACCGATGACGCTCTCGTCATCCACCGTATCCTCATCGATCGACTGCGAAGCTATCAAGGGTTCGGAAAGCTCGGCATCTGAGTCTTCTGGCTCAGACATCTTTAACAAGGAACAGATAAACTTGTGCTTATTCAAGTAAGAAACGTTATCAAAAATAGAATGTGAATAGAATTAGAAAGATACGAAGGTTAAAAAAGTTTTCACATTGCTATAGGTCTGTAACACTTCGAAATTCAAAACTCAAATCAACGAATCACTCCAATTCTAGCAATGATAAGTTCTCAGGTATAAATGAACACAAATGAAACTGTACCGTCGTTAATGGTTACAATTTTTAGTTTTTTTGAATAATTTTTTCTCGAGAAAACAAATCAGTTGACAAAGTTAGGTTTTACTCAGCATTTCCACATTTTATAGTCAAACAATTTTCCTGTCTAAGAATTACAAGAAAAATACACAAAAACATAGTGGTTTAAACCAGAGCTCACAATAAAAAGCATCTGCTGAGAGAATGATCAACCGCGAGAACGCTGGAACCGAATGAAGGGGGGGGGGGGAAGGCTCGAGATCACTGGAACCGAATGAAGGGGGGAAGGCCCGAGATCACTGGAACCGAATGAAGGGGGGGGGGAAGGCTCGAGATCACTGGAACCGAATGAAGGGGGGGGAAGGCTCGAGATCACTGGAACCGAATGAAGGGGGGGAAGGCTCGAGATCACTGGAACCGAATGAAGGGGGGGAAGGCTCGAGATCACTGGAACCGAATGAAGGGGGGGGAAGGCTCGAGATCACTGGAACCGAATGAAGGGGGGGAAGGCTCGAGATCACTGGAACCGAATGAAGGGGGGGGAAAGGCTCGAGATCACTGGAACCGAATGAAGGGGGAAGGCTCGAGATCACTGGAACCGAATGAAGGGGGGGAAGGCTCGAGATCACTGGAACCGAATGAAGGGGGGGGAAGGCTCGAGATCACTGGAACCGAATGAAGGGGGGAAGGCTCGAGATCACTGGAACCGAATGAAGGGGGGGGGAAGGCTCGAGATCACTGGAACCGAATGAAGGGGGGGAGGCTCGAGAGAACCGAATGAAGGGGGGAAGGCTCGAGAGAACCGAATGAAGGGGGGTAGGAAGGCTCGAGAGAACCGAATGAAGGGGGGAAGGCTCGAGAGAACCGGATGAAGGGGGGAAGGCTCGAGAGAACCGAATGAAGGGGGGAAGGCTTGAGAGAACCGAATGAAGGGGGGGGGCTCGAGAGAACCGAATGAAGGGGGGAAGGCTCGAGAGAACCAAATGAAGGGGGGAAGGCTCGAGAGAACCAAATGAAGGGGGGAAGGCTCGAGAGAACCGAATGAAGGGGGGAAGGCTTGAGAGAACCGAATGAAGGGGGGGGGGGCTCGAGAGAACCGAATGAAGGGGGGAAGGCTCGAGAGAACCAAATGAAGGGGGGAAGGCTCGAGAGAACCAAATGAAGGGGGGAAGGCTCGAGAGAACCGAATGAAGGGGGGAAGGCTCGAGAGATCATACACATAGGACTTCAGGTCAATCATAAAAATCGTGATTCAAGCTGCCACAGATCATTTGACGTCTAATAAAAGTAGAGAAGAGGGCCAGACGTTCGGGAAACAGTGAGTTAGAGAAAGAGAGAGAGAGAGAGAGAGAGAGAGAGAGAGAGAGAGAGAGAGACAGAGAGAGAGAGAGAGATAGACATAGACTAAAAGGTTATGAAGAAAAGAGAGATGATGAAGACCCTCGCCTTGATGGTAGTACAGCCCACAAGTTCCCACCATCGGGACCGGTTCATACTCACCGGTATCGAGCGCGTCCTCAGGTGGTGGATAGAGAGATGACTCTTTGCACAAGTGCATTGAAAATAGCGGGCTTGCCCGTCGCGGACCAAAATTGGATAGTATAGTTCGTCCAAGGAGGGCGATGCCAGACTAGCCTGGGCATGCCACCGGATAAAACATCCGCCGATACTCTCCTATACTTTGTAATGGCGAGTCAGCAGTAAAAGCCAGTGAAATAGCCTCTTGCCCTTCCCCGGTTAACGAATGGGTCTCGCGAAGAGGATCGCCGACTGCGGTGCGAGTGTAGACGGAGAAGTTTTCTCCGGACTCAAAAGGATCCTCACCAACTTAACGAAAAGGACTCAGGTTCTATGGGCAAACATAGGTCGCGATGGAGGTCACCTACTCGTGGTGCGACTGTGGACGACGCTGGAAGGCGTCGGACCCAATGGACCTCCAAAACAAATCTTCCCAATGGAATACATACTGAGACTGTGAGAAATTTCATTAGCTCCTGCTCCCCTAACCCTGTTCTAGGTAAGAAAGCTCCCATAATCCATAAATCAACTTCCCAGGGAACAACAAATAACATTATCGCAACTACGTAGCGGTTATGCAAGTTCCCTTAACAGCTACCTACACAGAATAGGAGCTGCCCAATCCCCTCTCTGCCCAAAATGTTTAGAAGAGCCACATACAACTAGTCATTTATTCTCGTGTCGCTGTGACCACACACTTTTAACAAGCATAGATTTGTGGAATAGCCCGACGTCTGTTGTTAAGTTCTTATACCAGTGATTCCTTTCTCTCTCAAAAAAACAATGTTTAAAAAAAAACCCGAGAGAGAAAGAGAAATAAATGCGATTAGATAAATGATGTAAGTAAGGTTATTATTTTCTGAGCCATGTCTACCCAACCTCGTCTACCCAGCCGGAGACCTACGGCGGGCAATCTACAACAACAACATGGGAAAACAACAACATGATGAAGTGACCGAGAAATATGATTGTGTAATTCCTACTATTGTTGATACCAAGATACAAGGGCATAAGAAAACCATTAGCCAGCTCAGGTAAATCCTTTTTTGTCTCACTACAGTCAATCTCTCAGTCTTTCGTTTTTCTGTTTCTCTGGAAAGTTCTTTTAGAATACCTTTTGTTACCCGCAGGCAAAGGAGATCAAAGAAGACTTGTACATCTAAGCTGAGACGCCGCATAGTCCAAGACAAAGTTTACTCAGAGATGGAGAGAGGATGAGTAGTCAGAGAGACAGAGTTGGAGAAGAAATAACAGCATGGAGTAGGAGGAGACGCAGAAAGAGAACATTCTTCGAAACAGGGTCAACAGTCATACAGTTAGGAAAAATCTCATGTAAAACCGTAAGAAGTGGAATGAGTTTTGAGAAAAAGAAGAAAATTTTTTTACAAGCTTCTGGACAGGTATGGATCGAGAGGAAATATTACGGAAGAAAAAGAGAAGAAAGCGCAGTAAATATAATTGTTAAAGTAGCATCCAAGGGCTGCCGACCTTGCTTATTTTCAACGTTATTTATGAAAGTCTGCCAGTTGTTAGGTTGCATACTAAAAAAGACCTTGGTCTTGATCATGTATTTATAACAGTGTGATCTGTGTAATGCGCTATGGATCCCAGTTGGACCCCGAAAACATTAAAATAAATCAAGGAAGTTAATAAATGCTGGTTATTCCCGCTTGAAAGTGACTCTGCTGCTAGAAGTACATACTAACCGTGATCCAAAGACCGCTAAAAAAAAATCTGCATCCGCTAAAATAGGCGAATTTTCATTTCAGGTAAGCGCTTACCCAGCTAGAAGGAGATAAAAACAGAATCATTGCCTACTTCACTGGTCTATCGTGTTATTTGACTTAGCTTCCCTTTTGGCCATTAATAAAGCACGCCGTGCACGCAGGCTGCACGCTAAATCATTACTAATGCACGCCAACGCACGGGAAAATTCTTAACTCCGCCCCATGCGCTTTATTTAGTTTTTTTTAAAAAATGTTTCTGTTTAGGCTTAGGCAAAAGTTAACGCTAACGAGGCCGTACGGCTTAGGCTAACGAGAACGTATCAAAATTAACATAATAGTGCGTCAAACTCTCTTTCCCGCGCGTTGGCGTGCATTAGTAATGAGTTAGCGTGCAGCGTGCGTGCACAGCGTGCTTTAGTAATGGCATCCCTTTTGAAATACCTGATTTTAACTCTTTTAAATTTTTTATCACTCATGTTAACAAATTGTTTGAATCTTCATAAGCCATGTTCTCGTCATTACTCAGTTGTGCAATCTTCATAAGCCATGTTCTCGTCATTACTCAGTTGTGCAATCTTCACAAGCCATGTTCTCGTCATTACTCAGTTGTGCAATCTTCATAGGCCATGTTCTCGTCATTACTCAGTTGTGCAATCTTCATAAGCCATGTTCTCGTCATTACTCAGTTGTGCAATCTTCATAAGCCATGTTCTCGTCATTACTCAGTTGTGCAATCTTCATAAGCCATGTTCTCGTCATTACTCAGTTGTGCAATCTTCATAAGCCATGTTCTCGTCATTACTCAGTTGTGCAATCTTCATAAGCCATGTTCTCGTCATTACTCAGTTGTGCAATCTTCATAAGCCATGTTCTCGTCATTACTCAGTTGTGCAATCTTCATAAGCCATGTTCTCGTCATTACTCAGTTGTGCAATCTTCATAAGCCATGTTCTCGTCATTACTCAGTTGTGCAATCTTCATAAGCCATGTTCTCGTCATTACTCAGTTGTGCAATCTTCATAAGCCATGTTCTCGTCATTACTCAGTTGTGCAATCTTCATAAGCCATGTTCTCGTCATTACTCAGTTGTGCAATCTTCATAAGCCATGTTCTCGTCATTACTCAGTTGTGCAAACCAACCCATTCTTGACGAATTTACAAACATCGGTGGAACTAAAAAATGTTTTAAATATTTTTCCAGATCAATTATAATATGTACAGACACAAAATTCTTTTTCACCCCAGTATTTCAATATTTAGAAGTTAAAAGAATAATCGTGGGCTTTGACAGCTTAAAGCAGCTCTAGTGGGTATTCGACAATTTTCTATACCTTTGAAGCATATGTATATTCATCCCTGGTGCACTTCCACAACACATTTGAAAACAAACGAAAAGGTTTCTTTTTGTATTTATTCAAGTAATAGCTGAATGAATTGACACTCAAATGACGTTTCATATCACTCGGTTCAAAGTGTTTAAAATTTTGACAAATAATTGACAACCATTCCTTTTCAAACTTCCCGTCAACGCGAAATTAAATCGGCAAAATATATACAGGGTGTACAGAAAGTCCAGGTGTCTGACTTTGTCACTTTGTATCTTTTTTGTTTGGTGTAGCGGTACTGTGATTTTTTGCGTGTATCTCAGGCATAACGTTAACATCACACCCTGAAAAAATCAGAGTGATGTCTCTTTTCGTTCTTAGATATGGTCTCTGACATTGACCGAGGGTGTATTCTGCGCTTTAGCGAGTCCGGGCACACTCAGAAGCACAGCCAGATTCACCGGATTCTCGCGCAGGACCATTCAAAACACAATACGTCGCTCCCGTGAGACTGGTACAACGACTGACCGTCCCAGGAGTGGCAGACCAGTGACCGCGACCACTTCCTTCAACGTGAGAAGCATCCGAGACAAGATTCGATATAACCCCAAGCGGAGTCTCAGGAAACTCGCGAAGAAGCTGAATATCTCGGCGAGGTCTGTTCAGACGATCGTCAAATCTCGCATGGGACTTCGCCCCATCAAGCTGCAGAAGACTCACGCATTGACGGACCAGATGAAGGCGACCCGTCTTCGGAGATGTCGTGAACTGTCAAAGCGGTTCAAGCCGGTGGACTGTTTGGATATTCTCTTCACCGATGAGAAGTTGTTGAATATTGAGCAGTCCTTCAACCACCAGAACGATAGGATTTGGTCGAAATCGGTCAAAGGTGCCAATAAGAGTGGGCGTTACGTCTCGAGAAAGGGATATCCTGCTTCTGTCATGGTCTGGGCCGGGATTTGCGCGACTGGCAAGACTCCACTCGTTTTCGTCGAGCAGGGAGTCAAAGTGAATGCCAATAACTACCTGAACGACATTCTCATGAAGGAAGTACTTCCCTGGAGCCAGGCTCACTTCGCGGGACGCAAATAGACGTTCCAGCAGGACTCTGCGCCCGCCCACAAGGCTAAAGTGGTGCAAGAGCAATTTCCCCTCCATGATCACATCCGCCGAATGGCCTCCGTACTCACCTGATTTGAATCCTCTGGACTTCTCTGTGTGGTCGGTCCTTGAGAGCAAGGTCTGTGCTTCCCAACACAAGAATTTGGAAAGTTTGAAGCGCGCCCTACAGAAGGCGTGGGATGATCTTGACGTCGCTTACCTGTCCACCACGGTGGGTGCCTTCCACAAGCGACTCTGCGCCTGTGTCAAGGAGAAAGGAGGGCTGTTTGAAAGTTGAAAAGGCAGTTATATCCCAAACTATTTGAATAACCTTTGATGAAAATTTTGTTTGATTTGCTCAATCCGTTAAGTTTTTATCGGAAAAATAATACACACCTGGACTTTCTGTACACCCTGTATATACGGCGGAACATCACTTCATAGTTTTTGAGATACTGCATCTCTTTGTGAAAAACCACATAGAAACCGACTAATTTTAAGATAATAAATTTTGAGGCTTAGGCCATGATAGCCCTCGTCTTCATCCTATAACGGGTAACAATGCCTGGCTTTGTTTTCGATTGAGAACTAAAAAATATATATTGCATGTACAATATAAACAAATCACGAACTCGATAAAGTGACTTGTAACGCACAATTTGACTCATTCATTTATCAAGTAAAATTATAAATTTAACTGAGATTTGACCAAATCCGAATCTTGTAAACCTCATCACAGAAAGATTCGGATAAATTCACAGAACTTACCTCAATCATAAACGAACAGGATAAGAATTGAGGGCGGAAATGAGATGAGAGAAAAAATAGACAATGTATATATGTTTTTTTTTCTTCTTGGATCTTTTATATATAGAGAGAGAGATAGAGACTGCAAGACACGTGAATGACATGAAAAGAAATCGACAAACAGAATGGCCTGCACTTGTATAGAAAGTATTTGAGAACGCCAGGCGGGAAGAAATCATCTCCAAGTTCGCAGATATCCAAGGGGTTATTCAGAGTATCTCGTGGCTGCCCCTCCCCTCATTTAATACTCATGATGTTTTCCAGCCAACTCGCCACATCCGTTTCCTCCTCTCGAGACCTTAGTATGAAGGGCTGCTTCAGAAGCACATCGTACCTGGGAAGTTACCGTATTCCACACATTCTATACTTCTGTGAGTCAACTATTAAATAAATAATAATAATTTATCTAAAATTTTCAATGCAAAAATGTGGCGATAAGCACAGAATTAAGAAAAAACATTTAAGAAACGAGACCATCAAAAGATCCAATTCTTTTAAAGGTAATATACGATAAAGTTGTTTTATCAAGATAATTATTTAAGAGAGATTGAGCTTTTCATAGATCAATATCACACGGATGGTCAATGTTTTCTTCTTCAGGGCGACAGTAAAAGAAAAGCGCCGGATTTGGTCCGGTCCCTCTTACTATAATATCTTCTATCAGCTCGGTAATCTGTTATTTCGTCTTCTCCGCTCCAAAAGTGATTGTTTTTAAATACTCCACAATTTATGTAGTCGAATACGACTACCCTTTTCATATTTGAATGGGTCTCGTACGGATTGCATCATACCGTACCTAATCCATTTCGCCTTTTACCTAAATTTATGAGACTAGCTCTCATTCTTAGTTACTTTATGTTTGTTAGGTTTGTTTATTATATATTTGTTTAAACTAAACAGGGTTTAATTACCCAAGTTTGAGATCCGCTGAAATAGCCATTGCTGAGTCACCCTCTCAACCAGTCCAACCCGTCCAAGTGCTCAAGTGCAGATCTCCGGAGATGTTTGTTTCTTTGTTTGTTTGAGTAATTGTGAGAATAAATAATTGAAAGAAGACGTGGCAGGCGAGAAATAATTGGGAAGAAAACTCGTAAGAGACGAGAAAGTACATTTACTCATTGAAACCGCTATAGAGCGACTACAATTTACTTTAACATTGTTTTTTGTAAAATGGCTTTACATTCACGAATATTTCAAAACACTAGAGGAGAAAACGAGATCTACAAACGTTGAAAAATAAAACTTTCTCGTCAAAAGCAACTAACTTTGGCCTTTCTTCCACGTTCTTCTTTAGTAAAAGAGACACGTAATTCACAAAATCTGGTGAGAATCCTTCTGAAGTTTTCAGAATTGGAGGCTCCTACAACATTTACACTTATTTATAACTAAGTTATAATGTAGAACTCATTTTAATTGTTTAAAGAAAGTCTGAACACAGTTTATGGATATGGCAGTTTTGCATTCAGATGAAACTCGAGCCCCTTCAGATGAAAATCGAGCCCCTTTAGATGAAAATTGAGCCCCTTCAGATGAAACTCGAGCCCCTTCAAATGAAACTCGAGCCCCTTCAGATGAAACTCGAGCCCCTTCAGATGAAACTCGAGCCCCTTCCTCGTTTCATATCAAACCGAAAGCAAGGGTAAGGAAAAAGGGTTACTCTTCAAGTTTCATGGAAAAAAACATAGAAAGCATAAAAGAAGGAACCTGATCCAGTATTGCGGAAAAGCATTCGAATTCACTGTGGAATTGATAGGGATACCTTCCTCTGGCCAACTCCACCAGCGTCAGACCCAAGCTCCAGACATCTGACCGGACGTCGTAACTTGCCGAACCCTGTAGTATACTGTAATGATTCATTCCATCCTTCATCTTCTCTTCCTCAACATCTAATCACATCTGTTAGACACTAATTCTCTTTTAATAAATCTTCCTAATAAAACGCCTGAGGCGAAAAATTCATGTGCTTCGGGGGTCAAAGATCTCTGAAATAACGTACCCAGATAGATAGTTAGGAAATCATCGTTACTTGCATTCAGAAGCGTGATTAATAATTTACCTACTGATTCTATTGCACCCATAACCATACGTGTATTATGCTTCTTTTTTTGTTGAATGGGTCGATAAACCGATATAAGAAAAATTTCTAACTTCCCGTTCCAAAAAAACTTCATTTTCATCAAATTTTTGAAATTTTTTTGCAGAGATTAGCTGCTGAGGTTGGTAGGTCAATCGCCCACAGAAAAAAAACTGTTACTTTATGATATTTCACCTATGCCCGTGGCCCGTTTTTGTTCATAATTACAAAGTCAGTTTTATTTTTAATCTGATTCTTGTTGTACACTCAATCTATGAACCGATATCACCAGCAACTCTTGGTATGTTTTTTTGCTCGAAAAACAACTTATGTAAATGGAATAGAGTTGAGAATCGGCGATAATTGCAAGATTCGCAATACTCGAAAAAAAAAACAAACGATTAAGGTCCGTCATAGATGTCGATCTTGGAAGCATATTATTACGTTACAATGATGTGAATACAACATAATTGTATTTAGAAATGCAATAATGGGAATAACGAACACAAGGATTGAGCCTCTCGGGTGCCATATATGGCGGACAGCCCTCCTGGCGGGTGAAGACGCGCGAGTGGATGAGGTTTCCAGAGATCCCAAAGTCACACAACTTCACGTTACCGCTCCAGTCCAGCAGAATATTAGATGGCTTCACATCTCGATGAATGATGCTCTGCAGGAAAAACAGTTCTCAGAGTTTTCTTGCCAGAACTATTTCTTAATTTTTTCTTTTTGATTTTTCTCTTCACACTTTTTCATCCAACTTTCCATCGGTTGATCTTGAATTTTTCTCTCGTCTTTAATAAGGTTCTCCATACTCTTTTTATTTACTTAGTTTATCTGAATCTTCCCAACAACTTTCTGCTCCAAGTCAAGACGTGCCTTCACTGGTGAAAATAGAGAAAAAAGTAACATGATGTTCTTTCAGGTAATTCAGAGCATCCAGAACGGAGCAGGCAATTTTCCCGATGACTGGTTCTGGCACTGGCTGGTTCTTCGTGTCGCTCAGGATTCGATCGAGAGATGTTGCCATCAACTCCATGCAGACCATCACTCTCTCCTGTCAAAAAATTCTCGCTTTTCTTTTCAGAGAGAGGAAAAAAGAAAGAGATAGAGAGAGAGTGAGAGAAAGACGAAACAGCTAGAAAATAAAGCTAAAGAAAGAGAGATAGAGAGGAAGAATCAGAAATATCGTTATAAGCTCCGGTTCCACATGCAAAAACAGAGAATTGTAGCCGCTAAAGAAGCTAGGACTTCTAAAAATTCATTGAGCAGAACTTTTGCTAGCTGCTTTGTGGGTCCATCTCTAATACCAAAGTGTTTTTTTTAAACTTCACTTATATTCTTACCTTTTTGAAATTTTGAATTTTTGAAACTCTAGTATCGGCTTGAACTTTACGAATGTTTATTCAATTTTTTAATTAAATAAGTTTTTCATAGAGAAAACTGTTTTTTTCTTCTATGTTTTCTCCATGAAACTTATTAAAACTTTATAAAATAAGAATTTAATGAAGTTTTTACAAGCAAAACCTTTACGGGCTCAGCAACGAGAACATATGGAAACGAGGTCCTGGTTAGTTAAAGAGTTTATGGCATTAGGGTCGCAAATACTGTCTCCAATTATCCTAGATCCAAAAAAGTTGTTCTAGCACATTTCTCATTTTGATAAAATAGAAACTGGAAATGATCTCACGTCTGTGATGAAGTATCCGTAAGAATGCACAATGTGTTCGCAGTCGAAGGCTTTCAGTACAACATCCAAATCCATCAGAATTCTCTTCATCTGCGTTCGATTCTCCGTTTTAGCCATCGTCTGGAACAATTCGCTTTCTCATGGAGAAAATGCGTTTGTGAGTGAGCTAAAATGACTTTGAATTCAAGTCAAAGGATTTGATTGTCACTCTGAGTTGTTGTTGTTGTTGTGGTTTGCTAAAATGACTTTGAATTCAAGTCAAAGGATTTGATTGTCACTCTGAGTTGTTGTTGTTGTTGTGGTTTGCTAAAATGACTTTGAATTCAAGTCAAAGGATTTGATTGTCACTCTGAGTTGTTGTTGTTGTTGTGGTTTGCTAAAATGACTTTGAATTCAAGTCAAAGGATTTGATTGTCACTCTGAGTTGTTGTTGTTGTTGTGGTTTGCTAAAATGACTTTGAATTCAAGTCAAAGGATTTGATTGTCACTCTGAGTTGTTGTTGTTGTTGTGGTTTGCTAAAATGACTTTGAATTCAAGTCAAAGGATTTGATTGTCACTCTGAGTTGTTGTTGTTGTTGTGGTTTGCTAAAATGACTTTGAATTCAAGTCAAAGGATTTGATTGTCACTCTGAGTTGTTGTTGTTGTTGTGGTTTGCTAAAATGACTTTGAATTCAAGTCAAAGGATTTGATTGTCACTCTGAGTTGTTGTTGTTGTGGAGTTGTTGTTGTTGTTGTTGTGGTTTGCCCATTAAAGGTCTCTGGTTGGGTAGACGAGGTATTATTGGTTATGGCTCAGAAAACAATATCATTACTTACATCATTTATATAATTACATTCATTTCTCCTTCTCTCTCGGGGTTTTAATTTTGTTCCCCTTTTCTTTCGTTTTTTTGAGAGAGAAAGAAATCATTGGTATAAGAACTTAACAACAGACGTCGGGCTATTCCACAAATCTATGCTTCTTAAAAGTTTGTGGTCACAGCGACACGAGAATAAATGACTAAAGGTATGTGGCTCTTCTAAACATTTTGGGCAAAGAGGGGATTGGACAGCTCCTATTCTGTGTAGGTAGCTGTTAAGGGAACTTGCATAGCCGCTACAAAGTTGCGATAATGCTATTTGTTCTTCCCTGGGAAGTTGGTTCGCTGATTTATGGATTCTGGGTGGTTTTTTTAAGAACCTAGAACAGGGTTTGGGGAGCAGGAGCTAATGAAATTTCTTACAGTCTCAGTATGTATTCTTTTGAGTGCGGCTTTCTGATTACTGTCTTCTAACATTAGTTCTTAGTCCTTGGCATGTTTACGTATAGGTCTAGGTGGTTTGGGTTCCATGCATCGACGATGGGAGGGGTGGTTTGGGAGGAGTCTTGCTCTTGCGACGAATTGCTTGGTAAGCATCGTATTGTGCTCCTTTACAGGTAACATTTCGCTTTCTAGAGCTAGGTGTTCTGTGCCGGCCCTTGCTAGGTTTCCAGTTGCTATACGAGTTGCCTTATTTTGGTTTGCCTGCAGTTTTTTCCAGTTCGTCTCGGCCAATTGTGGGGAGTAAATTGGTGCAGCGTAGTTGAGTACGAATCTGGTCATTGTTTTGTAGGTTGCAAGAACAGTATTTTTCTGTTGGCCCCATGTTCTTCCTCCGAGGGCACGTAGTATATTCAGTCTTTTGGCCGTTCTCTGTTTAAGGTCTTCTGCGTGTTGTCGAAAGGTACCGAGTTGGTCTAAGACGACATCGAGTGTCGGTGTCTCACTCCAAGTTCTTCAGCATTTGTCAAAAGTTTTAAACACGACCGTATGTCTGAGCGAGGCCTAAAAATGAATCTTTTTCATTTTCCTTCTTGCTCGCTTTTAATTACTCCAGGTCCTCGCTTGGATGAGCGGTCGTTTCGAATAAAATATTGTTAAGTGCGGGTATTGTGTTGAGTGAACTACCAGTGACCAGCGACCCATCTTTCACTAATAAAGAAAGAATATGAAAAACCTTGGAACACGCGAAGAAGATTGCCTACACGCACCGTGTGTGGACGAGGAAACTCGGACCCAAAGGATCTTCAAACAAACTATCCCAAGAGGGAAACCCTAAGGAACCGCATGGGCAACAATCATCATCATCACCTTGGAGTTCCAGAAAAGTAAAGTCATTAAGACTACTCTCAAAAGAGGATGACTGTGGATGACTTTAGTCAGATGACTATGATGAGACTACAACAGATGATTATAGTGAATGAATGAATACAAATATGTGTTTTTAAAGGGGTTTACCTTGACTGCCATAAGCTGTCCTCTGAATTTGACTTTAGTGACATGTCCACAGCTGCCACAGCCGATCGGCCCTATCTCCCTCAGATCCGCGGGGGAAGCATGGATCTCAAATAGCTCTTTCGATTCAGAAATTAAACCAAAAAATATGTTCACCAGCTCCTTCCGGGAGCATAAAAAGGTCTACTCCTCTAACATCTGAATGACAATTTCTCTTTCAACGGTCTTGTCTACGCCTATACATAATATATGTACTTATGGTATCAAAACGCTTCTCAATTGCGGAAGATGGTTCGCCCCCTATAACTGAAGATGATTCGCCCCCTATAACTGAAAATGGTTAGCCCCTATAACTGAAGATGGTTCGCCCCCTATAGCTGAAGATGGTTCGCCCCCTATAGCTGAAGATGGTTCGCCTCCTATAGCTGAAGATGGTTCGCCCCCTATAGCTGAAGATGGTTCGCCCCCTATAGCTGAAGATGGTTCGCCCCCTATAGCTGAAGATGGTTCGCCCCTATAGCTGAAGATGGTTCACCCCCTACAGCTGAAGATGGTTCGCCCCCTATAGCTGAAGATGGTTCGTCCCCCCTAGCCGAAGATGGTTCGTCCCCTACAGCTAAAGATGGTTCGCCCCCTACAGCTGAAGATGGTTCGCCCCCTACAGCTAAAGATGGTTCGCCCCCTACAGTTGAAGATGGTTCGCCCCCTATAGCTGAAGATGGTTCGCCCCCTATAGCTGAAGATGGTTCACCCCCTACAGCTGAAGATGGTTCGCCCTCTATAGCTGAAGATGAATCGCCCCCTATAGCTGAAGATGGTTTGCCCCCTATAGCTGAAGATGGTTCACCCCCTACAGCTGAAGATGGTTCGCCCCCTATAGCTGAAGATGGTTCGCCCCCTATAGCCGAAGATGGTTCGCCCCCTACAGCTGAAGATCTTCGCCCCCTATAGCTGAAGATGGTTCACCCCCTACAGCTGAAGATGGTTCACCCCCTACAGCTGAAGATGGTTCGCCCCCTACAGCTGAAGATGGTTCGCCCCCTACCGCTGAAGATGGTTCGCCCCCTACAGTTGAAGATGGTTCGCCCCCTACAGCTGAAGATGGTTCGCCCCTATAGCTGAAGATGGTTCGCCCCCTACAACTGAAGATGGTTCGCCCCTACCGCTGAAGATGGTTCGCCCCCTACAGCTGACGACTTCCCAGGAACACCGCCCCATAAATCATCAGAAGATTTTCCTCTATAACTTTTGATGACGGATGAAGTAGCCTATTAAAAACTTATTGACTTTTAAATATCAAAAAATGAGAAGATCACTCGTCGGCAGAGTGATCTTATTTTTGGCCTAAATAAATGGATGGATGGCAGAATAAATGCATGCATACGATTTCTCCGTTGATGTTGAGCTTATTGGCTTGTGCCTGCACTAGCGCGTATCTTCTGTTGATCTCTGACTGGAGCGGCTGAACATATAATTTTGGTTATTGATCTATCCAATGGCTTGATCGATAATGATAATGTAAAAAGCAGAACCTCATTGTCTGCCAGTTCGGCTTCCGGAAGAGGCGAAGCGTCCAAAAGTCGCCCTCCGACTGAATTAGTCATTACAAGTCATCATAGTCAGTACAAATCATCCTTGTGATCACTAATCATCATTTTCAGTACAGGTCCTCAAAGTCCATATCATAATTTTCAATGATCAGTATAAAAACCAGAAGCCATTAGTTTTCACTATAGTCAACCTATAAATAACAAGCCTTCTTAGTCATTCCTGATACTCAAAGGAATGATAGATCCAGGCTTTATAGCGCCAGCTCACGATTTCAGCTACAAAATTACTATAACATCACTTGTAAACAAAGTAGTAAGTTACAACTTTGAGTTTTAAAAAATTACATGTCGGCCGGTCTGCCATGTCTCTGTGTGACTATTGAAGTGCGACAGGCCCTTTATCCGTCGATATTCTTCACGATCGCCGCGCAATTTGAAGACGCCTTCTATACTGACTAAAAGACGCATATATTCTTTTTTTAACTTAAAATATATTTTGCAATTTGAAAACACTGATGAAAAGAACACATAGCGAACAATTGGCTTCTACAGTCTTATATTGATATTCAAGACCTCTGCAATATCGTTCAATGACAATTCAATTGGAAAAGTTTGAACTCCTGAGAAGAACGACTAGTAGCTACATGAATAATCGTGGTGTCCGATAAGCGAACGAGTTAAATAGTGAGTTTCTGTTCGTGTGACTCATGTGGAAAGCATAAAAAGTAGTGCGACCGTTGCACTGTTTAAAAGCGTGAAATCTACAAACAGGAACATCAGTGTAACCCTTCAGAATTTTGAAGGTCGAACAATATCTGCTCCTAAACGTCTTGCATAAATACATGTCAGTTTAAATCTCATAAAACTTTTCATAATCACTCCTATGCTGAACACAACGAAACTGTTGCATTCTTGTAAGCACGTTTTGGACCTTTTCTGACTTTCCAATCAGAGTAATGTTATGTGGAGACCAAATCACAGAAGCAAACTCTTTCACTGGTAGAACATAGCTTTTGAAGCATTTAATATATGGCTTTAATCGAGAGTTATCTGAATAACGCATACACAATTTTCAATGCTCGTCTTATCACCTCTTCAATGTGGAATGCAAATGAAAGCTCAGTGTAAACATAAACTCCCAATGTGGTTGGAGGTGAGTTGGAAACAAAATATGAAAGATTGAGATTTCTTTTAACCAGATGGAGAACATTACATTTGTGCGTAGCGATTTATAGCTCCCAATTTTCACAGAATTAATTAATGACTCTTGTTGCCTTAGATAACTGAAGATGCGAGTGATCATAGTTGCTGGGGTCATAAGACGCAAACAATTTCAAATCATCTGCAAACAGGTGTTATATGAAACCGGTCTATTACATGTTTGTACGCGCCGAGCGAGTTGGACAAGGGATGTGGAAATGCAAAAAGAGAAGTAGAGAAAAAGTAAATTAGAACGGAAGGAGAAGATAATGTAGATCATTCTCGGCGTGATCATGTATCCGCCAGCATAGCTGGGCCGGTAATTTCACCTATTGAGTGGTCACCATTGGGAACGCAGAAAGTTTTAATGACATAAGTAGATGGCTGAAGTGCATCTTTTTATTCTGTAGTAGAAAGACCTAGCTTTCGAGATGAATATGTTGTTTTGACGGTTGAGAAGCATTAGAGTTAAAAGATTTGACTTCAATTTCATGGTGAAATTTTTTCATTGAGAGCTTGGTATTGACGTCATTGATCGAGCATTCTCGAACTGAGGTAAAAATTGGAGTGATTAGGACTCTTGCATGGCAATCAACTATATTTGGAGTGATTAGGACTCTTGCATGGCAATCAACTATATTTAAATTAATTTATCGTTCTATAGTTCATAATACACAGTAGTCAATGAAATTAATAAAACAATACAAACAAAATTAGTTTTAAACCTATATACAAGGTAAACTCAAATTCAGGTAATAAATAGTCAGCGGGCCACTAAGTCACTTCCAATGGGGGACATGGGGGAGTTGTTAACTCACTGATAGACCCTTACGGGAATACCCTTTCTAGAAAATGGAATACTTTATTTTAGTAATTTCAATTAACAAAATAAATCTCAACATCGACAGACAAGAACAACCTTCAACATCAGCAACAAGTGAAAATCCGAATTTCTTCCAAACATCAACAAACAGAAAGACTCGAATACAGACTCGTGAGCTTAATGCGAATTGAGATCAAATTTCGAATATGACAATTATGGTTATTCATCGTATGACAAAAAGCTGGTTCACTAGCGGGATCGATCCCAGCCCTAACTGTCTTACCGGGATCAAGCGGATTGCGACTAGACTACCAAAGGCGCATTGTTCTTCTATGCGATGATGCTATCTTCCTTCAACTTGTCGTGGGTAAGAGCAGTCAACTCACTTCTCGCTCCTCATTTCTATAGCCCAGAATGAAGTTAACAGGCCTCTAGGATACCTCGAGGCCGTAAAGCCCAAACCATAGTCGACACTTCAGTCTACATTCTAAACTTTCATTCTCGCTCTGAAGAACCCTAGAATTAGATGGATTCCTTTGAATCAACGACACTTTATGTCCAGTGACATCGAGAACAGAGCGCTTTAACTGAATTGAATGTAAAAATGCTCTCCGAAAGAGACAAAGTGGTCTTGTTCTTTTAGTCTGTGAGTCTTAGCAAGCGGACGCTTCTTTAATGGAGCGTAACTCACCAATTGACAACATATATATAAAATTGATGGAAGATGAAATAAGACGACTCATATTTAGTGATCAAAACTCAAATAAGACTAAGACATTGATCTTGAAAAAAACAACAAAAAAAGCTAATGATAAATGTGTTGTAGATCATTCTCGCCTGAGAAAAAGAACTTTTCCCAGCTTTGTTCTGTACATATTGGCAAAAACTTTCATCGATGTATCTCCTTTTACAATTCTCCGAATCCTCCTTTCTCTTCTTCCTGCAACAAATGAGACAAATTGAAATTTGATTGCGACTACAGTATTTTTTGAGAACGCTAGAAGCTAAAGTTACATTTTCTAAATCTGATTAAAGTCAGTGTCACTTAAAGACTTTTCACAACCATAATGACTGTTGAGGACTTAAAACCTTTTTATATGACTTAACATGAAGTAATACCTGCTCTCTGAGTGTCCTCCAATGACTCCAATCTGGCGGGAACTCGTTCTCGGGAGTCCCCAACTCGTCTTCTTCCTCCTCAGGGACACTTAGATATCTAAGAAAGGGTGAAACATACACTAGTGAACTTCTTCTCACAAGGGTTCGTATGGAAAGAGAACCAACTTGTAAATGCAGTTTCTCACATATTCACGAGAGGTTTCCATGCCTTCTCCGATATACGCGTGCTTCTGCATAGATTAAATTTTTAATTAAAATAAATTTAAAGTTTTAACAAAATATTTAAAATTTCTAACACAAAATCTAGAAGAACCAACCATAAGATCCTTCCAATTCGGCCGTTTTCGGTAGTCTTTCGAGAGGACCAATTGTGAAAAACGGCACAGATTCGCCTCATAATGCACATTCTCTTCCTAAAAAAAAAGGATCGTATAACTTTCCGTATGGGAAGAGATGATGAACAATTGGAGAATAGACTAACTTCCGTAAGGAAAGGACCGTACTCTCCCGGTTTGACAATTTCCATGATAAGATCGAAATCGTTGTTCAAATTCCCATCCATCTGAAAGTGATTGTGTTGACAGCAAATTATTGTTTAGCTTGTCACATTCAAAGAATACATGGAGTATATTTGATATTGGGAAAATATAGTCCATTTTACGATGTAATGCTTTTTTTATCAAAGTGAAGTTAAGTTAAGAACTTTGTAAGGATGTATTCCTCTCAAGAGCTCGGCTTGTGTTATTCCAAGACTCCAAACATCTGAGCGGCTGTCATAGCATCCACAGTACAAATCATTCCCACATTCCTTCTCTCGAAACCTACAAAGTAGTACTTTTATAGTATTTGAGCAGAAGTACAATTCATTAAATTAATTCAACTCCTTCTGTAAAAACTGATCCGATCCTGCTTGAGGCATTTTACCGTATACACTCTAATATGATCACATTCAGGGTGTTTCTCACTACGCAATCTATGTGCTTTTAAAAAAAGAAAGTGAAACAAATTCTATGTTTTTATGGTACTCCATTATTCTCGCCGCACACTCCCAGCTGCCCCTCCCCCCTTATGAAATGAGGGCCCCTCCCCCCTTATGAAAAGATACAGAGGCCCGCCGAAGGCGAAAAATTTTTTTCACATAAGGCTCCCCCTTTACGATTTGGAAAAACAGAGGCCCGCCGAAGGCGGAAAAAATTTTCTTTCACATAAGGGTCCCCCCCCTTAGGGGTGAAAATTTTTTCTTTTTTTGCTCACATAAGAGTCCCCCTCACTTTTTTTCACATAAGGGTCCCCCTACAGATTTGGAACACAGAGGCCTGCTGACAGAAGATCTGTCATGACTATATAACCCCTGGGTGACCTATGTCATGACTATATAACCCCTGGGTGACCTATGTCATGACTATATAACCCCTGGGTGACCTATGTCATGACTATATAACCCCTGGGTGACCTATGTCATGACTATATAACCCCTGGGTGACCTATGTCATGACTATATAACCCCTGGGTGACCTATGTCATGACTATATAACCCCTGGGTGACCTATGTCATGACTATATAACCCCTGGGTGACCTATGTCATGACTATATAACCCCTGGGTGACCCATGTCATGACTATATAACCCCTGGGTGACCTATGTCATGACTATATAACCCCTGGGTGACCCATGTCATGACTATATAACCCCTGGGTGACCTATGTCATGACTATATAACCCCTGGGTGACCTATGTCATGACTATATAACCCCTGGGTGACCTATGTCATGACTATATAACCCCTGGGTGACCTATGTCATGACTATATAACCCCTGGGTGACCTATGTCATGACTATATAACCCCTGGGTGACCCATGTCATGACTATATAACCCCTGGGTGACCTATGTCATGACTATATAACCCCTGGGTGACCCATGTCATGACTATATAACCCCTGGGTGACCTATGTTCCCTCATCACTAGCTTTTTTTGATCGACACAATTGATTTTCTGGTCTTAAAAGACAGCTTTATTACATTTATTAATTCACTTAAATCATTGTTGAGCTTCACTAAAATCTCCAGGGCCCTTGATGCTATAACAAAAGTACAGTAACCTCTCGGGTGCCATGTACGGCTGACACCCAAGGTCTTTCGAATAAGCTCTGCCATTGACAGCGAATCCAGATATGCCGAAGTCGCACAACTTGGCGATGCCGTCCCAGTCGAGGAGGACATTCGAAGGCTTGACGTCTCTGTGGATCAATTCCTGCAAATGACACGCAAATCAGTTCTTACCTGGATCAAACCGAGAAAGGAAGAGTTTTTAGGAGCGGGTTAAATGTTTCAGTTCTGAATCGAATATGAATGAGTTAATGAGAGAGAATTAAGAAAGGAAGAAAGGCCAGAGAAAACGAGAGAGAGCGAAAAGAGAGAGAGAGAAAAGAGAGAGAGCGAAAGAGAGAGAGAGAGAGAGAGAAAAGAGACCGTAAAGACATCTCTAAACGGAAGGTTTGCCGGCGAAAATAACACAAGTTCTTCGCAACGTACGTATTCGTCCTCAAGCCATTTCAGCCCAATAACGCAGTCCGAGATGATCCTCTTGACGGTTGGCTGCTGCATTGGTCGGTGCTTCCGGACCTTCTGAAGCCGCATTAAACAAGTTGCTGCTCTCTCCATCACCAGACAAATACTATCCTGCAAGTTTCATTCATTCAAATATCAATTACATTTTTTGACAAAAATTTCAATCTGAATGATTAATTTTTTAGATTTAATTACTCGTTTCGCTTTACGAAAACATGAGTCGAATGAGCTTCTTCTACCCTGTGGCGATGAATATTCTGTCAATCCTTTCCAAAAAAACCAGTTTATAAACTGACATTGTGTATGTAATATCCGTATCCCTGAACAATGTGTGGACAGAGATGTTCTCGTGTGACCATCAGAGTTTCCACTTCCAATCTCTTCATACTTTTAGAGGACACTGGCTGAAATATATCAAAGTTTTATCAAATCGATATTTTTCGTAACTTAAAAAACCTTTGTATAACTAATTCGATGACATACGCATACATTTCTGCTTCATAAAAAACTGAAAGGAAAAATAAGCTTGTAACACTTTTTTAAAAACAAAACCCGTTGCACCATTAACAAAAAAGTTTGATGAAGATGGCGCTTCATGTTAATTTTTTGTTTGTTTGTCGGAATGATTCTATTCAATTAACAAGATAACTTTCAAAAATGAATTTCAATTATTGTGATAGAAATGACAGCGTTTATCTTCTTGACGGCGACAACGATGCCCTTCACTGCAGATGTCATCACTATGCCGTAGTTGCCACTTCCCAACGTGTACACTTCCTTCAACACAACACTTCACATCTCTCAGAAAATAAAATTACTTTTAAGAAACCTTTTTTTATTTGACAAACTCACCACTTTCTCGAAGAAAAAAAATTCACTTAAAGTTGCATTAATAAAAAATTTTTCAGAGGGGCCGACCTACCGACCACCCTCACTCGAAATGAACGTATCAGAGTTTTCTTACAATTAGCTAAAATTGAAGAAAAAATCTTCATTACTCTACATAAATATAATGTTTTGTCAGTCATAACTTAGCCTCAACCGGTTTCATAAAGTTGAAAATGAGACTTCTAACCTACTTGAGCGATCGACCTATTGAAAAATCCAGGCATATTTCACTAATGACCACATTTGTTCCATAGGTAAACCGCAAACTGGCAAAAAAATTTCTAAGGCGACCGACCCTCTCCCTTACTCGAAATGAATGTATCTTCTCAGCTGAAAGTGAAAGTAAAAAATCTCAATTTCTCTACACAAATATAACGTTTATTTAGTTATAACCCAGCCTCATTCAGTTTCTTCAAGTTGAAACTGGAAATTTTTCGCCTACCTTGGCGATCGACCTATTGAAAATTGAAAAATCAAGACAAATTTTAACCATGATTTGTTGAAAATTTTTAACTAGCATTTGCTAAAATGATGCGCTCAACAATGAAATCATAAACCAACCGAAGAATAAGTGGATGATTAGAGAACTTCATATGAAAATACGAAAAGAACAACCTTGAAGTCGTCGCCAGAAATTGACCCTTCCCACACGATTTCCCCCTGCAGACATCGAACTCGAATAGTATTGGCCTTTTCTCGCAGTTTGTACAAGGAATCACTCGCTATCTAGAAAAAGTTTAACACTTCATCAGACGTTCTCCATATGAGAAAATCTTTGCTTTGCCAAATTTTCATCGAAATTTATTCAAAGATATCGCTATTTAGAGTTATTTAATAGTGAAATCTCTCTTGTTCACAATTTGGGTTTACATGTATCCACCGTTCAAAGTTTGGAGGAAAAAAGAAGAGGGGATGAAGGAAAAGGGTAAGAAAAGAGAGGGAGTTTTTTGTCAATAGTGTGTGTACATGTATCCGCCGACGGGACCGATCAGGTCACTATTAACTCCTGTTTCGGAGCTTCATGTCTTTGACATTGAGAGGAAACATTTGCGTTGAATTGTATTAAGAACTATTAAGACCCAACTTTTTGTTCATCCATCAACTTTTTCTGCCATTCCGGACCGTCTCCCCGATCGAGTGAGTCTGATCGAAGAAACGCCGGTTTCTCTGAGTCATCACTGATCCTCGAGCTGGAAACTCTGATGTTCTTTCTGGGGAGTGGACTTGTCGCAGAGCCGAGCTGAAGGTGACTGATCGGGAGATGCAGTTGATGACGCGAGAGTTGGGGAGGGTCCGGTGGTGGCGGGCTGAAGACGGTTCATAGTAGATTCATGATTCGAAGAACAAAGTGTTTATAAACGAGAATTACAGACCATTAGCAAAAGTGCCAACGAGTGACACAAAAGTGCCACCTTGACACTTGGCTCAAGCTCAACACCGAATTTTTTTTCTGTGATTCACTAATTCGTAGTAGCAAACCTAACCACACTTGGTCAACACTGCTTTAGCAAACCTTATAAAATTTATTTACGGTGTTGGCTCAACTATCATGGGCATTGTTTGCGTTTATGCCCCCCTACCAGAGTTTCCATAGGTCATACGTCTGACTTATTTACATTCACAAAAAATATTTTTACTTTAAAAAATTATTTTTACAATAAAAAACGCTTAGGCAAAAGTTTACGCTAACGAGGCCGTAAGGCTTAGGACGTTTCAAGAAAATGCCACTCTCATCTGAGCCATGGAACCAGTCGTTAAATGAGGCCCGTCTAAGGCATGTTTGTACGCGCCGAGTGAGTGGAAAAAGGAATGGGGAAAGGAAAGAAGAGTGGAGAGAGGAGTAGAGAAAAAGTGAAACAGAACGGAAGGAGAAGATAATCTAGATCATTCTCGGCGCGAACATGTTTGCGCCAACATAGCTGGTCCGGTAACTATTTAACCCCTGCATGGAACCTGTGGTGGTGGTGGGGGGGGGGCATAATCGAGTACAGTGCCGTATCATGTCACTCCGTGGCACTTTTTTTAAGGCCAGTATTATGAGTGCTTCAAGATGTTATCATACTTGCTAAGAAGAAACACTTAGCTGGAACACAGCCAACTGAAGAAAAAAAAAGGACGACAATTTCTTGTCTACCTATTTTGAAAAACGTCTACCTATTTTGATCGTCAGAACAAATTCGTGCAACGTCTACCTATTTTCGTGAAGCGTCTACCTATCTTAGTGAAACGTCTACCTATTTTTACAAACATGTCTACCTATTTTGACAAACATGTCTCCCTATTTTAGTGAAACGTCTACCTATTTTTACAAACATGTCTACCTATTTTTACAAACATGTCTACCTATTTTGACAAACATGTCTCCCTATTTTAGTGAAACGTCTACCTATTTTTACAAACATGTCTACCTATTTTTACAAACATGTCTACCTATTTTGACAAACATGTCTACCTATTTTGACAAACTTGTCTCTTTCTTATTTTTTCTTTCTCTTTTCTTACTTGTTCTGTTTCATTCTCTTTCTTTTTAAAATTATCTTCATAAACTTTGGGGAAAGGAAAGGGGGGAGGGGGGTTTACCTAAGCAGGGAAGGGAGGGGGGCCTAAAGGGGGAAGGGGGGAGGAAGAGGGCCCTAACTAAGCAAAGGGGGGGTAGAGGCCCTAGGGGGGGGAGGGGGGAGGGGGCCCTAAGGAGAAAGGGGGGAAGGGAGTTTTCATGAATAAAATCTCTTTCTCATCATGAACAAAAAACAGCAAAAAGTCATTAGATACAGCGGAAAGTCAACAGAGACAAGAAAAATTCATAGGTTGAAGTTGCCCGAAAAAAGGTTGACGTCGCACGAAATCAAAATGTCAAAAAAAACAAGTTTGTCTAAATAGGAAGACGCGTTTTTTTCAAAATAGGTAAACAAGTTTGTCAAAACAGGTAGACGTGTTTGTCAAAACAGGTAGACGTGTTTGTCAAAATAGGTAGACGTTTCACTAAAATAGGTAGACGTGTTTGAGAAAATAGGTAGAAGTTGCACGAAATTAGGCTGACGTGTTTTTTTTATTTAGGTAGAAAATTCACTAAAATAGGTAAACGTTTATTATTTCCCCAAAAAAAACTCCGGAATTTTTTTTCAGAATACTGGTTCACAAAATTTAAATCTTTGGAAAGTTACCCTTAGCAAAAAACCTGTGAGGAGTTGAAACTGGTTTGGTACGCTTCCGCTGATCATTGGACAAGGACCTTCGGCCGGGCAAGAAGCTGACGGTATCCGACAAACCGATTCTAAACTGACGCAGTCGACGCAACTTCGCTTCAATCTCCGCTGCAAATAACCTTTTTCCTAGGTTCGTTAGTAAGGACTTGAAACTTTTAAATTAAATTAACGCATCACGGATAACCGACACTTTTTACTTGGGGGCGCGCTTTACTTACGGGGGAGGGGTTACTTACGGGGGAGGGGTTACTTACGGGGGAGGGGTTACTTACGGGGGAGGGGTTACTTTCCACTGCTTTTTTCGCTTACTTAGTTAAAATGTTGGCTAACGAGGCCGTATGGCTTAGAACGAAAACAATTAGCCACAATATTTTAGTTTTATCTAGTCAAGTTGAGTAAATTGGCTTAGCTGTTTTCAGCTATTACTTATTCACTGTTTTTTCGCTTAGGCTTAGGCTTTGTCAAAAAGAAAATGGTGCAATCCATAAATTTTCGACTAAATTTGTCAAAAAAATGGTGCAATCCATAAATTAGTTTGAACACACTAAAAAAAGCCCCCTAAGTGAAGTGCGGCCCCCCTAAGTAAAATTGTGCCGTACCCACGATTAAATCGGCAGAAAAATTCATATTGTGAGAATTTTTTCAAACGAGTGTCGAGGGTACAAAGTATCTTGATACGTCGCATCTCGGCCATTACAAAAGCACACCGTGCACACTGTGCGCACTGTACACTGTACAAATGCACGCTGCACACTGTATAATTACAAATGCACGCTGAGGCGCGGGAAAGATAGAAAGAGTGTTTGAGTTAAGAATTTTCCCGCGCCTCAGCGTGCATTTGTAATTATACAGTGTGCAGCGTGCATTTGTACAGTGTACAGTGCGCACGGTGTGCTTTTGTAATAGCCCGCACCTCAGATCCTTGAATCACAAATTGGAATGAAATTTTCACTTTCCTGGCACTATGCCAAGCTTAGATAATTTCAGCGGAGAGGTACTAAAATCCGTCCCTGTCTTTTTTCAGTTAATGCAAAGTTCACCCTGATACCTCTTAACGACATGCGGAATGAGTAGCGCATTCAGCTAAATTTATTCATCTTTGACTTTTTTTGAATTCAAGGTACCCGAAAATATGTTTATTTGAAATTTGTGTTTAAAAAAAGCATGTTAAAACTGTCATAAACCATGTTGGGAATACTTGTGAGAAAGACAAAGTTATTTACTTGTCATTCTGAACTGTGGAATGAATAACGCATCAATTTCAAGTGTAATGAATAGCTCGTCGGTCAAAATCGTAAACAACTAAAGCGTCGAACTGGCTTATAAATGGGGAAAAGAACACTTCATGGTCTTCTAGTAAACATAAAAGCTTGACTTTTTTTTATGAATATCGTTCGTCGATGTAGCTTTCAACTGGATTAATAAGACGTAAATCATCCGTTGTAATGAGTAAAACGATTCTTTTATTTATAAATGAATAACATCAATGTCATATATAAATAAATATTTCGTGAGTCTCTGACCGATGTTAACATTTGAGAACTGAACTGAAGAGATCCATAAGTTCAAAATTTCATCTAGTTTCTTTACACGCAGCCCGGAAATTTTTTAAAGCTAACTCTTATAATAACGAGAAGATGTTCGTTTGAAATCGAGCTCGATAGGGTGCTGCCTTTTGGTGACTCAAGGCGGTAGCACAAATCCACAACCCTTTCTTCTAAAGCTCCTTCCCATTGCTAACCTCGAATCCTGACTTGTACAGACGAATATTCATTCTCCATTACATCAAGCGAAGAGCATCTTGCACTATTCTCGCCTTGGGGCAGTTACTTCCTCTTTTGGCATTCTGCCAATAGGAAGTCTGTTGAGAACTAGAGACTTAGAGTAGACAGAAAGAGTGGGGAGAAGATAGTGTGCTTGTGAGAGACTAGCATACAATCGATTCTCTCTCGGCTTCTCCTTAATTTGCATATGTACATAGATCCTTTGAATCTGCAGATTGCTTAGTATTCTCTTTTTGCACGGCACATCAAGCAAGTAAGAATATAAGTACCTCAAACTAATCGCGGTTATTTTCGTTCTCTTCGCACAGTGGTAAATGCTCATGCGTCATCATAACAAAATAAAAGATTGGTATTGTTGTTTCTTTTTTTCTGAGGAGCTCTCTCTCTCTCTCATTCTCTGCTTTCCATCGGGTTCTCTCCTTAATTTGCATAATTAAATAGATTTTTGAATCTGCAAAACCATAGTATAGTTTGCTTGCACTTAGAAAACATTATTCTCGAGTGAAAAACGTTGGCCTGTTTCTAGAAGAAATTCGTACTGAAGCATTTCCCGGTATATGCTTTGGTCAGTAAGTCTTTATCCATGATTTTTATTGTAATACTTTTAGTCTCTAACATTCAAATTACACTACGTAATAAATAGGTTGAAAGTAATTAGTTTAACAGCTGACAAGAATAAGCAGTACGAGACCATGGTGTGGTGCAGGTTGAACAGTATAGTGTTGCTTGTAATGCACAATTTGTAAAAACCAGAGTATACGTCAGATTGGTCGGACAAAAATCATCACAACTTTGCGAAGGATTTTGAAGAACACCCTAAAGAACCAACAATGCCGAAAGCATTCAAAAATTTAATACTTGTATGGCGACAAACTACACGGCTTGAACAATGCCATAATACACCTCTATTAATCTACTATTCAAGAAGATTTTTTATGTGTTTTATGAAGATTTATTCCAAATGTATTGTGATGTGATGCGTTTGAAAAACGACCGCATGAAAAATCTTAACATGTAAAACTCTAAAATCATAAAGCCGTTGACGTATATGTATTTAGTAGATGTATTTATATAAAACAATGATACCTAAAGAAATAATTTTCATTAGCTTAATAACCATTATATAAAAAAAGGTGCACCAATACAAATCAAAGGCCAAATCGTGGAAATTCTCCAATATTAGCACCGATAATACAATTAATTGCACATTATCCTGTATACTGTATACCTTTATTCAGTCAATACTATTTGCTTTTTTGGCCTTTTCTATATGCACATACATATCATTGAAATATCATTGATGAACATGTGCCGTTAAACAGCATTGAAGCTCTATCAGTAAATGAATGACTGTTGCATAGAGCATAGAATATATACAATATTACTAAAAACATAATCAAATAAAATTTGACTAATTGTCTACAACCTTACTCACTACTTCAGTCATCTATCCTTGCGAATAACATATATTAAGAAGAATCGTGTCCTCATTCTAACTGCTACTGTACAATCTACACTGAGTCTCAAGATTCAAGCAAGTAAGTGGGTCTTGCTAGAGGAAATGGGTTTTCTAGGTGCTCCCATGCTGCTCCTTCCGATCATTGATCAGCTGCATCTCCATACTCTGAAACGTCCAGGCTTTTAAGATTTATAGGACTAAAAACTGGAGAAAGTGAGCGAGAGAAGAGAGAGAGAGAGAAATAGAAATGTAAACAGAGGAACGCATCATAATCGCATAAACTCGTGCAAAAACCGCTCCGTGCGCGGGAACCGAACCCCACTTTCACATTCTGAGCAATGCTCTTACCCAGTTGAGCTACCAATGAAAAGAAATTTTCGTTTTTTGACGCTTTTCAACAGATAGTGAAAGAGAGAGAAAGGAGAAAATGAGTAACCTTTTGCAATGTATTCGGAATATATGCAGAGACGCAGAGGAGCCGTGACACGACAACTCCAGTCAACAACGAGATTAAAAGTTCCAAGCTTGCACCTTGAATGCATCATTTGATTGAGGACTGAGATCGACATTTCATCAATAATGATATCATGAAAAAACAGAATTGTGTTGTCACCTGATGGTGTTTTATAAAGAATGACTGACAAATGATGGAATGATTGACTGACATGTGATAAGTCCTGCGTCCAAACGGAAATCTGTCCCAAGGCGTGTCATTTGGCTGAAGAAAAAAACAAAATTATAAAATGTTAACCTGATAATTGTGAGATAACAGTGTTTTCTTTCATATTTGTATGTTGAAAAAAAACTACGTACGTTTCAAGGACACACTATAAAATCCCTGATAATGAGTCGCTTATTGAAATTTTTTTTTCTGACTACTAAATGAACGCACCGCAATATGGCTCCATTTATTTCAAAAAAACATTTAAAAAAAGACAAATTTTTTTTGCTGACCTGCGTTGATTTTCGTTGACATTATCCCCGCAGAGAATTTGACATCTCGAGTTGGAAGGGAGAGAAGTTCCCAGCAGATGCCAGTCACATTGCCCGAAGCACTCATGCTTAATTGATTTCCGATTATTACAGTAATCTTCATGGACTTCTAGAAAATTACGTTGATAGCTTAGTGGAAAGGATACCTAAAGCAGAAGAAAGATGTCGTAGGTTTGTTCCAGTGTGTTTCTCTAACCCGCACTGCGGGTAAAATCTATGCGCTATCCAAGAACGTCAGTGATACAAATGCTCCGTTTGTTTTTCTACATTCTCTCTACTACGTCACACGTTCTCGGCCTCTTTCAAAGGTTCGCCGTTCCCTCATCTTTAGAGGGTGTACCTATAACCAGGGTGTTTCTTTCACACACACTGCTGGTGAAAAAAATCTATGCGCTTTTCGAAAAGTCCTAAAAACATTCAAATCTATGAACTCGAAAGAAGAAATTTTCGCTTTTTACCTAGGAAAATTCCAAATCTTTGAAGGAAAAAGTTCAAAACTCTTTTAAATTCTGGTAATCTATGCGCTCGAGAAAAATTATGCGGGTGGTAAGAAACACCGCGGTGAAGCAGAAGAACACGGTTTGTTTGCTGATGTCCTATGCTGTTATAAGGCAAAATTTAAGAAATATATAAGAAGGATTATCTAAGATTATGGAATAATTCACTAACAAAGAACAAATTTGGATATCCAACCTGGTAAAAATGAATGTCGAATGATGAAGTTATCACTATGGCAGGGACGAATATGAGAATCGCGTGAATGGCCATCAGAAGGAAGGCGATCAGTAAACCTCTCCGCGAGGAAGAAGCACCCGACAATCCCACCACTCTCAACACACCAGACCTACACCATACAGGAATCAAGTGGCACAGGCTTAGGCGAATCAGAGATCGAATATCTCCAGCCAATTCAAAACATTTTATGAAAAGAATAGGCTCATCTTCTACCGCATTCAGTTGAACGTTGTTTTTTTTCGTATGAAGGAGCAGAATATCCATAAAAAAATCACAACTGTCAATGTGGAACAAAAAATCACAACTGTCAATGTGGAACAAAAAATCACAACTGTCAATGTGGAACAAAAAATCACAACTGTCAATGTGGAACAAAAAATCACAACTGTCAATGTGGAACAAAAAATCACAACTGTCAATGTGGAACAAAAAATCACAACTGTCAATGTGGAACAAAAAATCACAACTGTCAATGTGGAACAAAAAATCACAACTGTCAATGTGGAACAAAAAATCACAACTGTCAATGTGGAACAAAAAATCACAACTGTCAATGTGGAACAAAAAATCACAACTGTCAATGTGGAACAAAAAATCACAACTGTCAATGTGGAACAGTGACATAAATTACAACTCTTGATAAATCATGAAAAAGTGGTATTAGAAATGTTCCATACAAAACACAAAAAAGTATACGACTAGAACATCAAAGAACGCATACAACTACAACATGGAAGAATTTTTGCCACTAGAACATTAAAAGAAGTACACTCACACAGGAAAAAATTCATGTTGTCCATTGTCATACAAAAGGTCAAGCTTTCAAAAATATTTCGACCGGTTTCGGCGCGGACATGAAAAATTTTTCGAATTTTTTTTGTACGATGGCATAAAACGATTGATGTTCACTGAATGAAAAGCATGTTTGAGCACCTTTCAAAACTCTTTAAAACTAAAAGTCGCCCAAAATGTTCTCCTTTTTTCTCGTTCCCCTGCGTGGACATGCATGATTTTACTTTTCTTCTAATGTTTCATCACTTGATCAACTCTTTAGGAAGTCATAGCAAGAGCCAGATTTCCAGATTTCTAAATTCAGGATTCCTCTTCTCCTGGGGTACTGCCTCTAGTGGGCTACTGTGCCTTCAAATAGAGTACAGCGCAGACTTATAAGCCAACTCTCCACTTTTCTAGATTAAAGACTGAGAATGAATAAGATAACCTCGCGTTACAAAAATTTTTGCTATATAATTTTTTTAGGAAAAAAATTTTTGTTCACAGTTTTGTGTATACATGTATTCGCCGCGAAGGCCATTCCGTTCAGTATTTAACCGCTCTTCACACATATTCTATACTTGATACGCAATCTCGCGCACAGTCTATACTTGAAACGCAATCTCGCGCACAGTCCCTGTCCGGACCGCGTCATTCCCACGAAAATATTATCGTTGTGAAAGTTTTATCTGCGAGTGTTAGGAATTTGGATAGGCTTACCCCATAACAAGGAAGTAGAAAGAGCAGCATTCTTCTAATCCAGTCAGTCTAATGGTTTTGATCCGCGACGATATGTAATCAGCTAATGAGGCCAGAAGAAGCATCACGATTCCAAGCACAACGTGGCATTGAGCTAGAACCTCAACAACCGCTCATCATAATCATGGAATTAATTAAAAACTTTTAGTTTTTATCAAAGTAATAGTGATAAGTTATACCTAGCCTAATTTAATACTCTTGCCAACTGTTATTTTAACCAATGTCAAAATGTTTTTAAGGCCTCCATGAAAATGGCTAGAGACACTGACATAGCTGAGCAAACGTCTGCTTTCCCGTTCTTCTCTATCAAAAATCTATACCGGATCGGATGACCGACGTATTGAAACATCTATTCCTGATTCACTGCATAATATATATGATAATTTAAATCTTATTCACGTATACATAATGGTTAACTACCGTGATATCTTGAGAAAAGAGGATGCAGATTTTCAGAGTATTTGAAAATGCAAGATATTGAATACGTAGCTCAATTACGAAGAGAGTCTCCGGGTTTATCCTCAAGTTTATGCGAGCTTGGTAGCCACCTTTGTTTATGAGACGCTCTCAGCCCATCACAAAAAAGGGTTCACAAAAATAGAAAAAACATTACCTTCAAAATGAATAATAGCTTTTGAGGTGACATCCAGTGAGACCTGAGCACTTTGAAGACGTTCATCTTGCCTTTTTGAAGACCTGAATCAAGCAACGCTTCGCGAATCGAACTATGAAAGCAATTGAAAGTCGATGCATTCATTGAAAATAACCATGAAACTTGTTTTCGCATGCTCCAACAGCTCTCTTTCTCTCTCTTTTTCTTTCACAGTTACCTTTCAACATTTCTGGCGCAGAAACACGTAGGCTGTTTTCCATGGTTTTAACTTTTAAAATCATCTTTCAAAATGAAACAGTTGTTTATCAACTAGAAACCTCAATAACTTTCATTCTTAAACTTCTTTCCTATTTTTTCTTCAAAATCTAAAACTTCTTCTGACGCTCACTCATAGTTATCTCAGAAACAAAAGCATTATATCTCTTATTGAAGTAGAAGAATTTCAAATACGCTCTCATTCCTTAACACGGTTATGAAAAAGTTTTTGTTCCGGTTTAACAATTCATAGGTCTTCTCTTGACTTTTTTGATTAGAATTTGTAAAATGCACGAAGTTTTAAAGTCAAGTCACACACAAGAAGGCGTGTTGAGATTGTAGTGAAACTGCAATATTTTTACTTTTGCGCATGTGCAGACAAAAAAAGAGACTTTTCCAGTTCGACACAGGCTCCTCCCCCCTGAATTTTGATGCAAAATGATGCTCCTTTTCTCTCTCATTTTCCTCTCTTTCTCATACCTCTCCCTGTTATTTTTACATTGAAATACGCTTAGGTTTAGTAATAGTTTTACGCTAACGAGGCCGTACGGCTTAGGCTTAGGAGACCGTATCAAACAATTAGTCATAAATCCGTGACTCCGCATCCAGAAAGGGGAGGCGGAGCTTACGTCGAACTGGGAAAGTACCAAAAAATTGTGATTCCAATTGAGTTTAAAACTTGTAAAAACGTATACATCATGGACAACGTGATTGTTTTTCTTGTAATATATTTTTATGTGTTTTGTTTCAAGAAATGTCGCAGTCGTCTGCTGCGAGTAAAAAACGATTGGATGACAAGAATCTGAAGTTAATACGGTAGGTTTTTTCTTGTTCTTTGATGTTATTTTTGTTGGTTGAGGGTTGAAAATTTGATCTCTTTTTTACATGCTGAGTATTAATTGCCGTATCACCGGTTCACTGCCACTCATACCTTAAATCGTGAATGATTCTCATTTATAGAGACATGATGATTGTAGACACAATTTAACTTGAGCGAGGGGGGCTCCGCTTTACTTGGGGGGGGGCTCTTTTCGGTGCATTCAAAAATGTGAAAAATACAAAAATGTAAATTTTATTATGCTGTTTCATTCGCCTAAGCCGTACGGCCTCGTAGGCGTAAACTTTTTCTTTAGCCTAAGCGTTTTTTTTATGTAAAAGTAATCTTTTTTTAAAAAAGTTATTTTAAAAAACCCCCATTAAAGCGCGCCCCTGTCCAAGTTAAAAAGAACCATGATTGTATAAAATATATTTTGTACCATTGAAAATGAATAAATGTCGTCGTTTAATATCAAAACTGGTGAATTTAAGTTATTGTTAAGAGAGTTGGCAGCTCTTCCAAGTAATCGGAATTGTGTGGAATGCGGGCAGCGAGGGCCGACTTATGTGGATATGATGACATGTTCTTTCTGCTGCTCGACATGCTCCGGCATTCTGTAAGTCTCTAAACACTTCTGGAACAAAGCAATCATCTGTAATGAGCTTAGGGGAATGCGATGCCCCAAATCTGATTCGAATTATCAACCGGAATAGAAATTTTCATCTAAAAACTTTTTCAAGTGGGTTTTGCGGAGGCTTCTCTTGTTGAAAAACGCTGATATAGGATGATCGCGAAAAATCTTAATTATAAAAGAAATTGTGATAGTTTAGTAATTAATAGCAACAATTGGTTTGGCTCTTGTATGATTTTATTCCATTAACCTGAATGTAATAAACATAGGTTACCGAGGGGTACAAAAAACCTCCCGGCCCCCCACCCAGGAACGATTTTTTTTCTTTCGTTCATAAGCTTTTATCCGATGAGATTTATTTTGTTGTGTGCAAGAATGATCTGCCTCTCGCGCGCGCTGCGTATCGCGTAAGAGAGCGAGACTAAGAATTGGATTGGCTGCATTGAACTATATTTATATTTGGACTCTACACTACTCGGACTATATATTTATCATCTCTGGAATCTTTGGACTACAAGGCAAGGTACATAACAGTGGCGATCAGGATTCTGGAAGGAGGACTTCGAAGAGGATTTGGAGGAGGACTTCAAATTTGAAAGAGAGGCAAACGCGCAGAGCTAAAGGTTGCTCTGTGGTCAGTTCCTCATTGAGAGAGGCAAACGCGCAAAGCTAAAAGTTGCTTTGTGGTCAGTCCCTCGTTGTAAGAGAGGCAAACGCGCAGAGCTAAAGGTTGCTCTGTGGTCAGTTCCTCATTGAAAGAGGCAAACGCGCAAAGCTAAAGGTTGCTTTGTGGTCAGTCCCTCGTTCGAAGTTCTTCTACTTGTAATCGTACAAGTCGAACTCAAGAGGCCAGAGAAAGAGCAATAAAGTAAAGAAATGGAGGACAAAGGTGTCCAACAGATTTTGCTGGCAATGCAAATGCAACAAGAGCAACATGCGAAGCAACAACAGGAGCAGAGCGCCCTCGTCAATGCCCTGCTAGAAAGACTTGCAATGAGAGAAGGTAGCAGTCAGGCTAAACCTGCAGGACCATCGATTGATGCGCTTGAGAAACGCATCACAGACTTCGCATATGAGCCAGAAGAAGGTGCAACCTTCGAGAAGTGGTACAGCAGATATGAAGATCTGTTTGAAAAGGATGCTGAAGCTTTGGAAGAAGATGCCAAAGTAAGAATGTTGCTGAGGCATGTGAATTTCGCTGTGGAAAATCGATACCTGGATACAATCGCTCCACACAAGGCAAGCAACTATACTCTGAAAGAGACGGTTGAGAAACTCAAGAAAATGTTCGGAGACAAAAGCACAATCTTTGAGAAAAGATTGAAGATGCTGAACATGAGAATGAGTAAATCACATACTGATGATCTGAGAGTGATGGCAAGCACAATAAACAGAGCAGTGGAAAGTGCACAAGTGAAAGACATTAAAGTGGAACAATTCAAGACAATGATGTTCCTTACTTCTATTGATCTACCTCAATTTGAAGAAACGCGTTTCCACCTGTTGAGTGTTTTGAGAAAGAACGAAGAGACAAGTATGGAAACACTGCTGGATGAATGTGATCGATTGCATTCATTACATCAAGAGTCAATGGCAGTCCAAACGCAAGGTAGAACATCTCAACTCAATTATGTGAAAAAGAACCAACAACGGAATCCATCGGAGAAAGGAAGGAAGAAACAGTTCGATGAGCAACGGAAAGAGAAATGCAATCGATGTGGAGTATCACACAGCAATGAATGTTTCTTCCTAAACAAGGAATGTTTGGCTTGTGGAAAAAAGGGCCACAAGAGCACGATGTGCAAGAATAAGCCAAAAGAGAAAAGAAGCAAGCAGTCAATGAATTCAATCAGAGTGATGAAAGTGAAGTCAGAAGATTTTGAGATAGAAATGCAGATGAATGGGAAAGCCGTTAGACTACAGGTTGATACGGGAGCAGATCTGACATTCATCTCGAAGGAAATCTGGAAGGACATTGGAGAACCGGAGTGTTCACTTTCGGATTGCAAACCAATTTGCGCAAATGGAACGCCACTAATGATTGTAGGAAAGTTCAAGGCAAACTTGGAAGTCAATGGAAAATGCGCACAAGGGTACGTTCACGTTACCACAGCGCCACTCAGACTCCTCGGAAAGGACTTCATTTCACAACTGGAAGTTCTGAAGATGAATTGGACTAGAGACGCAACTTCGAATGTATGGAAAGTCATGAATAAGGAGCCGCAGTCTACTAAAGAGTATGAAGAGTGGATAAAGAAGGAATATCCGGGAATAGTTGAAGAAGGACTGGGCCTTTGCACAAAGGTAAAGGCAACGTTAAAGCTCAAAGAAGGAGCTCAGCCAGTCTTCAGGAATAAAAGACCGGTACCCCTCGCAAGCATAACTAAAGTGGAAAAGGAACTGGACAGGCTAGAAAAATTGAATGTCATCAGGAAGGTCGACACAGCCAAATGGGCTGCCCCCATTATAGTGGTGGAGAAAGCGAATGGAAGCACAAGGCTCTGTGCCGATTTTTCCACCGGGTTGAACGAGGCGATAGAGCTTCATGCTCATCCACTACCTCTGCCGGAGACGATATTCGCTGGGCTGAACGGTGGCAAACTTTTTAGTCAGATTGACTTTGCCGATGCTTACCTGCAAGTTGAGCTTGATGAAAAAGCAAAGGAAATGTGCGGTATCAACACGCACAAAGGACTTTACCGGTACGAAAGGTTACCATTCGGAGTGAAGTCGGCCCCAGGAATCTTCCAACAAGTGATGGATACAATGTTGGCAGGAAGTGAAGGTGCCGTGGCCTATTTGGACGACCTCATAATAATGGGGAAGACAAAGAAAGAACACGATGATAACTTGAGGGGAGTATTAAGTCGGATCTCTAATTTCGGATTCAAGCTGAAGCTGGAGAAGTGCAAGTTCGGCAGTACAAGCATCAAGTATCTCGGGTTCATTGTGGATAAAGATGGCAGGAAACCGGATCCGAACAAAATCGATGCGATTCGATTGATGCCCGCACCTACAGATGTAGCTACCCTGAGGTCGTTCCTCGGAATGGTGACGTATTACGGACAGTTCATAGCCGGATTGCATGAACTGAGAGCACCACTAGACAATTTGTTGAGGAAAGACGTGGAGTGGACGTGGTCTGAGACATGTCAGAACGCGTTCAAGAAGATCCTCGAAGTGCTAGAAACAGATTTGAGTCTGGTCCATTACGACCCAAGTAAAGAGATTTTCGTGGCTGCTGATGCCAGCGGTCACGGAATCGGTGCAGTTTTGATGCACAGAGCGTCTAATGGAGCAATGAAGGCTATTTTCCATGCTTCAAGAGCATTGAAACCAGCGGAGCGGAACTATGGGCAAATTGACAAGGAAGGTCTAGCATTGATCTTTGCCGTAAAGAAGTTCCACCGGTTCATATATGGACGGCGATTTACCCTACAAACCGACCATAAGCCACTCTTGGCAATTTTCGGTTCCAAGACAGGAGTACCCGTCCATACGGCGAATAGGCTTCAGAGATGGGCAACGATGCTAGTCGCGTATGACTTTCGGATTGAGTATGTGAGCACGAACAGTTTTGGATACGCGGATGCGCTTTCGAGATTGATCGCAAATTGTCCGTCCCCAGATGAAGACGTAGTCATCGCGAGCATTCAGGTCGATGAAGACGTCATGAGCTTGTTCAAGCGTGACATAAGAGCCCTACCATTGACAGCTGAAGATGTACGTCGAGAAACTCAGAAGGATATTACCCTGACAAAGGTCATGACATGGCACAAGAAAGACGCATGGCCCAAGAAAGTTCCCAAGGACATTTTACCTCTCTACAGAAGAAGAGACACTTTTTCAATAGTGGGAGAGTGCCTGATGTCGGCTGAAAGGGTTGTGATACCAGTCACACTTCAAAAACTGGTTTTGAAAGAGCTGCATGCAGGACATCCAGGAATGGTGAGAATGAAAGCAATGGCAAGAAGCATTTGTTATTGGAATGGTATCGACAGTGATATTGAGGGAGTTGTGAAAAGTTGCGAAAGATGCGCGAACAGCTCGAAGAATCCCGTTAAAGTTCCATTGGAACCTTGGCCAAAGGCAACCAGATCCTGGCAAAGAGTCCATCTGGATTATGCAGGACCAATCGATGGAGAAAGTTATCTCATAATGGTAGATGCTTTCAGCAAATGGCCAGAAATTCTATCAACGAACAGCATGACGGCTACCGCTACGGTACGCGCGTTGGAATCTTGTGTGGCTCGGTATGGGCTTCCTGAAGTAGTCGTGACAGACAATGGAACGCAATTCACATCGGCGTTGTTCAAAAACTATTGTGTGAGAAATGGTGTCAGACATATTACAAGCCCACCGTATCATCCACAGTCGAACGGACAAGCAGAAAGGTTCGTAGATACATTCAAAAGAAGTTTGATCAAGATGAAAAGAGAAATGCCCACAGCGGAAATCTTGCACTCTTTCTTGTTTCACTACAGAAAGAACCCGAATGGCCAATGCGAGGAAGGGAAAAGCCCTGCGCAGCTGTTCATCGGAAGACAGATAAGAGGAAGAGTTGATTTGCTGAAGCCTTGTCAAAATTCTCAGGAAGTTGACCAGAAAATGAAAGCACAGTTCGATAAGCATCACGGAGTGAAGCCGAAAAAGTTCTCCGATAGTTGCAAAACAAGGCAAGGTTGCTTATTGGGTATTGCTAGATCAAGGCAGAAAAATCAAAGCTCATAGTAATCAGCTCACCCTAAGTATGGGAAATGTGACAGAGGAAATCAAGAAATCATGCTTGCCTCTGCACATACTGAGTGAAGCCTTTGGGTTGGTTACAGAAAAAGATAATGAGTCAGAAACAGAAAGAGCGGAGCCAAACCACAGAAGTGATGAACCCTCTTTCCCGAGAATTGTCAGAGACCCTGTCTCAACCCAAACGAACGAAGCACAACCTGGTGCCAGTTCACACAGTCGACCAAAAAGGGCTATAAAGGCGCCGGTGCGACTGGAGGTCAATCCTCACAAGAAGTTTTATTAGATTCGAGCATCGAGTCTAGGCAACATATGTATATAGAATTGATAAAATGTTGCCATGTTTGTTTGTTTTAGTTTCTAATGCAAACTATATTGCTCTAATATTGTAAGGTGATAGCAATATGGTTTATGCTTTGACTTGTTGTTTTCTCTTCATGGTTACGAGAGAAATTTGAAGATTTTTTTACTTCCCAAGTGAAGGTGGGCTATGATATGCCTATCTTTTGAGATAATGATATTTATCTCAAGGGGGAGGTGTTGTGTGCAAGAATGGTCTGCCTCTCGCGCGCGCTGCGTATCGCGTAAGAGAGCGAGACTAAGAATTGGATTGGCTGCATTGAACTATATTTATATTTGGACTCTACACTACTCGGACTATATATTTATCATCTCTGGAATCTTTGGACTACAAGGCAAGGTACATAACATATTTCCTCATGTTTTATTATGGTGTTTTGGTCGTTTGATAAAGTATGTGGCAGTCCATTTACTATTTCGTTCAAGTTAAAGAAGTTATGGCCAAAAACTCAATTGAGAACCTTTTCCAATAAAACTCCGCTGTAAACTTCATTACTCGCTTTAAAGTCTAAAAAATAAAATAAGAAATCGAATTTTTACACAAAACCCCGCGCGGCCCTTTTTTTGACAAATTTAGGCGACCTATGGATATCTTATCATTTGATAAACGCATAGGTCTCTACAATTTTCGAAAAATTCAAATACGACAGCAAGGTTCTAGAATAAGAACAAAAAAGCAAGGAATTCTTCGCAGTCTCAAGTAATAACCATTAGTTCAGCGAGGAAACCTAGAAAAAGAGAAGCTTCCGTTTCTGCCTTCTACATTTCGCTCGATAATCATTCCAATTATC
>OZ057408.1:17152961-17265461 GCA_964056735.1 Allodiplogaster pararmata | reverse complement strand
TGGTTCTCCAGCCCAGTTCGCGAATCGCACTACAGCACAATCAGGAGCAGTGCATACACAAACCATGACCACCAACCAACATCAGAACACATCAAATCGTCAGCAAACTCTGTTTTGTGGAAATAAAGTAACTGTGAGATTGAACTATAATTAACTGATAATAATTGTTCGATCCTAATTTGATATGCTGTTACACTCGAAAGTGCAATAACACCTTCTGTCAAAAAATAAACATTATCTCAGAAAATTTTCTTTAAAAAAGAAAAGTCCGAGAGAGAGAATTTTGTGGACTAATTTTGTTGAGAAGTCGATCAAAATGATGAAAATTAGACGATTGAATAAAATAATGTTGATTTAGAACTTCTCCAGTTACAGTATCGAGTGTTCCGCCGAAAGAATCAGTGGCGCCCCAGGCCGGGGGTGACAAATATTCGGCTCTGGCCGAATTGGATCAGGTGCTTCTTCTTGCTCCTTCTTTTTTAGCTTTGAAAAGAACCTTTTTTGGGTATTCCTTAAGACACATTGAGAGTGGATTTGTGTGCTATCTAGGAAAACTGGTGATAAAGCTTCATTGCTTTCTTTTTCCCATAATCGCAGGCATTCGATAATTCTCTCGAACGTGTCGTTTTTTTTAACCATATGTCACTTTTTTCACAGAAAACTGAAAAGCTAGCCCAAATAGCTCACATATGATAATGAAGAGTGAGCTAATGACAACTACATAGGATTGGAATATATCGGAGATGAAAGAAAGCAAGACTGTAAAGACTCATTTGCTTCTTATTCTTCTAGGTTCCTTTCCTATCCCTAAGCAGAAAAAAAAAAATAACTGCAGAGGACTATGGTTGAACTTCTTATCTACGCTTCTCTAGAGGACTGTTATACATTCAGAGGTGGAGATGAAACATTGCTTTTATGCGAAGTGTTTGCAGCTGTTCCATAGTGTTTCTGTGAGTGGAGAAGCGAAAGCAGGTCCCCGACCAGCCTGGGTCCCATCAGGTTCGACTCTTTGTCTTCATCAGAGACAACGGACATGTCCACTGCAGGCTGTTACTTTGCACCCGCAGAAAGAATGTGTATTTCAAGATGACTAATCATGAAGGAACCGCAGGCTTTATAGATAGCTTGAGTGCGTGTGATGTAAAAGAGAGGATACAGACGATCAGAGCATTTTCTTCACTACCTTTATTGGATAGCGCATAGATTTTACCCGCAGTGCGGGTTCGAAAAACACTGTTCTACTGGTGAAAATAAGCAAGACGATTCGAGTCTTACTAAAGACATCAGTTTTGAGAAAAAATGAGAAGACCATGAGTCATTAGCAGGGCTGCAACCGGGGGTTTTTTAGTGTGCAAGAAACAGGTACAAAAGCCCGCCAAAAGTTGAAAAAAAAATTTCACATAAGTTTCCCCTCTTATCATAAACATAAAAAAGAGGCCCGTGAAAGATTTTTTTTTTGATTTACGTATGGGTCCCGCTTATGATTTAGAAAAACAGAGGCGCGCCGACAGAAGGTCTGATATGACTATTTAACCCCTGGCTGTAACCGTGAAGTTCTCCATTCAGACACCCTGAAAGAGTAATTTCTATTGAACTCGATATGCAATACGCAAAGTTCCCCATTTTATTAGCAAACTTCTGTATTCACACACAGTGACGAAAATATCGTTTACAGTTGACTGATAGTAACCCTGATCAAAAGTTTCCTTTGAGGATTCTCCGCCCCCGCCCCGTCTGATACAACGGCTTTCAACAATGGATTGACGAAGAGCTCCTCCACGCTCGGAGGCAACTCGCAACAACTTCCTAAAGGTGGCTTACTTCAAATCCGGGCTCTAAAGAGTTCTCCCTCATAAGATCAAACTTATGCATCAGTCATAAAGCGGGTCTAGTTTTATTTTTCTCTCGAAACTTTTTAATGTCGGTTGATAAAATTAAATTTCAGTTGATCATCTATGCAACCCCTTCCACACGATTCCCTCGACTTCGGATTCCTTCAAAACCCTAGCTCCCTCCACTGACCCCTTCTGTGCTCTTCCACCACCTTCAAACCCTTTCAGTGGCATCCCAGCACCTTCGGACCCTTTCAGTGGCATGCCAGCACCGTCGGACCCTTTCAGCAGCCTCACACCAGCCTCTGATCCCTTCCAATCATTCTCTGCAAACACAGCACCAAATTTATCATTGCTGAATTCGCAATCAAGTCAGTGTATTCACCGAAGAAAAATATGCTCAGTTATCCTGAAGGCCTAAAAATTTTAAATTCTTTTGATCAGAGTCTTCATCTTACCGGCACTGGCAGAGGATTTATTATTCATGCGCGAATTTTTGTCTTCGTTTTTGTCAATGCTAAAACACTTCACCTTTTCAAATTCAATACTGATGAAATGTTTGATTCAATGTATCAATTCAGGTGGATTCGGAAGTGCGACTACCGAAATGGCTCATGCTAAATTGGTCTCACCAGAAACAGCGAATCCGTTCACGAATTCTCCCTCGCAGATATTCAGTGTAATATTTCATGAAACTAATGATACGTTTGAAAAAAATTGAACCTTTCTTTACAAAAAAAAAAACTAACAAAAATCCATTCATAGCGTTTTCTGAGAAGAAAAAAAACTTAACTAGTATGATGTTGAGAGCTTTCAGGACGCTCCATTGGGTAATCCTCAGAACGGAAGGCCTCAGAATGATTTCGGGACCGCGTTCGGTGAAGATTCGGCTACTTCGAATCCTTTCTGGAATCCTTTCTCAAAATAATTATCAAACAAAGAACTTTTTAAGCTTCTGATTTTTTTTACAATTAAAAAAAAACCAAAAGATTGTGAAAGTCGTGGTATGTGTAAGGTGCTCTCTGATACATTCCGTTTCTTTTAGCGTTCCGGTGACTGCGCGAATCCCATTCCCACTCTTTACTGCTCAAACATTCAGCGCTTATTATGCTGCGACGGCCTTAAACAAACCTGACACCACCTGGCTCGACTTGACTGAACACTTGAGCCAACACCGAAAATAAATTTGGTCAGGTTTGCAAATGCAAATTAGTAAATCACAGAAAATTAATTTTCAATGCTTACTCGAGTGTCAAGTCAAGTGGTGTCAGATTTGTTAACGGCCTGCTTCGACTATGATTTGTTCTCATTATCTCTCCTTTCACAAAAAGATTTTCTTATTTTTTCTAGAAAGATTTCTTCAAAAAGGATATTTATCTCCTGTTTTTTCAAAGAAAGAGGTCTATATTTGAGATAGGAGAAAAGATATCTTGTATATACTCATCTATTCTCGGTCTATCTTCTCTCGAATGTTGTATTCACCCATCACAAAATTTTCTCTTGCCATAAACCACTCTTACAGCCATTGAATTCGTTGAGTGAGGGAAATTTATCCCGAAAACGTAGATTTAGGAATATAAAATTAACTGAGAGCTTCTCAGATTAAGTTTGGGAGAACATGAAAATTCCTCGTGCTATTTTGATAAATAATAATATTAGTGTTTCAGATGTGCAAGTATTCCCGTGTAAAATTGGGAGCAAAATTTATTGTTTTTAGACAGGTGGATTGAATTTTAATATTTTTTTTCCATTAAATATTGTTAGCTTGGATGAATGTTCGCTTGCCGAAAAAGAAAACGCTTCAGCTTATGATATATGTTTGTCAGGATTAATAAACGGTGAACAAATTCTAGTTTTCCACCAGTAATCAAATAATGCGCATTATATCTCATAAAAAATATGTATAACGTAAATCCTCTCTCAAGCCTGAATTATATGCCTAAGTATCACGACACTTTGTACCGCGACATGTTGTTTTACTGTTTTTTTTCCCGCTTACGCTCAGGTAAAGACTACGCTGACGAGGCCGTACGGCATGAAAACGAGACGGCACGAGAATTTTTCAAACAATATCAATGTTTGCCGATTGGATAAAAAAAGATGCGGGAACAAAGTGTCGGTATAGTCTAAGTTATCAACATATGTGTTGTGGAAAATAGAATATTGAAAAAAACAGTCATGACGGTCAACAAAATCAACTGTACGAAAAGCTTTTATAGGCTCCCTGAACCAAATAGAAGGGTTGGGAGGAACTGAAAACGGTCCAGACTTCGTGCAAGTAGTCTTCAAAATGTTCACAAAAACAAAAACTGGTTCTGATTTGGGGGGGGGGGATAACGCAATAATGTCTTTTTTTCATTTTCAGGCTTACGAGGCCATACGGCTGACGAGTACACCGTATAATTAATCAGTCACACGTTAATGTTTTGTAACTGAATCATGCAAAAGTTAACCCAATTGGTGCTGACAATGAATAAAATAATACAGTATCAGTTCATTCATTATGTTGGCAATTCCTGCCAACATAATGAATGAACTAATACAAACATTAATTTGTCCCCAAAATCTTCTGAAAAACTTGTCATGCGAATGGTATGAAGATTTTTAATAGTTCAGTACCGAATGAGCAATCTATGTAATTTAGTCTTCAATTGTTTTTTGCGCAATTTTGTTATTGAAGGAAGACTGCTGCCAGGAGCTCTCGGCGAAAATTTGTTAAAGACGACCTAATGACAGTCTTGAATTTTTTTCCATGGAAACGTTGTCCGAATTATCTTGCACAAATGATTCGAGAAAAGAGCTTTCGAACGTCTGCGTACTTTTTTCATTCATGAAATGAATCCAAAACAATTTAGTTTCTGAAACCTATAGATGAGAGTTGTTGGCGCTGCTATGGCGCAACTTTACCGCAGCTTGAACGCTTTCATTCCACCACCAGGTTTCTTTGTCGACAATGCGTTTGCAGCCTGGCTTCGTCCTGCCCAAAGTTGCTTCTCCGATCTCTTTTATATCGTCTCGTAGGAACTTCCAGTGCATTTCATTAGATTCTGGGGGAGAAATTAAGAGTAGACTTGGTGCATGAAGCGCAGTTTATTGTCGGTGAATTTCCAGCACTTTATCCTGGATATCTTGTTTATAATATTGACCCTGCACGGCTTATGAGAGTAACGGAGGTCGATGACAACCGGTACGTGCTGGGGGTGACGTTATCGCTGGAAATCTTTTTGCAGTTGAAAACAAGCTTCAGATTGTTCCTCTATAAAGTATTTTCGGTAGTGGGGTAGATCTGGATGTCAAGGGATACTCCCGCAAGGAGATCTGGATGTCAAGGGATACTCCCGCAAGGAGATCTGGATGTCAAGGGATACTCCCGCAAGGAGATCTGGATGTCAAGGGATACTCCCGCAAGGAGATCTGGATGTCAAGGGATACTCCCGCAAGGAGATCTGGATGTCAAGGGATACTCCCGCAAGGAGATCTGGATGTCAAGGGATACTCCCGCAAGGAGATCTGGATGTCAAGGGATACTCCCGCAAGGACACCAGAATTCTTTAAGATACAATTCGGGCTTGAAAGCCGTTTCTTGTCTTGCCTGCCACGCGGGATTTCCGAAGATAGCCTTTACAGGTTTATTCACAGAACCAACGAACGATTAAATAACGAACTAACGAACTTACTAACAAGAATAATTGATAGAGAAGGACAAGGAGTGATTAAGAGAGAGAGAGAATTATGAAAAGAGAGAGAAAGAACTAATTAAGAGATAATGAAATTTATGGTGAGAGAATGAAGGGAGAGGAACAAAGTTAATAGAACCCGAAAACTAGAAGTGAAATAAAGAATGAATAACTTACGTTACGTTACCCGGTTCACTATCTAACTAGTCCTAATAAGCTAACTTCGCGCCTGTCCGACGGCTTGACTGCCTTCTTCCGGATCTTAGATGAGCGGTTGAGATCGACGAGCAATTGAGATCTGCTACGTGCAACAGGACGTACCTGTCTCAAACTTGGGTAATTAAACCTATGTTCTTGAAACATAGGTAACAATAACGCGCGCGCGGAAGAAGACGAAGAAGACAGACTTCTAATACTATATTGAGTGTTAAGGTTAAGAAGAAGAAATAATGTTTCCTACCGGAAGAAAGACCGAGTAAGAATGATGAGGTAAAAAGAGAGAAATAATAGAACTTAAGCATAATAAGTTATTAACCTTAAAAGGTAACTTATAAAGTTTAACACAACAAAAAAACAACACAAAAAATGCAGCGACGTGTCGAATGTGGCCTAAAATATTTTAGGAGAAACCTAAATTTGATTAGAGAAAGTTCGAGAAAGGCGTCGCCCTTACACTAAAATAACCTACACCAAAAAGGGGTAATCATAATAGTCATTCATTCATTCATTCTTTATTTCCATGTACATGTGTGTTTAACTTGGAATCGAAATATAAAAACAATATAACATGGATTTTTATATATGATAAAATTAAGAAATCAAAAAGAAGAAGGTGAGGTAATACAGTGGCAGTGTATTAAAGCCATTAGTCAGAAACAATAGGGCTAGGTAAAATAGTATGTTTAGGAAGTTCTTTCAGTTTCGTCAGAAACATCATATCAGAATGAATGCATACTATTTCAGAAGGTAGGCAGTTCCATATAGAGATAATTCTTGATGCACATGTAGAGAACCGGGAGCTGTTTATAGCGAAAGGCAATGCGATTCTCAACTTGTGAGCATTTCTAATATTCTTAAGAAGTGGTTTAACAATGAATAGTCTGGAAGAATCAAATTCAGAACACGAATGTATTCTTTTATGGATGAATACTAGGTCAGCAACAACGCGGCGGTATTCAAGTGACTCTAGATTAAGCATTTCTAGTCTTTCAGAGTAATCTAATCGAGGAAGTCCGTTCCTAGCTAAAATTCTTCTGGTGAAACTCCTTTGAACTTTTTCAATGTCTTTCACAAGGCCTATGGTTGTTGGGGAGCAAACTACAGTCGCGTATTCGAGGATTGGGCGTACATAAGTGACAAAAGCTAGTGTCAGAACATCAAGAGACTTAGTCTTGAATGTACGCAAGAATAAGTTCGCAAGGTTTGTTGCTTTCTTACAGACAATCTCGACTTGTTTATTGGAGGAAAGATTATCAGAGAACACAACGCCTAAATCATTTACTTCAGAAGATTTATTCATGACCACTCCGTTAAGATAATTCATCATGGCATTGGAACCGAAGTGTGAAACAACGCATTTTTTAGCAGATAGCTCAAGATTGGAATGTTGACACCAGTTAGAGATGTTATCAATGGCTATTTGGAGATCGGAAGAGAAAAGTGGTACTTCAGTAAACAGTTTCACGTCGTCGGCATATATCGAATATTGCACATTCGAAGGAATAACTTCCTTTATGTCATCGATAAATAATAATAATTTAGGGCCGATTGTTGATCCTTGGGGCACACCACTAATTACAGAGGAAGTGCTTGAAAACTCGTTGTCAACACACAAAATGCATTCTTTCAGTCAAATAATCACGAATCCATCCAAGGACAGGATTACAAATTCCTATATTTTCAAGTTTGCGTACTAAAAGATTATGGTCTACTGTGTCAAAGGCCTTAGATATGTCAAGGAGAACAACATCGACAGCCTTTCCATGAGACAGTAAATCCGCAAGGTAACAATGTGATTGTACTAGTGAAGTTACTGTGGACCTTTTGCTTCTAAAACCAAAAAAAAATCAATTTGACTAATCAAAACGTTTTCCATAACTTTAGAGATTGAACAAGTTAACGAAATAGGACGATAACTTGAAAGTTGATCTGCCGCAGATTTGGGTTTAGGGATGGGTTTAACTATCGTCATTTTCCAGAGAGAGGGTGCCTTTCCAGAAAGTAAAGAATTGTTAAAAATAATAGATAACGGTTTCAGAAGCACAAAACGCAGTTTCTTGAAAACAATATTTGGTATGGTGTCAGGAGAAGTATTACACTTATTGCTCAACTTTCTAATACCATTCAATATCATATCATGAGTTATGAAATCAAAGTACAATTTCGAGGGAGTCGTCGGATAGATCTCAGGAACAATAGAACGAGGGGTCGAGTACACCGAAGAGAAAAAATCTGAGAAAGCTTCGGCTTTAGATAATGAAGTAACCAAAGTTCGATTAGATTGATCAACTATTGTGGGCATTGCTGAATTACGGCCCTTAGAGCGACTGCGACATTCGGAATAAAACAATTTCAGGTTTCCTTTACTAACTAGTTTGCTTTCTTTCTCAATCTGGTGCAAATGTAACTGTTTAGAAAATTCAGCAGAAAGATTGTGGCTGTAAACAGAATTAGGAGAATGAAGTGTAGCTCGTTGAAGCTTGTAATATGTGCATTGTTCGGAGCCTAGGTGGATAGAGGTCGATATCAGAGAAATCGGAGAACAATGGGACGAAACGGTCGATAAGGTGGACAAGGAAGTCAACAAAGTAGTTATTAGCAGCGTCAGAGTCGAAAAGAGCTAGAGAAAGTGTCCAGTCATGAGATGCAATCAGCCATTCCATCATAGCCCAATTCGGACGCGCGAAATTTCTTATAGAAGGAGCCGAAGCAGCAGGAAAAGCTGAGAAAGACACTTGAAATTCTACGGTGGCATGGTCACTTGATGAAAAAAGCGCAATCACAATACAGTCGGAAACAACTAGACTATTAGACAGCACAATATCTAATATGTTCGTACCACGTGTTGGTTGGGAGACGAATTGAAAAAAATGCTCATCGCAGCGAAAATCTAAGAACAAGGAATGATTCTCATTGTAAGAATTGTATAGGCTATTCCAGTCAATAAATGGAAGATTGAGATCTCCTACTACCACCATAGGTATATTGGGAAGAGTAATCGATTTAATGTAGGACAACAATCTGACCATCGTTGCTGATGTACAGGAAGGGGAACGGTAGATCACTACGCATCGCATTTGCCGTGGAAGTGCAAAAGGGTTGAAGATATCGAGAGATATCACTTCTATGCCATTATCTTGGAAAGAGGAAACTAGAACATATGGAATATTAAGGGAGACAAATGCGGCAACTCCTCCGCCTTGATTAGGATCATTTAGGGAACGATCACATCTATACAACAAATATTTATGCTCCTTCAAAAACTCATGATCGGAATCTAAGGAAGAAAGCCAAGTTTCTGTAACGAAAACAAGATCATAGTTATTGTAAATAAGCAAAAAATCAAGATCAGCTACTTTATTGCGTATAGATCTCGCATTGAATAAACATGCTTTCGTTAAAGGGCAAGAAAAAGAATTCCTAACACTGCCACTGACCTAGCGAGAAGTTCTTTTGGTAACGTTAGCGAATGACCTCTTCTGTTCTTCTCGGAATGGTTTCGGCGTCGATAGCTTGGACAGCTGAGTTCCTCTGACGGTCCACTCTATGTGCCCGGCCGCCTGGTTCCGTTCTCTGGCAATATGTCTGCACTGCTTTTCTAATTCGAGTCCAGTTCTGGTCAAGTCTTCTCTGACGAAGACTCGGGGAAGAGACCGCAGGACATTAAGCCTTGAAGTTCTTATCCTTTTCAGACAAGCTGAGCGAAGAGTTGTAGACGGTAGATATATCTTCAGAACTCGTCTTTTGTGCTCCGCTTTGCCAAACCGCTTGTATTTGACTTCGCCTCTCTTGAAGGCCTCCGAAATGCCCTGGATATCCAGTTCTTGTATGAACTTTGAAACGAAGGTTTCATCGTTCGCGGCTGTGACTGAGTCCGATTCGTGTTCCTCCATACCAACAACCACGATATTCTTGGCCTTCTCTTCAATAACATCTTTGTCTTCGAGTAGGCAGCGTCTGACTGCCTCATATGCAACAGCGTCTGGAGACAAAGTGAAATGAGTACATTGGGCTGCTGATGAAACGGCAAACTTTTCTTGAGTGAGAGACTCAATCTGCTTGTTTTGAGCCTCAATGGTTTGCGCTTGAGTTGCTATCGTGTCTGCTTGTAAACGGATGGTTTCCAGAAGAGAGGCGATTTCAATGTTGGCAGAAGAAGAGGACATGTTTGGACATGAATAGGATATAGGGCACTGGGTGAAGAAATCGATATGATTATGATTACATTGGGAGCCCACAAAAACAAAGACAGCGACGAAGGAGCCGGTCCCGCGAGGTCCTCCTAGACGTTGCAGAACGGATTTTCCTCGCAGACTGCTCCGTAATGGGCGTCCTCGGTGGCGTGGCAGAAGGGGCATGCGATTGGCGGGCATCGATGTCCTCTGTTGAACGATTGCAAGCAACGAAGGCATCTCGCCTTCCTCAATAAAATTCGCCTTCTTTCGTCCAATGTGGCGATGGCCCGACAACAAACCGCCTCGTGCGATTTGTCATGACACAGCAAGCATTCCGCTTTGGGACGGAATTGTGACGAATGGTCACCCTGGGGCGCCCTGTCTGGCAACGTTTCATAAACAGGTTTCCATGGTCTTTTTGAAGTGCCTGACTGCACACCATCTCTGTTAGGACGCTTATAAAGATTGCTTGCGAAGTTTCGATTGACGACAGGCAATTGTGAAGCTGATGAGCCTTTCGCCGGTCGACGATTGTCGAACCTTAAATCCCATTTTTCGATACGTCTTCCGAAGTCGAGTTGACTCGACGTAGCCGTTTTCTCAAGGGATGCATGTAATTACCGCTTTTGAGCGCCTGGTTTTGACCGTTCTTTGAATGCAGCCTTTTCTCGTCTGGTTTTGACCGCTCTTTGAATGCAACTCACAACATCCTGCTTGCGGGGCGTAGGCACTGATCACTTTAAAAACTCTGCCTTTCCAGTCGAATGATAAGAACATCAATCGATCTGAAATATGACAGACTTCCGAAACCGATGAAAGAAGCTTGGTTTCAGCTACGATGCCTACGCCGTTGCGCGTGGAGGAGTTGCTTCCGGAGTGCCATAATTTGTATTTATCCCTCAGGAGTCGAACATTTGCCCCTCTCCATCTAGTTTCCTGCAGACATTCGATTAAAAATTTTCTCTTCGTAAGCATGTCACAGAGTTACATAGATTTACCAGTGAGGCTACCGACATTTAGCGTTGCTAGCCTGAGATTTGTTTGCGCTATATGAGAGTTGTTGGCGCTGCTATGGCGCAACTTTACCGCAGCTTGAACGCTTACATTCCACCACCAGGTTTCTTTGTCAACAATGCGTTTACAACCTGGCTTCGTCCTGCCCAAGGTTGCTTCTCCGATCTCTTTTATATCGTCGCGTAGGAACTTCCAGTACATTTCAGTAGATTCTGGGTATGTTCTTTCGAGGGTCTGAGGGAGAAATTTAGAGTGGACTTGGTGCATGAAACGCAGTTTATTGTCGGTGAATTTCCCCCACTTTATCCTGGATATCTCGTTTATAGGATTGACCCTACACGGCTTATGAGAGTAACGGAGGTCGATGACAACCGGTACGTGCTGGGAGGTGACGTTATCGCTGTAAATCACTTTGCAGTTGAAAACAAGCTTCAGGTTGTTCCTCTGTGGGAGCCAGTAATCAATTTGGGATTATCTTCCACCACTGCAATACGTGACGAGATGGGAATCTTGTTTCTGAAAGAATGTGTTACAGATTGAAAGATCATGTTCCTCCGCGAAGTGAATAATTTTCGTCCCATCCTCGTTGACTTTGCCATATCCTTTTCCTCCGTGAGCTCTTTTATGCTGATCCGCGGTTTTTCCCACGTGTCTGTTCAAGTCACCTCCAATAAGTATGGTTTCCTCTCATGAAAACTGCCTTATGATGTCATCGAGAGCGTCCCAGAATTCTTCCTTTTCAGACTCACAACATCCTGCTTGCGTACTTACACTTTAAACGCTACGGTTTCAAATAATTTCTTCATAGATTTTCATTTTGAGAATCAAGGACTCCTGTTCTTGCAACAAAAAAAAATTTACAAAAAAGTTTTTGGGATCAAATGCAGTTTCAGTCACCCCCAAAGACAAAAAAAACAGGTTTTACAGCAAACAAACGCACTAACAAGGGAGGGGATGGGGGGAATTTTCGCCTCTCGTTGCTCCTTTCAAAACTACGACTAAAAAAAGTAGTCAAAAAGCCAAAAAATATCATCGCTGACATCCTCACGCTTTTTGGCAATTGCCCAGAAAAGGCTCAAAATACCGTACACTGTGTGCATTTTAAGCGCTATTCCATTTGAGACTATTATTTATAAAATTTTAGTCAGGGCGTGGCATAATGGTTAGTGTGTTAGACCATTGTGCGAAGAGTCCCGAGTTCGACTCCCACCCCGGACAGATCCACCCAAACCAAGGGGGTTAAGAAAAAAATTCGTGCATGAGCACCATGCACGAATCTGACTCTCCCCACTGCTGCTAATCACACTAGCAGTGATCTAGCAGGCAGCCACTGGTTCTACCAGGATAGGTCTGACCTGCATCTCGGGGGAGCGCGTACCCTGCCGCGAGGCGGGAACAAGCGCGAGGAAGATTATTATTATTTTTTATTTATTTATACAATTTTAAGATAAGAACAAGACGTTCACGCAATTCGAAAAAAAACGGGATGTCGTTATGTTTCATTATGTTTTCGTGAATTCTAACGCTCCATTACTTTCTACCAGTGGTTACATACGTTTGGTTGTTTGCTAACGTCCCCAGTCCTACAGCAATGAAGAGACCAGACTTTTTTGTGATTCTTTATCCGATATTCTTTCTTCCACTTCCTATCCTGTAGTTGTGACTGGTGATTTCAATTGTGACACTCTCTCTCCTCCTTGTTGTTCATCCGATCGATTGTTAGTAGACATGATTACTCTCTTTGATTTGACCCAATTGTGCCGTGAACCAACACGTCTTAATCGTTGCACCGACTCGCTTTTAGCCGAACCCGTTCTCGACTATTCAAGAACTGACTACGATGAACTTAATAAATACTTCAGTTAACTTCTTCTTCTTCTTAGCGTTGTCCCGCGCCGGCCGAGGTCGGAGTAGGGTCCGCTGTACGGCTTCTAGCTCTCCAGAAACATCTGTCCGTTGCGTCTTCCGAGTGGAGTCTTGCAAGGCGCAGGTCTTGGTTGAGCGTATCCATATATCTTGTCTTCGGTTTGCCTCGAGGGCGTTTGCCTGGTACTTCCATCTCAAGGGCGTGTCTTGCGATGTTGGTCGCGTCTCTTCGCATCACGTGTCCATACCATCTAACTCTCCCTTCTCGCATCTTGTCTTGTATTGGGGCAACGCCGAGTCTCCCTCTCACAATCGTGTTACGCACACAATCTAGGCGAGTCAGTCCTAGTGTCCAGCGTAACATTTTCATCTCATTCGTGTGGATAATGTTCTCGGTTATACGCGTTGTAGGCCAGGTCTCCGTCGAATAGAGAAGCACGGGACGGATTGCTGTTTTATACATCTTTCCGCGTATGCCAGCTGTGATATTCCTATCACAGAGGACACCTGCAGCTTCTCTCCATTTCATCCAAGCTGCATTTACTCTTTGGCGTGCCGCTGCATTTGTTGACGTGTCTGAGAAGATGAAAGAACCAAGGTACTTGAATTCGGAGGTCTTCGGGAGCGGTTCACCGCTGATGTGAACAGTTCCCGTCGTTTGCACTCCGATTTCCTGGTACTCGATCTTCTTGATGTTGAGGCGTAAGCCATGCCTACTAAGAGCGTCATTCCATTCTTGGGTGCGTTTCTCGATTTCGGCACGTGTAGGAGCAGCAAGGAGAATGTCGTCGGCGTATGCGATGGTTGACGGAGCCGGAGTCAGTAGAGGACGCGTGACGGTATCCATAACCAAAATGAAGAGAAGGGGAGACAAATCACTCCCTTGGTGCACTCCAACGTTTACTGCGAATGGCTCTGTGATGCCGACCGGAGTTCTGACAGTACTCTTTGAATCATCGTACATCGCCATTGTCTATCGAATGTACTCTTCAGGAACCTGATGATCGCGTAATGCATATGAAATAAGATCATGGGGGACTCTGTCGAACGCCTTTTCCAAATCGAGGTAGGTCAGATGGAGAGGTGATCTTTTCTCTGCGTGCTTCTCGACGAGTAAACGGAGTGCAAATATTGCATATGTTGTGCCTCTTCCGTTCACAAACCCGCATTGCTGAGCTGGAATATCGACGATATCTCGTATGCGTGAATCCAGTATCCTCTCAAAAATTTTCATAGTGTGGTTGAGAAGGCGTATTGGACGGTAGTTGCTGCACACTCTGGCATCGCCTTTTACTTTGAAGACTGGAACGGTCGTGGAGTAGCGCCAGATATGTGGAATTTGGCCTTGCTTTACGATGGTGTTGAACAGGTGCACGAGATGTGCTAGTCCAACATCACCCGCAAGTTTCCAGGCTTCGGTGGCTATGTCGTCCGGTCCAGCCGCTTTCCCAGTCTTCATCTTAGAGAGTGCCTTCTTCACTTCCTCGGCCGTGATGGTTGGCACGGGTCCTTGTATGGCGTGGGAAGTAGGGATGGGAGGGTGCTCAAACTCTTGGCCGCTCATTTCTTCGAAATGTTCGCGCCACCTGTTTCTGACCCCTAAAGGGTCAGTGACGAGCTTCCCTTGTTTGTCCCTTATCGTGGCTGCTCTCTGGATGTCCAAGGTGTTGCGGTGTCGAGCTTTGGCAAGCCGATAGATGGCTTTATCGCCTCCTGGTTGGTTCATCTTCTCATAGAGATCGCGGAAGTAGGAGGCTTTTGAAACTGCGACAGCTCTTTTGGCGGCTTTCTTGGCTGAGCTGTATGCAGCGCGGTCGTCAGCCTCATTTGACGTCCTCCATCTCTTGTAGGCATTCTTTTTCGCCTTGATCGCATCCTGAACTTCGGAGGTGAAAAACCAGGTGTCTTTCTCGATTCTTGGCTTTCCGGGTTTCGTCTTTCCGAGGATGCTTGCGGCGGGTGCTCTGATGCTGTCTTCAAGAAGCTTCCAATGTTCATTTATGTCCTCTGGAAACTGCTTGTAGAGTGCAGGAGGGAGTAGATTGCGATGGATGATGTGCATGAGAGAGAGACGTTCTGCTTTCCCAGTCGAGCGCCACCATTTGACAAGTGTGCATTCAGGATTACGAGAAGGCTGTTTCTTCGACTTCAATACGCTGTAGTCCATAAAGAGAGGGTGGTGCTGAGATGCAACATGGTCTGATGGAATGACCTTTGCATCTTTCGCGTTCCGCAGCTTTGCTCTCAGGATTAACCAAAAGTCAATTTGACTCTGATTTCTTCCGCTCTCGTATGTGAGTCCGTGAGATCGTCTCTTTTTGAAAAAGGAGTTCACGACTGCTAGATCGCATCGAGCACAGAAGTCAAGTAGCCGTTGACCCTCAGCATTGATCGTTCCGATTCCATGTCCTCCATGTTCTCTCTTACGACCTTGTCGATCTGAACCGATGTGAGCGTTAAAATCTCCGCCGATTAAGATGTCTTCATGAGACTCTCGGAATTTGATAACTTCCTCTAGAGAGTCGTAGAAGTCCTCCTTATCAGCGTCGCTACATCCTTGTTGAGGTGCATATGCTGAGACGACAAGGAAGTGATTGTTGGACGAAGAAATTCGGACGGCCATGACTCGATCTGTAGAGCGAATGACTTCGGTTACATCATCAGCAATTTTCGAGGAGAGGATAATGCCAACACCATTTCTTGTTGATGACGTGCCATGGTATATCAGCTTGTATCCGTCTCCTATCGGCTTCGACTTGCTTCCTCTCCATTTCGTTTCCTGTACAACAGCAATGTCAACCCTTCTTGCTTCTAGCATTGCGGCCAGCTCTCTACTGCGTCCCGTCAGTGTTCCAACATTCAATGTGACGAGGCGAATTTGGGCTGTACGCCGCGCAGACATACCCCGCCCATGGGTAGCTGCCTGTCCTCGCATATTTGACGGTCCTAGCGGACAAGGTAAGACCGCGTCGCTTCCGGGGGACGCCCTAGCTTTGGTGATATATCTTGAAGAACTTGAAGCCATGGTTTACAACAAGGGTATTCATGCGATCGGCCTGTTGAGTGGATGGTCAATCCAGCCTGGCATCGCGGAACGTGTTTGTCGGGAGTTCCTGCTAATCCTTGACCGTAGAAAAGCAGAAGATTAATCGAAAAGACGCCTCGACTCGTGTGGCCTGGACTAACCCCTCTCCGCCTGGCCAACTGGCGGATAGAACCACTGCCGGAAGTGGACTCGTCCAAAGGGGGCCCAATTTTAGCCTCACTCAGAACGTCGTGATTCCGGCAATCACGGTAGTAGGGCTGAGTGAGTTTACACCTTCCCACCGACTTTGAGGTATTGGGGCTAGGGAAGGTATTGGGGCTAGGGAAGGTATTGGGGCTAGGGAAGGGAAGCCGAAAAAAAAACTAACTGGGAAGCCGAATTTGATAACTTCCTCTCGATTCTGTACGGCCGTTTCCTCGCTCAATCTTTTATTTCTTGAACATACATGAGTATGGTACATGGATTTTGTAATTCACAGGTATACAATAAAAATAGCTCAAAAACAACGCAAGCAAGAATTCGAGATGGTAGTCTCCCGACACCTTGCAGAGCGACACTTTGCACCGCGCACTTTGCAGAGCGTCACCTTGCACCGGTCACTTTGCAGAGTGACACCTTGCAGAGCGACACCTTGCAGAGCCTTTAACAAAGTGTACACCCTTTTCCCTTCACACGCTTTGCTCCCCTAAAACACGGCCTCAACTTAAAAACGGCCTGGCTCAATTTTTTCTTTCTTGTTCTCTTTCTTTCTTTTTAATTTTTTCTTAATTGTTCTCTTTCTTTTAAAAAAATTATCTTTACAAATTTTGGGGAAAGGAAAGGGGGAGGGGGGTTTACCTAAGCAGGGAAGGGAGGGAGTGCCCTAAAGGGGGAAGGGGGGGAGGAAGAGGGCCCTACCTAAGAAAGGGGGGGTAGGGGCCCTAAAGGGGAGAAGGGGGGGCCCTAAAGGAGGAAGGGGGGCCCTAAGGAGAAAGGGGGGGGGGAGTTTTCATGAATAAAATCTCTTTCTGAGAAAAAAATCTTTGGACGGCTAAAGTAGATTAAAGCCAACTTTTTACTAAGCCTAAGCGTTTTTTAATGTAAAAATAATTTTCTGATGTAAAAATAAAAATTTATAAAGATAATTTTTAAAAGAAAGTAAGAGAACAAGTAAGAAAAAAGAGAAAAAATAAAAAAGAGAAAGAAAAAAGAATACTAATTAATTGATCCAGGCCGTACGGTGTATACTTTGTTAAAGCCAGGCCGTAGGGCGTACACTTTGTTAAAGGCCAAGAAAGTCGCTCTGCAAAGTGTCCGGTGCAAGGTGTCGCTATGCAAGGTGTTGCTCTGCCAGGTGTCGTGTTACCCTGTCGTCGCTTTGAGTGATGTGAATACATTTAGTACCACTCCTCAGGGTAGGCGAGAATATTATATCATTTTCTCACATTTCACACATATAATGTTAAATCTATTAATACCGTTTATTTTGTTAATAGATAAAATACACTCAATCACAAATAAATCACTGCTCTTTTCGTTTTAAATTTTTTTCCACTAGCCACTGAGTGTAGCAAATTTGGTTTACCGGATCAACTTAGCTGCTTGCAGCAACTCTGGTTTTATACCAGAGATAAAAATTCGCTGCTTTGCAGCAAAACATATAAATTTATCATAATACAAAAACTTTTTTACTTTTACACTTAATTTTTGAAAAACCTTTTTCTGATTCAATGTGTTTATCCATTTACGACCATTTATTGATCTTTATTACTGAAAAAAAACAGAACATAAAAATCTTTTCAACATTTATCTTCAATTTCTCTATAAAACAGAATACATATACTGTTTCTCAAAACCTTTTTCTGATTCAGTATTTTCAATGTTTTTATTCATGCACGAACAATCATTGATCTATTTTCATCTAAAAACACATTAACATACTCCATATTGATCCACATTTCCGATAAAACATAATCCATATTGATATTAATTTCCGATAAAACATAAACATAATACATGATAATTCACAATGTTGATAGAGTTGTGGTTTCACCATTCTGCACCAGAACTCCCACCAAAACTAGAAGATCCTTACACTCCTTTCTGGGGTAGAACTTGGATTTGCAGACTGCCTCCAGTATGCCATCCTGAGTTATCTGCTTCTGTGACGACCCCTTCCCCTTCATCAGTTCACTCAACAGGCTGGTGAATTTCTCGGCATATGCCTTTCTCTGGTACTTCGCTGCTGCATGGTGAATCTCTTCTAATAGACTCAAAACACCCGACGAAGACGACCACCAAGACAAGCCCGCCCCACAATGCTTGATCAAAGGGTTTCTCCACTCCCATTGTAATGGAAAGGACACGCGGATGCAATGCGTGGAAGTGTAATCGCCGTAGGAGAAACCGCGTTGGGTCGAATCTGGAGTTCCCGTCTTAAGAGCATTAGCCGGCCTCTCGCATCAGTCTCCACAGTCCTATCTAGGTTGGTAAGATTCGCTGAGCGTACCACCATATAAGACATCAACAAAAAAAATGTCCTGACCAAGACGCTTTGGGTCGAGTGACTGTGTTCTGATGACTGTTTGAAGGGACTTAAAGAATTTCTCAATTGAGAAACCCTCAAATTCCAGCTGATTTGCCTGAACCTCCTTTTGCCAGCCGCCTGGAAGAATGAATATCTTGCTCAGACTACTAGTAGATGAGAAAATTGCTCGAAATGACTGATCATCGGTCCTTTCATTCATTTTGTGCACGCTTTAGAATTTGACTAGAGACTATATGTCGGTCTTTCCTTGTGAGCTCAAACTTGGGTAATTAAACCGATTTCTATAAACTAATATTTAACAAAATTTTAGTTTAAATACGACAAATTTTGGTTTGAGTAAATAAAAGAATTTAGTTTCACCAAACAAATATTAATTTGACTTATCATCCCAAGATTTTAATAACCTCACCAAAAGTAATGAAAGGGGCAAGCAGACGAGACCCTGGGCAATGTTATTGCAGTTGGAGAGGATGCGTTTGGCTTGATTTGAAGCTCACGCTTTAGAACAAGGAGTCTGGCCCTGGCACTAGAGTCAACAGTGCGATCCAGGTTGTTTAATTTAGCACTTCTCACAACCATGTATGACATTAGCAGAAAGATGTCTTGTCCAAGTCTGCCTGCGTCCATGCTCTGAGATCTCTTCACGGCTTGGAGTGCCTGGAAGAATTTTTCCACGCTAAATCCTTCAAAGTCTATCGTAATGTAACTTCTATCGTTCTATCGTAGACGCTTCAGATGCTCTATAATGTAATCGTACTTGGTGTCCATGTATAATGTCTTAACCCAATAAACTTTTCAACCTTCATGTTTGTGTTTGGGGTCGCAAGACAGGGGCAAGCACGCATCCTTCACTAAATGAACATCCTTTCAAATATACCCACATACCATTGTGAGGTTGATGGAAGACTAATTTTCAAAACTAATGAATACTCTTTGGGTAAGGCAACAAATGCAATAATGGTGTGTAATTTGAATAATAGGTGTGTAATTTGTAAGATTAACAATTTTAATAATATTGTTACGAGTTGTACTACTAATAAAAAATTCACCACTAACAAACCCATTTTACCTGCAATACTAAGAATGTAATATATTCAATAACTTGTACTAAATGTGATACACAGTATGTAGGAGAGACCACGCAAACTCTCAAGAAACGCATATCACAACATAGATACCATTTCAAGAAAAATATACTTAATACTTTTTATGTAAGCACTATGAAGAAACTTTTCACACAGACGACGATATTAAAATTGATATATTGGATCATGCCACATGTAAATCTGATTTAAGAAATAAGGAGAATTATTACATAAGATTACTAATGACAGCCTACCCATACGGACTAAACGATCAAATACAAGGTTATGGTCTCATATCCGACAATATTAACCCATTGGAAAAGATTAAACAACCTTATCATAATCTACCAATAAGTATCCCTAAGAAAGCTCCAAGTAGACATAAAAATAGACTTAGAACAATACCCAGTTACAAAGCCAAAGAATTAAACATAATTCTGGATAATATCCTAAAAATTAAGAATGGTAGGCAACTATATCTAGAATATAAGAAACTAAGAGTTGAAGAAAAAGATAAACTCATTAAGTTTACACTCACTAATGAGTTTTACCGTTTAGAAAACAAACAAAAGTTTTTAATAACAAGTTTTAATAACAAAAATACTCAAATTCGGGGAAAACATACGAGGAGATTCTAGAAAAAAACTTCTCTATCCAAGGCTCATCTCCTTTACTGAGCAGGCCGCGCCTGGGTTGCCATGGCAACAAACATAGCCTGTATGGCTTCGCCGTCCTCAGGACTAGCGACCGTGTCTAAGACATGCCGCTCTTCCGCCGTCATCGCTCCTGCGGTCACGACTATCGCTCCCTTGAGCACCTCTATCACCTTTTCATCTGACAAGTCGTCCCCTCTTACTAGCTTATTATACGCAAGACAGGCTCTCTGCCAAGTTGCAGACGGGTCGGTGTTTTGATACCTTATAAAAAGACCACTCGACTTCATGGACTTCGACTTGCTCACTTTATCACAATAAAAGGCAAGGTCAGAGAACAGCATCTGATCAGCGTCACTGGGTGCCCAAGCTCGGTACATTAGATTTCCGGTTAAATAATTTGAACCGGTTCCAAATGCGAGTGGATCAGTCCTCCACTTTCTGTCCAGTCTGAGTACCTCCACTGCGCACGCTCTTTCCGGCAGGAACGTATACAATCTTGAGGCGATTGTCTGACGGATAACGGTGGCAGCGGCCAACACGAGTGCTGTTCCCTCCCCTGGTGAGCCCACTCGCATCTTTAACTCTCTGCCAATCGAAATCGGCATCGCGTTTGCCATATCAGGCACAGTTTCGTAGGCGCCCACCTCCCTCTTGACTCTCGTCACCCATATTGGTTCAACAGCGTCAGATATATCCTCCGTGAGAGTGTACCAAATGCTGCGTGTTGGCCACTGGTGAACCAGGTTCCAGAGTAGCTCAAGCTCATTCGACTCCACCACGTCCCCTTCGCCGGTCGATTGGCCCACATTCACTGCTTCCATCAGGCTCCGGAACCATGGGTTCGCCTCTTTTATTCTCTTTACGATCCTGGCAAGATAAGTGTTTTTTTGCGTCTTTCTGTCTGTCGCACCAAGATGGTGATTCGTTCTCCACCACTGGATTTTTGAGACAATTGCAAATTGGACACACATCGTTACAAGCTCGCCAAATTCTGGGAAGGTGAAATTGAGTTTGGGCAGCAGTTCTTCGTAGCTATCCAGCCCAGCTTCGGCATTCCTGATCTTGAGTACCACTTCGTTGAATTCACCAGGGACGGACCCGACAGCGTCGACCGGCTCGTTCACCTCGAGTACAATCCCGCGGTAAGTGAGTCTCGCCGCAGCGTTTGCCGCTGCAAAAATGCTTACTGCCTCCGTCTTTCCGGCTTTTTTCGCTGCGTCAAAAGTCATGTTAGCCGCCATGATGACAAGTAGGCGAACGTATGCTTTATCTTTCGCGTCCTTTGCACTTTCAGTCCCATTGAGCATCGAAACAGCACGGAGGTAATAGCGGTCGTCACCTTTATCGCAGCGCGCAGCATCCTTCCAGACAAACCGGGTTTTTAAGCCTTCGTCAACTGAACGCGGCTCTAACACGCCCGTCCCAACCTGGACAACTCCATTCGTTCTCAGGGCTTCCAGCAAGTCATCAAGCCATCTGAAAGACATCTCAAACTTTTCACTCACCAATCGCAAAACGGGGTCAATGTTAAACCATGATGTAGATAAAATAATAATAATTACATATTCTAAACAAAATCACAATGCATCAAGCGAGAAATTTTTAGAAGAATATTACTCGGTTCCGACACCGAAACATTACAGATACTTTAACACTATAAATATTATTAAGATGTTGATATTTTCTTGTGCTTTGTATTGCCGGTGAGATGATGTGGAAGAATTAATTTTTGTCCGCATCATCTCACCGGCAATAACAAGCACAAGAAAATATCAACATTTTCACGATGCGAGTAACCAAGCACACCCAAAACTTTTATTAAGTGTCACACACATAAAACTTAAGGTAGTGAATAGTGATATTCGTTACGACCTCTACTATTTCCAAATCTGATGACAGGCCAGGGTCGCCGCAGGTAATTCATTCACAATTCTCTTACTTCATGCATTTAAAAAAACCATCTGTCAAATGTCCGACTATTTTACTCTGGTGAAGATTTTTCAGCGGAGATGTGAAGTATTACCTGTACTTTTAGTATGATTTTTTCCGCAAGTAATCGGAATGCATCTTTCGCGTCGTTTTGTTGTATTAGAATGCGGTATTTGGTGATCAAACTTCTCAATTGCATCACTGATTTGCTTTCACGTTTGAATAGCAATTGAAGTTCCTGCAAATGGAAGCACATTTTTGAATTAATTACATGTTTGAAGTGATTCATAGTGACACATTTATAAATAACATAAATAATCTTCCTATAATACTAATAAAAAATAGAAAAGTTATCTTATGGTAAGTGTGTAATGAAAAATCGATACTATGTAGACTGGAGTCTAGAAGATTTAGAACTCACGTCATTTTGCAATAGAACCGATAACACTTCGAGTTAGTCAATTCCCAAAAAAGGCTTTCATCCTATGTAATTACGTATCGAAATTTTTCCTGATTTCTCGGAAATTTTGTCATAAAGTTCTGGAAAATTAAAAACTTTTTGATTTTTTTAAAAGAAAACAATTGAGTATCACATGAAATAAAAGCCCTATTTAAGCTGACGCATTATATGATTTCCTTTTATTTGTCATCTCTGGCATTCATTGAATGGTGATAAGAAATGCTTCAAATTGCTGCTTTAGATCGAGGAGGTTTTTCCTTGAAGGCTTGCAACTTAGATTGCATCGGCGGCGAGAGCGGAAAAAGCTGGTGACTCAGCTCTCTAAAATTTTGAGAAGAAAAAAAGTCACCCAGACAAATAAGAGAAACGATAGAATTCTTACCTGATTCACAGCGAATCCTCTCGATCTCCGCACTCAATTCAGATATCAGAGCTTTGTAGGAGCTCACATTGCCTGAGAATTATACAAGATTGGACTTTTGCCATGAATCAAGAAAATAAAAACTTGAAATATCACAAATGGCAACGAAACACAACACTGTCACAGTTTCACCTTGACATTGAACATTTTAAGGTTTGCGCCTGTATTTCTCTTTCTCTCAGTTTTCTCTTTTTGGTGTGCCTCTCTCTTCATGGCGTGCCTCTCTCTCAGTACCCCCTGGATAATTAACGGGCAGCCTGATCCACTCACATCTCTACTTACGATTGGCAATCCTATTTCTATTTTTGTTGTTGTTTTCTCTCCTCCTCCTCAGCCCGATCTTTGTGACTCTCATCTCTATCTTTCTACTTCTGTTTCTCTTCTGTCATTCTTGCTCTATATCTATCTTTCTCATCCCTCCTACGTCCTCTCTACCATTACCCTGAGAGAGGGTGAGACAGAAGTAGAGTAATCGATGAAACGGCCGCATAGAGAGCGTACAATGAGTCTGCTCTACTCTTATCACTGCCCACCATTAAGTCTTAAAAAATGTAAAGAATGGAGTAATGGTTTTTCAATGAGTTCATATTCTCTTATAACCGCTGAATTCGAAACTTTCCGTAATGGACGTATCACTTGCGTGATTCTCGCTTGTCTCATTCTAAATCCTATGCTAAATCCTGCATCGGTAGTAATAAAGACCTAGAAACTCAGGATGTCTGTAAACCTTCTCTTTTCAGGTATAATGAGCTCTTAAAAAGCTCTACGAGATGGTCGCATTCTCGAGTCAGATTACAAAAGGCGACGACGGATGAGCGATATTCAAAAAGAACTCACAGTAGGAATTTTTTTGATTGGCCTAAAAAATTTTATGGACTTTTCCGAAGAAAAAATTCGTTTCCCTCATTAAAAAAATCAGCCCGAAAAGCGATGAAGACAAAGAACTACTCATTCAACGGCAGAGTATTAATGAACCGGCTTCCGCGAAAACGGCTACATTCCAACCCAGACTGTGTCATTAAGTCCTTGTTTTAATGACCCCTTTTCAGTGTTAGTTTAGTTCCTGAATTACGGTAGGAAAAAAAAGGTTGAAGGAAATGGAAGAATCTGAGACAAGCGTTGAGAGAATTACCGACACTTTGTACCGCGTCACTTTGTATACGACACTTTGTACCCGACACTTTGTACCCCGTCACTTTGTACCGCGACACTTTGTACCGCGTACGGCCTCGTTAGCTAAGCCGTACGGCCTAGTTATCGTAAACTTTTACTAAGCCTAAGCGTTTTTTAATGTAAAAATATGTTTTAATGTAAAAATAAAACGCGCGGCCTCACTCAAGTCGCGGTACAAAGTGTCGCGGTACAAAGTGACGGGGTACAAAGTGTCGGGTACAAAGTGTCGTATACAAAGTGACGCGGTACAAAGTGTCGTGATACGGCGTTGAGATGGCCATTACAAAAGCACGCCGTGCACACTGTGCACACTGTGTTCATTACAAAAGCACGCCGCACACTGTATAATTATCAATGCACGCCGAGGCGCGGGAAAGAGAGAAAGAGTGTTTGACGCACTATATTGTTTCACACTATAATTTAGTTATGAAAAGTGATAATTTTTACTAAAAGAATACTTTTGGGCCATTACAAAAGAAATATATTAGGGCGACGTTTTAAATAAAGCGCCTGAGCGGAGTTAAGAATTTTCCCGCGCCTCGGCGTGCATTGGTAATTATACAGTGTGCAGCGTGCGTGCACAGCGAACACAGTGTGCACGGCGTGCTTTTGTAATGGCCGTTGAGATTAAGAATGTAGTCTTGAAAATGTTTGAAGAAGATTCTTTGAAGTCACATCTCCAGCAGAATTTAATTGGAGTTTCGACCGATGATTGGGCGAGAAATCGGCTTCTGGCCACTCATACAAAAAGCTGTTAACGAGCATATATATATATATATATATATATATATATATATATATATATATATATATATATATATATATATATATATATATATATATATATATATATATATATATATATATATATATATAGGCCAAAGTGGTTACGGTACTTTTTCCCAAGTGTGTCTTACATTTGTCTTTCTTTTCATATTGACTTCGCATTGGCAAACAATCCATTTTCGTTCAAGTTTTTTAACCGGCAGCGTGGAGTAGGTAGGGCCCTATTCCTCCCCCCTTTCCCCCTTTAGAGCCCCTTTCTCTTCCCTGCCTGCTTCGGTAAATCCCCCCTCCCCCTGCTCTCTCTCCCCTTCCCCAAAATATTCGAACCTCGATCAATACGATTAACTTGACTAAAGACGAAACGAATTAATGACGTAGAATAAAACATAGGAAAACATACCACCAAAACAAAACTGAAAGTTGACTCATATCAAAATAAAATACAGAATAAAGATATAATAAAGAAATACAAATGTAAAGCACACTTGGAAAGAAGTACCGTAATCACGTTGGCCTCGACACTGTAGAATTTCACAAGTATTTTCCTGGCAAAGCTCATCATGGAATTGCAGTTAGAGAAGAAAGCTATGGAGAGTCCCAGTTCCCACACAAGGAAGATGAAAAACGAGACGAAGCAGAAATTGGAGAAGCTGCCTGAAGAACTTGTGAGTTTTTGCAGTCCGTTTGCACGAGTAGCCCGATTGGACTCTCTTATGATATAATCGAGTTACGTTCACAATTTCTAACAGGCAGTGTGGAGTATTGGTGAAGAGTGTCAATAGTTGATCGAGGGTTCGGACGCGCCGTTGTTTTTTTCTTTTGCTCAGTTTTGTATGTTGTTGAATTCATGAAAAATGAATGACACACTACGAAGAAAAAAGAAAAATGTATGACACACTTCGAAAACAAGTACCGTAACCACTCGGGCAAACAGACTGCAAAATTTCACAAGTGACACACTTGGAAAAAAGTACTGTAATCACTTTGGCCTCGGGACTGCAAAAATTCACAAGTATTTTCCTGGCAAAACTCTTGAAATTGCAGTTAGACAAGAAAGCGATGGAAAATCCCAGTTTCTACACACGGAAGATGAACAACGAGACGAAGCAGACGTTGGAGAAGCTGCATAAAGAGAAAAAAGGTTACTTAAGCAACTCATAGGGGTGTCAGAGAAATATTTTACTTTTGGGTTCTTCTTTACATTCAGTCAACCCTCCCCCAGTTCAGACGTTGGACAGTCCAGTGGCGAGAGATAATCATTAAATAACCCCCCTGCCCCCTAGAACCTCCCTCTTCGCTTAGATAGGGCCCTCTTCCCCCCTTCCTTCTTTACAGGGTGTACAGAAAGTCCAGGTGTCTGACTTTGTCACTTTGTATCTTTTTTGTTTGGTGTAGCGGTACTGTGATTTTTTGCGTGTATCTCAGGCATAACGTTAACATCACACCCTGAAAAAATCAGAGTGATGTCTCTTTTCGTTCTTAGATATGGTCTCTGACATTGACCGAGGGTGTATTCTGCGCTTTAGCGAGTCCGGGCACACTCAGAAGCACAGCGCCAGAATCACCGGATTCTCGCGCAGGACCATTCAAAACACAATACGTCGCTTCCGTGAGACTGGTACAACGACTGACCGTCCCAGCAGACCAGTGACCGCGACCACTTCCTTCAACGTGAGAAGCATCCGAGACAAGATTCGATATAACCCCAAGCGGAATCTCAGGAAACTCGCGAAGGAGCTGAATATCTCGGCGAGTTCTGTTCAGACGATCGTCAAATCTCGCATGGGACTTCGCCCCATCAAGCTGCAGAAGACTCACGCATTGACGGACCAGATGAAGGCGACCCGTCTTCGGAGATGTCGTGAACTGTCAAAGCGGTTCAAGCCGGTGGACTGTTTGGATATTCTCTTCACCGATGAGAAGTTGTTCAATATTGAGCAGTCCTTCAACCACCAGAACGAAAGGATTTGGTCGAAATCGGTCAAAGGTGCCAATAAGAGTGGCCGTTACGTCTCGAGAAAGGGATATCCTGCTTCTGTCATGGTCTGGGCCGGGATTTGCGCGACTGGCAAGACTCCACTCGTTTTCGTCGAGCAGGGAGTCAAAGTGAATGCCAATAACTACCTGAACGACATTCTCATGAAGGAAGTACTTCCCTGGAGCCAGGCTCACTTCGCGGGACGCAAATGGACGTTCCAGCAGGACTCTGCGCCCGCCCACAAGGCTAAAGTGGTGCAAGACTGGTGCAAGAGCAATTTCCCCTCCATGATCACATCAGCCGAATGGCCTCCGTACTCACCTGATTTGAATCCTCTGGACTTCTCTGTGTGGTCGGTCCTTGAGAGCAAGGCCTGTGCTTCCCAACACAAGAATTTGGAAAGTTTGAAGCGCGCCCTACAGAAGGCGTGGGATGATCTTGACGTCGCTTACCTGTCCACCACGGTGGGTGCCTTCCACAAGCGACTCTGCGCCTGTGTCAAGGAGAAAGGAGGGCTGTTTGAAAGTTGAAAAAGCAGTTATATCCCAAAGTATTTGAATAAACTTTGATGAAAATTTTGTTTGATTTGCTCAATCCGTTATGTTTTTATCGGGAAAATACTACACGCCTGGACTTTCTGTACACCCTGTAGTGCCCCCTCCCTTCACTGCTCCGGGAAACCCGCTCTCCCCTTCCCCTAAATATTACGCAGGTTGGCACGATGCCAATACAGTAAACAAACGCACTAAAAACAGGGGTGACTGAATGTAAAGATGAGCCCACTTTTGACTAGAGAGAAGCAAATGTTTTCCGCTAATTTTTAATAGATTTAGCAGCTTTTGATCTTTTTTTCGCGGGGAAATTTTCGTCCTTGAGAGTAAGGAACTGTCTAAAATTATGCTGTTTCATGTAGACTTTTTGGAAGGTTCTATACTGTATCAACATAATACATTTGTAAATATACCCTGGAAAAATTCTAACAGATTTTTGCATAAGAGTCCATTGGCCATATGCACATACCAATTTTGGTGGGAAATTGTGGAGAAAACAGTGTTGTCTAAAACACTTAACACTTTTTTCTTAATCATTTTCCACGTGCATACGGCTTCTGGGAGAATTATTAAGATCTGGCAGAAGAGTATGTTTGCCAAGTCAAATTGTTATTTCTCTTTGATTTCAACAGGATGAAAGAGTAGCGGATGTTCAAGGCTGACTATTCCGAAGGAAAGGTCTCCGCTGTATTCACTTCTACAGCGGTCAGAACTTTTATTTTCATCAAATATGCTTTAAGTGCATATTAAATGAATAAGTGAGGCTAACAGGGTCTTTTTCTGAACCGCACTGCGGGTGAAAAATCTATGCGCTTCCCAAAAAAGCGGAAAACATTGAAATCTATGCTCTCGGAAATTCAAATTTTCGTAGGAAATTTTGAATGGTGTACTGCAACATTTTGAAAATCTATGCGCTCGAAAAATATTGTGTGGGTGCTAAGAAACACCCTGTATCAAACTGTCAAAGCAAAACTTTCAGAGATAAATTGTAACAGCCCCTAATTAAGATGAACCCCCTTCAACAGTCGCAGATCAATCTCCGGAAGTTAATCCAGACAAAAAGGTGACGCTACTATCCATTCTTGGAACTAGTCCGCCCCTCTTTACCCACTAATTTTTTGATACGGTCTCGTTGGCCTATGCCGTAAGGACTTGTTAGTATCAGGTATAATATACCTGCCACTCCTATAGTGAGAGTTCCGCGGGTTACTGTCCCTGTCCCTTACATGCCCCAAAACGCAGACAAGAAAGAGATTATTTTCTACAGGTTCACATTACATGACTGCAATAATTATAAGATTTGAGTTTGGACATTACTAACACGACACGAATGTGACTGAATATGAATATGAGCTCAATATGAATATGATAAAATATGAATACGATATGAATATGATCGCGAACTAATGCTATACGAATGTGACAGAATATGAATATGAGCTCAATATGAATATGAATACGATATGAATATGATCGCGAACTAATGCTATACGAATGTGACATTTTGTTGTTTTTGTTGCCGGCAAACGTCTCGCGTCGAAGAGAGTTGGCCATGGAGGGCCGCTCTCTCCTCTCTTTTTTTATTTTTATTTTTTAAATACATCTCTTCTTCTTTCCTTCACAATAGTCTCAGAAATGAGGCTACTTCTTTTGGTTTCATCCAGAGATCTTCCAACGTGAGTCTTGTTGGACGTCTAGCGCATTTGAAGAGATGGGCCACGTCGTGAGGTCCTTTGAGACAGTCTGGGCAGTAGTCAGGTATCGAGTCATCGATCCGGTGTAAGTAGTGGTTGGTGTACCTGCTGTAGCCTGAGCGAAGTTGGCTCAGCGTGCAGCGGGCGTTTCTCGAGAGGTCCACTTCTTCTTCATTTATGTCCGGTGGTGGTCGGCCGCCCAGTATGACTGGACCTTGGATGGTTTCCTTTTCTTCTGAGACCATGTTTGTGTGGACTCGGTTGGCGACGTTTTTCCCGTTGTTCTTCTCTGCTGTTTCCGACAGGGCTCTTTCAACAGTGCTTCTGCATGCGATGTAAAGATCGGCTTTCATGTTGCGTGGTGGGGGTCCTTGGAGAAATAATCCGTGATGGAAGTGAGTTTGGCTCAAGGTCCTTGCCAAGTATTGGGCTGATAGCATGTGAAGGTGCGATTTCGATCTCATAACTTTAGCTTCAGCATGTATGTGGTCGACGCTGGCCATTTGATGGTTTCCTGTTACGATACGCAGGCCATTGTTCTGTCCTCTTTGAATTTTGGTATGTGCTGAGGAGGAGAGAAAGCTGGCCCAGGCTGGAGCTGCGTAGCTGTATATGGATTGGCAAATGGCTTTGTACGTGAGACGGAGTGTCTCCGCTTTGTATTCGTCTCCGTCTCACGCTTTGTACGTGAGACGGAGACGAATGTGACATCTACGACGTCGGCAAGCGCCGACCCCGGACCGGCTATCTCCTCCTCGACTCCCACTTCTCGGGCTCTTTTATAGTTGGCGAGGCGAGAGTGATCTCTCGCCTCCCCAGACTACGGTGAAGCCGGGTGAGAGTGGAAGTCAGTAAGAGCTAATGGATAACATTGTCATAAACCTTACACTTCCCCCCTTTACTACAGGTCCGTCCTCGGACCGATATGTTTAAACCCACCTACTATATTACTATATTACGGGATGCTATGAGTCTTTTGGCGACAATGTTGCGCTAAATACGTACAGTTTGAAAGGGGATACGTGAATTTAGTATGTGGCCTTAGTACTTTTGATAGAGAAAACAAACTTTTAGTGATTAATTATTATAGTAAAGGCGACAAAGAAGAGAATGAGTTACAGTTAACATAATAAGTAAAATGAATAAATATGTGAAAAGTATTTGTAAGCGCAAAAAGTAGAATGTTACTGCTAAGAAGAAAATGTTAGGCTACGTATTAATTTAGCTTATTGATTAGTATATTCAACAATTTTAATTTCACATATATATGCTGATAATTTCCTGGTAGTGTATAATACATTTTTTTTTAGAAAGAGATGTGGAATGGGTACACAAGCGTGACACTTGAACAACTAAAGTGAGCTAATCATTTTTTGAAAGAAGAAGAAAAAAAATTTCTAAGACAGCGGATGGGAAAAAACAATTCTAACTAAAAGAATATTAGGATCACAGAACTTTTGGTTTACTGAGGGGCGTGGTGGGTTATTGTGCTTCCGTTGCGCGAGGTGAACTCCGTCACCTCTTTCCACGTTCTGATTCCCGCCATCATCCTCCAGTTCCCCACGACGACCAGTGCTTTCTTTGCCCGAGAGAGTGCTACGTTTACGCGGTTTGGGTCTGAAATGAAATTTGAAGTGTTTTCGAGGACTTCGTCGTTGTGACGATTACTACGTCCCGTTCTCTCCCTTGGAAACCGTCTACCGTTCTGACGGTTACATCGTGCAAATTACTCCGGGCCAACACCGATCTAATCTCCTTTACCTGCTGCCGGTAAAGGGCTATAACCGCAATGTCTATGCACTGCTGCTTTCCACTAAGCGCTCTATCACGTCCCTGACTGCTAGTGCCTTTTCTGGGTTGTAAAGCGAGTGCCGCTGCGACGGCTTTTGTCTTCCATAGGCCACGTCAACGAATAAGAAAGGTGCAGCTGAAAGTGTAATTAAACCAGATCGAGCAAGAGGGTTTTCTAAATCCTCCGGTTTCTCTGAGAATAGCAGCCTATTTTTATAAAATAGGGAAGCCGGAAGGCTCAAAAGGCGATCTGGGCATTCTGAAAACTTGGTTGAGTCTGATTCTCGCGATGCCTTTGTTGGAGCTGGCGACTGAAAGGGCAGACCGGGCGGCTAGTCGGTGCCCTAAAACATCTTCCTTGTACATGAAGGGGGGAGCTGATTTTCGTCTCCTATGAGGACAAATCTTGCTTTCGGGATCAGTACGATTAGGGAGACTAAACCTGCTTCCGTGAACTGGGAAGCTTCGTCAATAATAATTGAAGAGATGTTTTGGAGCGGTTCAGGGATGCGGCCCTCTCTTTGATTGAGGGCCGAGAATAAAGTGTCCGCTGTGGTGAAAACTACATTCGGACTATACGTACTTAGAAATGCCTCTACCACTGATTCGTATATCTCTGCGAAGCATTCCACGGCTTCCTGGAATTCCTCTACTTCTTCCGCATTTGGGATGTGATCTTGTGTGATCTTAAAAATCCTTACTATTTCCTTGGCCTCGATCATACTCTCTACCCTGTTTTTGAAGTCATCGTCCATCGCGTTTTCCGTCCATTTGAGGAGAGAAAAGCGATCTGGGCATTCTGAAAACTTGGTTGAGTCTGATTCTCGCGATGCCTTTGCTGGAGCTGGCGACTGAAAGGGCAGACCGGGCGGCTAGTCGGTGCCCTAAAACATCTTCCTTGTACATGAAGGGGGGGAGCTGATTTTCGTCTCCTATGAGGACAAATCTTGCTTTCGGGATCAGTACGATTAGGGAGACTCGATGCCCCTCCTCAAGAAATTCTACTGATGTCTCAATTATCTCTCTCTGAGGAGCATTTATGGAACATAGTAAGCCTGGGACTGGAGAAACTCAGCCATGGCCATTTTCCCAAATACGGAAACCCTTCAACCAGAGGTTAAAGTAACAAGGTACGAAAGAACGATCCCAGTAGGAAAACAAGTTAGAAACAACCCCAACCAACTGTGCTACAATTGTGGGGAACCAGGTCACTTTGCTATGAATTGCAGAAATAGGCAGTCACTTCCTATGTACAACCGACACTTTAATTCATACAGCAATAATCCCACCAGATTCAATAACAGGGTCGTTAGAAACAACCCAATAGAATCCCAAAGAACAGAGTTAAACATAAATCCAATGTATATATCATACGGCCAGAGTCAACAACCTAGGTGGAAAGAAAGACAATTTTTTAACGGAACGCAATGCCAATCAGAACCGTTTAGAGCTAGTGCAGGTTGGAGACCAACAACCAACGTGCTAGAAGTTGAAAACGAAAACATTTTCATCCAAACCCTAGCCGCAACAAATCAGACGCTTGAAAAAATGAATTTACAGATGCAGAACGCCGAGAAAGCATTACATCAGGAAAGAGAGAGAACAGAGGCACTACTCAGGAGAAATCGGGAACTCGCTGACAACAACGTGACAACTACAAGAAGCTCCGGTACCAACTTATCAAGGTTCGCTCTGGCTACAGCCATTTGTTGCACATTACTCCCAATAGCTTCGGCAAATAACCTTAAAGCTACTAACCCAAGGGTGTTTGAGGGCTGTGTCCTCGATCATTCTCTTCTGATCATCACAACGCTACTCCTAGCAACCATCATGTTTAAACAAACAATTAAAAATTCTTATTTCTTGACATTAGTTTGTAATGGCTTACTTGCTACACGACTGACGGTCGCTAATCAAGTTTCTCCAGTCCCAGGCTTACTATGTTCCAGAAATGCTCCTACCACATATTGGTCGCTACCATCGAGCTATGATTGTAGTTCGATACAGAGTCCAATTGAAGGGACACCAGTCAAGACCAGAATGTCAGTCTGGAGACCCAACACGATCAAGTACGAGACTACTGCGTCCGTGTGCAAAATCATCTCCGAGGAAATCACCTTCGGAGTTTCCTTTTTTGGTAAGAAGTGGCACACGAGCGAAATCAGGTACGAAATAGTCAGTCCAGAGGAATGCGAACTCATGTCGAAATTTAAAAAGTGCACTCACGGTCCTATGACGGTGAGTGGCCTAATTTTGAAAACGATAAACGTAGCAGAGTTGAAATACGGGTTCGGACCAGTTGATTGTTGGTCAGACTCGAAAGTCATAGTCAAAAACTGTATGATGTTCGAATCAGTAGTCTTTGCACAACACGGAAACCAGGTATTAGAAAGCCCAGCAGGTAACATGGAAAGCTGCAAGTACAAGAACGGCAAGTGTACTCTAGAGGACGGCACAGCAATCATCTGGATACCAGATGAACGGGAACAATGTCAGTTCACTTTCGTGGATAGTACTGAAGGCGTAAGAATAGGTAAAGTGTGGCTTAGTAACACAAAAGAGTTTGCGCTTTCTTGGTCAAACCGTAGCAAAGAGGTATCAGATTGTGGTAACAAGCTAGTTATCACTGACCAGGGTTACGGCATATATTACGCCCAGCAACGACCTAAAAGAGGATTAGATACGGGGATAGTCACAATAAACCAATTGGCGGCTCAACTGCAGGCATTAGAGCAAACGGTTCAGGATACTATGCGAATTTGGTTCGAGCACGCCTCGCAGCGTCTCTGCGTAACTCTAACAGCCTTAACGGCGACGCTCATTCCAGTAGTAGCAACCAACCCAACGTTGGCACTCATCTCTTCAATTATTATTGACGAAGCTTCCCAGTTCATGGAAGCAGGTTTAGTCTCCCTAATCGTACTGATCCCGAAAGCAAGATTTGTCCTCATAGGAGACGAAAATCACTTGAACTCTATGCAAGTTCCCCGCGACGTTTTCAAGACTGACTGGTGTCCCTTCAATTGGACTCTGTATCTTTAAGATCACACAAGATCACATCCCAAATGCGGAAGAAGTAGAGGAATTCCAGGAAGCCGTGGAATGCTTCGCAGAGATATACGAATCAGTGGTAGAGGCATTTCTAAGTACGTATAGTCCGAATGTAGTTTTCACCACAGCGGAGAGTCCAAGATACCGAACTGTTGCAGGCGATAGAGGAAACCGAAGCACAACAAGGACACAGATGGCGCCGCATATTCAACGTTCGAAAAACAAGACCTACCCCCCTCCATGTTAAGTCATACAACTATACAACCCGCGACCCAAAGGAACTGATAGCCCCAAAGGATACTGAGAATGAAGGAACCGAGTCATGCTACGGGTTCATGACAACCTTAGACGACATTGAAGAATTTCAGGCTAGGTCATTGGAGAAAATCACGAAGAATATTCCAATGCAGAAAAACAAGGTCAGGGAACCGGTGCCAAAAGACTCACCAACTGCGAGGCCCCCGACAGTCGAAGGTATAAACCCCGTGCCATACAGATTCATAGGTCGCCCTTTTTAACACAGGCACCCTACTCCTCGAGGCTCTACACTATGAGACATTCCTGCCCGATCGCCCAGACCTCAAGACAATAAAGCTTTCCCCTTACACTATTCACGCAAGTTCAGGTAGAGCATCGCTGAATCTCAATACACTAGCGGTCCGTCAGAACTTTTGGTTTACTGAGGGGCATGGTGGGTTATTGTGCTTCCGTTGCGCGAGGTGAACTCCGTCACCTCTTTTCACGTTCTGATTCCCGCCATCACCCTCCAGTTCCCCACGACGACCCCGCGCTTGCCGACGTCGTAGGTGTCACATTCGTATAGCATTAGTTCGCGATCATATTCATATCGTATTCATATTTTATCATATTCATATTGAGCTCATATTCATATTCTGTCACATTCGTATAGCATTAGTTCGCGATCATATTCATATCGTATTCATATTTTATCATATTCATATTGAGCTCATATTCATATTCAGTCACATTCGTGTCGTGTTAGTAATGTCCAAACTCAAATCTTATAATTATTGCAGTCATGTAATGTGAACCTGTATAAAATCATCTCTTTCTTGTCTGCGTTTTGGGGCATGTAAGGGACAGGGACAGTAACCCGCGGAACTCTCACTCTATGCGGCGGATACGTACATGCATAGGTAAAAATAATAATTTAAAAAAAAGTAATATGAAAAATGATGAGAATTTTTTTTCAAAAAAATTATACTGCAAAGTTTTTTCTTGCTGTTCCTGATTTGTTCTCGAAAGACAAACTGAATTCTCGATTCACAAATTTTTTCTCGAGTTCATTTTTTTTTCGGGGTTGAGTGGCGGATACCAGGCGCTGAATAAGACCGGTCTAAGGCATGTTTGTACGCGCCGAGCGAGTTGAAAAAGGAATGGGGAGAGTTCAAAAGAGTGGAAAGAGAAGCTGGTCCGGTAAGCATTTAACCCCTGGCGGATACGTACATTTCCCCATTTGGAACTACACATAATATCCCTGGTTAGTATACCTTTTACCTAAGCCTGAGTAGAAAAATAGGGAAAAGTAACCCTCTCTAAGTAAAGTGCGGCCCCAAGTAACAAAGTGCCAAAATTCTTAATATATTCACCAAATTTTGAAAAAACCTAATAAATGCATGAAATATATTTTTTTTTCAGGTTATATTTATTGAGACTTTTCGTTTTCGAGCTCTGTTTTTATAGGTTCATTTTTGTAATGCTGACTCCCGTATTCAGATCCATAAGCTCACGACGAACTTCATAGCACCGCTAAAGATTATGTACGTCAAATTATTTTTTTGTATTTTATCTGCTTTTTTAAAAAGTGAGAGTGGGTGCTTCATCCATTTATTGTCCACAACACAAACACGATTAGTCATTGAACCGTTTATAATACTTTTGTGTTACTTGTTACTACGCTTCTGGCGGGTATATGTACTGTTTTCAGAGGCCGTAGTCAACCACTGCTTCCTATTTGAACCTTTACCGTAGTGAACCACTGCTTCCTATTTGTACCTTTACCGTAGTCAACCACTGCTTCCTATTTGTACCTTTACCGTAGTCAACCACTGCTTCCTATTTGTACCTTTACATGCTCGAAAAAACCTGATGTGTTGTTTATAGTATGCTTTCAAGGCGTTGTTTCAGTTTAGTACAAGTTGAGCGAATGTTTAGTGTATTTTTAGTGTAGCGTAGCGTATATTTAGTTTAGTGAAAGTAGAACCCCTACCCAGCGAATACAAATATGGCTCCTGGACCATCACCCGGGAAAAGCTTCGGTCTCTATCTTTCTCCTTTACTCTCCTCTTGGCTCCGCCTGCTTCAGCTCTTTTATAACCTTGACTGCGAGTGTGTTTCCTTCCTTCACAGCAAATATCTACATAATAGTGGATGAGTTTTTGCGATTTGAATAAAATGGTTGCATCGGTTGCTCAGGTCCGACAATGAAGCAGATTCGGAAATCGTTTGCAAAAAACGGAAGCTGCTATACAAAGAGGTTTCAACATTAAACAATCTCAAATCTTTTTTAGCTTTATGATAGTTAGATTTTGTTTCACAATTTCTAAAAAAAAGAAGAAACACCTTAAAAACAAGGAAATATTTTCAATTTAAGGGAATTTTGGGCGATGAAAGTTCTCATCGGGATTCGATTTGGAGCTCCCAGGTTCTTTCAAAATCTAGTTACATTCTTGAAATGTTTTCAGGATTTTTTCAACGGTCAATGAATTAAGAAAAATAATTAGCTCATCCGCTTCTTCAGAAATGGAAAAAAAAGTAGAAATAATTAGCAACTAAGAAAGCTTGATAACTTAAATTGTCGCAAGATTTCCTCTGTGGAAGCGTTCGCTTTTTTCGCTAAATTTTGAGCATTTCTTCGGAAAAAGTAGAATCTTGTCTTGCATGCATACTTGGGTCGTCTTGTGGCGAAGAAGCAGTCGTCTCGAGGCAAAGAAGCAGTCGTCTCGAGGCAAAGAAGCAGTCGTCTCGAGGCGAAGAAGCAGTCGTCTCGAGGCAAAGAAGCAGTCGTCTCGAGGCAAAGAAGCAGGTCCATTCATCCCTTGCGAGGACCTGTCTATTTTTATATCTTTGTAGGAAATCTGCAAAGAAATTCAATAGGCTAAAGGGACTCCAAAACTTGAACGCACAACAGTTCTAGAATAAGAGAGAGTACCTTGCAACCGAAGTTTTGCGACAGTCGTATAGCCACCGGGCAGGCCTATGCGAAAAAATTTTTCAATCAACAAACAAAAAAGGCTCGCGCAGTTATGCTTGCAGTTTATATAGATTTTTTTGTTGCTTTATCTAAAACGTTTGTAGCCCATTTATGATTAATCTTAATGCCATACAGCACTAAAATTAATGTTATTAACATTTGCCTATTTGATCTGAGTTTTTTTAAGAAAATGATCTTACTGTTGTTAGCCAACATACAGCTGATATCAAAGACCAACCTCACTCCTGGCACGCGGACAGAATCAAAACTTTTTGTCGAGCAAAAAAAGCATTACTTGATGCTTTGAAGCAGGCGCACATTACGGTTGAATCGGTTACTTTATCAAAGTCTTTCACTTGTGGGTTTTTTCGCACGCAAAAAATTTTCTCTAAAATATCGTGCATAAAAATGCTCTTCTATCCTCTTCTAAATTAATTTTCTTCTTCATAATTGGAATGTAATTTTTTTTTCTTATACCCACACTTTGATGTTTTCTAACAAATTCTCATTACTGATTTCAAGGTCGAACTGGAAAAACTGGAATTGGGTTCTAGCCTACGCCAAATAGGCCCTAGCCCCTTTGTGATTAACCATTGAGAACAGCAGCACGGCTTTCACTTCTTCGTTAGACTGCATGTCTTATGTCGAAATCCATGTGAATGTTTAGAAGTTATGTTAACCCTGTGATTCAAAGAATGCTCATTCAATTTTCGCTCTATTTCTCATATTTTCTATTCTGTGAATGTGTTCTAAGAACTCGTATTAATAAAACTGCGAATATTGTACATCTTAGACAAGTGCAGAACTTTCATGAAAAGGGGCATATTATGGCAGGGGTGAAACATGATTCATGCAAGAAATGGAGTTTTGCCCTTATTTGGCAGTGACAAAAAGTGTTCAAAAAGAGCCGAGTTTGGCATTGCCAAAACATGACACAGAAAAAAACAAAATTTTCCGTAATTTGGCATTGACAAAAAGTGTTAAAAATAGCCGAGTTTGGCATTGACAAAACATGTTACAAAAGGAAAACAAAATTGTCCGTATTTTGACATTGACAAAAGGTGTTCCAAAAAAGAGCCGAGTTTGGCAGTGCCAAAACATGACACGAAAGAAGAACAAAATTGTCCCTGATTTCGTAGTGACAAAAAGTGTTCCAAAAAAGAGTCGAGTTTGGCTGTGCCAAAACATGTCACAAAGGAAAAATAAAATTGTCCGTGATTTGGCAGGAACAAAACTTGACCACAGAGTCATTCATCATTTGGCACTGCGAAATAGTGGCCGATTCTTTGTCCCTATTTTTGCAGCTAAAAAAGACTAATATCGGAATTTCCTTCTCCCAAGTTCGCATAGTCGAAATCTTGGCGAAATAAAGTTTTTGGCTGAGGAACAACATTTTGGCGAAAATTATTCCCAGCATCGTCTTATATATCATTCTCAGTGCACGTCTCTTTATCTGTTCTATGTGATATCCATAAGACATATCACAATCGATGTAAACCCCTACATCTCGGACCGGTGATAATGCTGCTTCAAATGCGACACTTCTGCCATTACATACCGTGGCGAAGTTGGGTAAACGAGGATTTCGCTTCCCCAGATGAAGGACACTGCATTTACTGCTCGCCACCGTCAGTTGCCATTCTTCGCCGAAGGATTGTAGAGCCAGAGCAGCTGATGTGAAATTGGAGTGAGCAGAAAGAGGGTCATCAGGGGAGAAGGTAACAGAGCATTACATACACGAACACGCGAATAAAGACCTATAAGGAAAGACTTGAACCATCTTAACAAGTTGTGAAAAACCCAACAGATTCTAACAACAGTATCAGCTTTTCATGAGATACCGTATCGAAGGCTTTCGCCAGATCATAGTACAATACATCAATACCATCATCAGAGTCTACAGCTCGCTGCCATGATTGAGTACACTCGAAAAGATTCGTCTCCACTGACCTAGGAGAACGGAATCCAAGCTGACAGTTGGGAATCAGATCAAAGACGTTGCACCATTTGATTAAAGTTGGTTTAAAGCAACGTTCTAATACCTTAGAAGCAACTGGGGTGATTGTAATTGGGCGAAAATGTTCAGGCATACTGGGAGAGGCAATCGTGTTTATTGGGACAACTATTCCTTCTTTTCAGATATCAGGAATCGATCCTAGCATCAAAGAAAAGTTAAATATAAATGATAAAGGCTCAGCAAGAACACGGGCACAATTCTTGAGGATGATGGAGGGCAATAAGTCCGAAGGTAAGGAGCAAGAAGCTTTTAGACTCTTGAGTTGATGGAATACTTGGGAGGGCAGGATTATACATTCTGATATCGAGTTACTACTGCAAGATTGAATGACGGGAGGAATACCATTGTCCTTAGTAAACACAGAAGAGAAATAGGAAGCCAAAGCAATAGCCTTCGCTATGTCACTAATCATGGGTTTCCCTTGAACAGCTAAACAACCAATTCGAGTCGAATTTTTTAAATTTTGTTTCTAACAAAGCGAAACAAGTTCTTGCTAGACTCAAGAAGTTTACTTTCACATGACACGTTAAACTTTTTAACTTCTGTTTCTATACGCTTGGATATTCTTTTGTACTCTACAACAACTGGCGCGCAGTTCATTTTACGGAAGAGTGTCTGTTTATACATTATCTTTTGACTATATGAAAAGGGTATGACTCGAATGGTAGTCTCCGCCTTTGGACTGGGGTGTGAGCAGATACGAGAGGGAGCAGAGTATCAAGAAAACGGGAATATAGGTCATTCATATCGATAAAATTGTCAAACAGATCTGTCCATGGAATGCAAGAAAAGGCAACATTGAGAGAAGAAAAACCGCAGCGCCTATAATCGAGACTAGGCTCATAGAGCGTGGTCGAGCACTCGTGGGAAATATTGAAACAAACGGTCGAATGATCACTTAACAAAGAAAAGCGAGTAGTCACATAACAATCAGTTACCGAATCAATAGGACCTATCACTATGTCAAGAATGTTATCACCAAGCGTAGGCTCACTAACGAACTGAGTGAAAGAGAAATCAGACACTAAATCGCTTAGTATCTTAGGCTGACCTCTAGTAGAAGAGATATTCGACCAATCGATTGCTAGGTTTAGATCGCCACAAAGTACGGCGGTATGTGGACACATAGAAACTCCGCGATAACTTCGAATAACAAAGCATTCTGTTCGGAACTAATGTTTAAAGGCCTGTAAACCAGTACAATCCGTAGAGAACTCATCGAACAAGGTGAGTGAACATCCAAAGCAATGCAATCAGAAGAACAGGCGAGATTGCGAGATAATCCCGAAGAATTGCCACAACACCACAGCCCTTTCTACCCGGTCTATCAGAACGGAAAACAAGATAAGGGAGTTTAGCTACTAGTTCAGAATCACTTATCCTATTATTAGGCCACGACTCACAAACAAGGAGAACATCAGGTTTGAATACACAAAGAAACGTGTGAAGCTCTTGAATCTTATTAACTATTGAGCGAGCATTAAAGAGAACACATTTAAGATGAGAAAAACAGCCTAGAGAGATTGGTTTAACGAACTCGAACGAAGTGGTGTCGTCGAAGGAGTGGGCGTCATCGGAGGCGGAATGGTTTTTCTTCTCGTCCTTATTTCACTTTTCTTCCACAGCTTATCACGGAAGATGATCCATTCTTGATCAGGAAACGACTGTTTGAGAAGAGAGAGCTGCACACGCATCTTACGCCAATCTTCACGTTCAGTTGGAGTCATACTTTTCCGGAGATAAATGCCATTGAATTGAGAGTAGGTCCTGAGAGTAGAGGCAGCTTGTAATGCTCGCAGTAAATGCCCTCGGGTTGGAAGTATCACTTTGAGCAGGCGGGGACGACTGCTCACTTTTTCCATACGGAAAACAGTCTGGGCCCGTGCTCCGATATTGAGTGATGCTAGGAGAGAAGCGACGACTTCTTAATCAAGATTCATGCGAATGGAAGGGTTGGAGTCACTTGACTCAACCAGTCCGCAGACGACCAGTGATCGATTTTTTTTTGTTTTTCAACGTCCGTTTCTGCTTCAGCAGTTACTTCTTCGGAGACAAGCTTAGAAGAAACATCTGCAGTACATCTGCACGTTGAAAATGAGAGCTGTTCAATCGACAAGGTAATGAGGAGCCTGGAAATGGTTTCCCAAATACCTTTTGGAACAACAGGCGGAGGTCCGTTGTTGGCAAAGGTCAAGGTATCCGAGACGATCGTAGAGACTTTGTTGACTATTGCATTTGGAGGAACTGATGATGAACTGGACACACTGTTTGACGTTTTGATGATCTTTCACTCGATAGAATTGCAGAGCGAAAAGAAAGGTCACCAGTCTCGTTGTGAAAAGTAGGACAGGATTAGTTCTATTCTGTAACGGTCACCAGTCTCGTTGTGAAAAGGAGGACAGGATTAGTTCTATTCTGTTTTAAAAGTTTTGAACAAAAAAACCCTTTGGAGTTCTCTTCAATTCAATTCAATTCTTTATTCCAGTTGTACATGTAGAAGTTATGACAATGGATGACTGCCACGGATGTGGGATCAGTGTTTAAAAAAGAAAAAGTTTAGTACAATGGTCAGCGAAAAAAAAAACATAAAAATAAGAAAACATTCACAGAAAAGAGTAAATCTGTTAACTTGATGCTATATTTGCAGAACTGATCTGGGAACGACAATTTCCGCAGGCAAACTTGAAATAGCTTTTTTGAACGTGTTAGATGAAGTTAACGTTACAATGTTAACAGGCAAATTATTCCAAATTTCAATTACTCGAGAGGCGCACGTGGAGTTAGAATGCTTTGAGTTGAAAGGAAGAATAATTCTCAAAGAGTGTGAAGACCGACTCAGATAGGGAGATGGACGAACAATGAACAGGGAAGAGTTATCAATATCAATGTTACGATGAATGCATTTATGAATAAAACATAGGTCAGCGATTGATCTCCTGTATTCTAATGTGGAAAGGTTGAGTATAGCAAGCCGATTAGTATAGCTCAAGTTACCTAGACCGGATCTCATTAGTAAGCGACGTGTGAAAGCTCTCTGAACCCGTTCAAGGGCATTAACGAGGCCAATGGAGACAGGAGACCATATTTCACATCCATATTCTAACAGGGGTAGAATATACGACTTGTAAGCTCTTAATAAAACTGAGAATGAGCAAGTTTTGAAAGCTCGCAGAATAAGATTCATGCAATTCGTAGATTTCTTGATGGTTAATTTAATGTGATTAGAGAAATTGAGGTTCTAGTTAAATAATATGCCTAGATCTTTGACGATGTTGGATGATGGTAGTATGAAGTCATTAATAAAGTAAGTAGAATTGTTGTTAAGAGGTCCACAATTAGTGACAAAGCATTTAGTAACGGAGATAGTGAGCGACCAATTGAGAGCATAGTCAGCGATTGCGTTAATAGCACTTTGCAGTAGAAGAGGACATTCTGAGAATAACTTGACATCGTCAGCATAAAGAAAACAATGGACGCCTATGGGTATTACATCTACAATATCGTTAATGAACATCGAGAAGAACAAAGGCCCTATGGAACTTCCTTGGGGAACACCGCAGGGGTAGGACCTACTTTCAGATAAAGAAGAACCGACTCGTACTCGAGATGTTCTGTTAGTGAGAAACGATACGATTAATCTGAGAAAGGAGGAGTTAATACCTAGTGTAGCTAGTTTGTGCATCAGAAATCTATGGTTAATACAATCAAAGGCTTTTGAGAAGTCTATCAGACATATGTCAAATGGCTTCTTTCGTGCTATGAGTGTACGGTATAGACTGTGAGCTTGTACTAGAGAGGTCACTGTAGAACGTTTTCGTCTGAACCCTGATTGGCAACAATTTAACAGCTTATTGTCTTCCAAATAATTGTAAATGATGTCATGAATAAATTTTTCAAATAATTTGGACATTGAGCAAACCAGAGTTATGGGCCTAAAATTGTCAACATTAGAGCTACTACCTTTCTTATGAATGGGTATAATGATCCCTTCTTTCCATTTCGAGGGATAGTGTCCAGTGTTAATGCAATTAGTAAAAATTATTGATAGTGGAATGGTTAGGGAATCTTGACAGTATTTAACGAAAATGTTAGGAATACAATCAGGCGAATTGTTGATTTTAGGCTGCATCTTGCGTATTATGTTGTGAATATCTAATGGGGTTACAAGGTAAGTACAATCAAGAACATGCGAGGGGTTTGAAAAAGGTAGTGGAGATTGAATGGGCGTAGTTTTAATGGAGTTGAAGAAGTCAGAAAAGGCATTGGCCTGGTCAGTAGGGTCAGTTACAGTCTTGCTCTGAACACTCAAGGCGGATGGGGTTGTTTTGGTTTTGATTCGATTCGAGATAGTACGGAAAAACAACTTATAGTTCTTGGGCATCGCGAGAGATTCTTCTCTTTTGCATTCAAACTTGAGTATTTCTCTATGTAACTTTTTACAATAACGAGTTGTTAAACTTGAAGTAGAGGAGCGATTTTTTACTCTTTGTAAATAACTATAGAGAACACGAACTTTCCGCGGATAAAGCAAATGGGGTTTCTTAGGTCTTTTAAGGGGTACATGAAGTGAGATGAGGTTAGTAAGTTCAGCAGTTAATCTATCTACACATTCATCCACAGTCATAGAAGAAAATATGGTTGTCCAGTCAACATTATAAATGTGAGAGTTGATGGATCCCCAGTCAGCTTTATTCCAAACGGGGCGAGAAAATTGCGGTTTGCCTGTCTTGAGAAGAGTGTTGGTAACAGAGAAAGATATACATGCATGGTCGCTAGTAGAGAAAGGAGAGGAGGTTAAGCAGTCTTTGATTATAACCTGGTTACAAAACACATAATCTAGTATGTTGTTATTTCTAGTCGGCGTTACAACATATTGATTCATATGATTATCACATGCAAGTTGCAAGAAAGATTGAGAAATACTGCAGTTTGTAGGTGCTGTTAGTGAGGGCCAGTTGATATGAGGGAGATTAAGATCGCCACATAATATTGTTGGATATGGGAGTGAGCAATGAGGAGATATGAAGTTAATGAAGCTATCAACAGAGTTAAGAGTAGTATGGGGAGAACGGTAAGATGAGATAAGTCGGACGGCGGGAAAAGGAAGACGCAGGTTGGCATTGGGATAGATATCAATGATTACACATTCAATAAAATCAAGCGAATATTGATCTACTAGTACAGCTGTGATCGAGTTATGCACAATTATAGCAGTGCCGCCCCCGCGGTCACTATCGCGGTCAGATATATATACATTGAAAGGTAAGTTATCTGTCAGAATAGAGTTAGGATCAGTTAATGATAACCAAGTCTCTGATAAAAACATGATGCAAGCTTCTGAATTGCGTAATACATGATGTAAATCGTACAACTTATTTCTTACGGACCTACAATTAAATACTAAACATTTCAAACACTTTAAACCCACATCCTGCCCGTCCTATGGTGAGTATCGCTTCGGTTGGACGTTCCTTCTGCGGCTCCCTCTGGGGTTGAACTGTTGAGAAGAGGAAGGCTGAAGCATGGTGTTATGATGAGCGGGGTTAGATGTTGAGTTGAGAGTAGTATTGAGTGGGTTGGTAGATCTGTTAGGGACTATGTTATCATGCAGAGACGGAGATGTTGAAGAGGCGAGATCAGTCGAATATCTAGGGTGGGGAAGGTAAGACTGCTTGATGACATTTTTTGAAGAGGGGAGAGAGGTTTTCGGGAGGGAGGGGGAAGAGCGAGAGGTCGAGGACGGCGGTTCTTGTTGAATAGACGAAGTCGGTTTTGAAATTTTAGAGCTATAAGAATGACGGTAGTAGGAGTGCTTCTGGGTATAAGTTGGTAGCGGAATCAGATGAGCGTCAACTACTTTGAAACGGGGGAAGGATGGATCCATTGCAATTCGGTGACAGTCTTTTTCGGCTTGCAATTCAGTAGGTGAGAGATCCGATCTTGCGTAACAACCAGCGGGCAGAGCTCGACGGCTTCTTCTGTAGAGCTGAAGGAAGAGATTACGTCTTTCTGACGAATTAAACTCGATCTTCAAAGGGCGACCGAAAGCAGATGAGGGACGAGGCTGATCCACAGGATGACGGTGAAGTGTAATCCTTCTTTCCTTGTAATCGTCGAGTACCTCTTTTGAACCAAGCTTACCGAGTAGACCAGAAAGAGTATTCAAGTCATTTGCTGAAGTCTCAACCTCTGTTTTACCTTCGGGTAGTTTGAGAATAACCGCTCTCTTTGATTTGTTCTCTAGCATTGTTCTGTCACGAACTGTAGATTCGACCACAGCCGAGTAAAGATGAGGCCAGAGATTCTCAGGAGAGACTGATTTTCTTAGCTGGGCAGTTTCCATCCGTAGTTGTTGAATAACTTCATTTTGTGAGGCGATGAGAGAATGAAGAGGGGAAACATGGCGATGAGAGAATGAAGAGGGGAAACTTCATTAGTGAAAAGTTCAAATCTGATTAAAAAAGGATGAACAGTTCCAGTATGATTTAACAAAAATTGTTATTATGCTTGGAAAAAATAATCTTATAACAAACTGCTCTCCATTTTGTTTATTGGATTTTTGTAACTCATTATCAAACATAGTCTTGTTAGAACTTAAGAAATAACCTTATTCTCCAGTTGAAATTTGTTAGAACACACAGAGAAAAATTGATCACTTTTGATACATTTTCTCTACAATATAAAGGGGACGATTTGGTTAATGCCCTTTATATTGTTCAGTCTGTAGTAAAACTCGCCTTAATTCGCGAACTGCGAAACTGTTCATTTGTGGTCAATAATATTGTTCACTTGCAAAAAGTGTACAGTATTAAACCTCGCCCATAACTTGCAGCTATTTCATTCTTGTTTTTCTTATTTAGAGACCGCAGCGCGAAGGGGAAATTTTACAAGAAAATATTCGAAAGGAAACTTTTCCTATGTAATTTATACTCATCAAGAAGAAAAAAATTATAAAAACGTAAAAAAATGAATGAATAAAATAATTCAGGAAAAAAATTGAATTGACCTGTCTGAGTGAAGATACCGGTACGGTAGAGCATCGGTGTGTTATTGGGTCAGATTGCGCAGAAAATGGGTCAATATCAATTTTCATTGAAGTTTTTCAATTTTATTGTTTTTTAAACATTAGTAATAGATACATAATTTATTAATTGAAATGTTGAAACGAAGCAAAAATAGGAAACATTAAGTATTATACAATCACCAGAGCGCTATATTATGCTATAGTCTAACGCATTTTACTTGAAAGCGCGTCCTCAAAATGAATTTCAAAAACTCAAGCTCTTGTTTTTGGTGCGTTGTAATTTAGGCTACGCACTGTTTCGCTCACCAACCGTTTTTAACCGTAAAAAAGTAAAACTAATCTGCTCACATACAGTTATAAATTCGCTCACATATGGTTAATTTTTACCGTTAAAAACGGTTGGTGAGCAGCCTTAAGCTCCGTTGGTCCGGTTTTCTAGGGCACACTAAAATTCCATTGCGGTATCTATTCATATTGTGCAGTAGTGAACCTCACCCATAACTTGCTAGCTATTTCTTTCTTGATTTTCTATTTCGTCCTTTCTTGGCTTTTTTCTTCCAAATCAAAACAAAAAATGCGTTTTTCTTTAGAATGTAACGAACACTTTAAATCAACAAACTTTTTTTCCAACAAGCATGATAAAATAGTTTTTAACAAGCATTTACGGAATAACAAAAGAAAAATATTACATCAAAATATTCCATCAAAATATCGATGAACACAAACAGAAGAGTCAAAGCAGAATTAATTTTTCAAGGTTCTCTGTAATGGGTAACTGGTTTTAAAAAAATCAACAAGCATGATTCGTTCATTGTCGAAATAAAGAGAAGAAAATATTTCAATAATCTCAACAAATAAAAAACAGAAGAGTCGAAGCACAATTAAAATATTACACTGTTCTTTCTATTACACTGGTTTCACAAAAAAATTATTAGGCATGATGCGATGAAAAGGAAAACAATCTCTAGCTTTTGTTGTTCAGATCACTCCGTGGCACTTGTCTAATTCGACGTAAGCTCCTCCCCCATGCATTTAGATGTACGATGTTGCTCCTGTTCTCTCATTTTCCTCATCCTTCTCGCTGTTATTTTTACATTAAAATAAGGTACTTGTCCAGATCTACGTAGGCTCCGCTCCTCCCCCTCCGGGGGTGGAGTCACGGATTTATGACTACTCTTAGGCTTAGTAACGCTAACGAGGTCGTACGGCTTAGGCTAAAGAGACCGTATAAAAAATTAGTCATAAATCAGCGACTCCGCCCGTCGAGGGGGAAGAAGGGCGGATCCTACGTCGATCTGGATATGTACCTTTTCTTGTTCTTATCTTAAGTAGCAAATGTATTATAAAAAAAACGCATTTCGAAAACACGAGGAAAAAATAAAATACCATTTCTACGTTTTAAGTGAACTTTTCTCTCATTCTAACCCTGCGCTGATCTTCTCATGAGTTCATTTCTGACCTGCAAGCATTCGGAGTCATCAGAAAAGACATGAACACCTAATTTTTTTGGCATTCTCGAAAGATCAAATCTAAACTTTGAAGAATGCAACAAAAAAACCGGAATGAAGAATGCAACAAAAAAGAATGCAACAAAAAAAACACGGAATCTTCTTTGTTTAAATTAAAATATATGTGAAGTAACATACTCAACCTCAACCATAGCAGTCAAACTGAGAAAATAAAATATGGCTTAGGTAAAACATACTGATAAATATATAATGTTCAGTTCCTACGCTCTCAGCGCAACCAAAAATGTTCAAAATGTGATCAATATGCGTGGAACCTTTTTTTATTGGTGATCAATTTTTTTCTGTGTCAAGTTTGGGTGTAAAAAATAAAAGCTTCCTGCTTTCACGAGGAATAAAAACTGACCATTTAGAACTTTTTTTCAAAATATATAATCTTCTTCGAGTTTCATTGGGTTTCGAAAAATCAGTCTTGGAATAAAAGTCAGTGGAACAAACAGTCTTGTAACAAAGTGTCATGGATCCCATTATTTTTATGTGCATCACTTCATTCAATCGGTTGAACTCTGTTTTTCTGATTTTTTTCATCGTACTTCATTTTTATTTTATTTGAAAACTGTTCATCAGCACAGGAAAACTTGCTCAAAATTCCTGTGACCTGTGAACCTGTGAAGTGTGAAGTTTTACTTTATTTTACCAGGTGAATGAAGGACGTGAATAATTTTTGTACAAAATCGGTTAAATTATATAAAATACTCATCCATTACTGGTTTTCAAATGGATCTAATTGTATTTGAGTTTGCAGGTTGAACTGGTTGGCCAACACAGCGAAAACTTCTGAACTGGTTGGTCAACACAGCGAACACTTCTGAACGTTTAGAAACAAGTATCCCACTTTTTGTGGCTTTTGAACTTAGAACTTGAATCCCTAGAGAAATAAAATAAAAATGAGAGTGAAAGAGCGACTGAGTGATAGTTGATGATTGAGAAAGGAGCTTGCCATATGGACATCCATCCAACATCCGCCTCTTTCTCAATCGCAGAAGGAGGCTACTCTAAACACACTATTCACGCAACTAGCGGACGCATTGCCTTCAAAGTTGGAAGGGGCTATCTCTGTCTAAGTTCTTTCCTCACATCAGTCAACAAGGACTACTTTTTAGAGACGGTCTTAAGTCAACAGAGGCTATATTTTTCTACAGACTTTATTTAACAAAAGCTAACTTCTCTTGGTAAGCTATCTTGGGTTATCTTCTTTCTAAGGAATAAATTTGATCAGCATGGGGCTGTTTTCTCCTTAAGGATCACCTTAAATCAGCCTGAGGTATGTTCTCCGAACAGGCTATCTTCAGCAAGAGAGACTATTATCTCTTAACCACAAGTATTTCATTTTGAAGTTAATGTATCGAAGTTTTTTTTTCGAAAATTTTGAGAGCAAGGAGCTGTGTGCGAAAAAAAAAACAAATTGTAATACTTTTCAATTATAAGGGTTCTAAATACCCTATTTCTTCGATAATATAAGCTACACTCAAACTTTTCCTTTTAATGCAGGAAGAGGAGAGAACCGTTCTAAACATTTGAAAAGTTATATTGTGTTGCAGGTTAAGACATCGGATAACGCGTACTTTCGTGTGAGACCTGTGTATGGTTTCGTAGAATCGAAGGGCGAAAGTCCCCTTGAGGTTTTGCGACTCCCTGGCGGAAGACCTAAAACGGTCTGTGAAGTCTGACTGTTTTTTTTTTGCTATCCGAGGGTTCATTCATCACAAGTTCAGTACATTTATTGATTTCAGGATCGGCTGACTATACAGTACAGTGCGGTTCCCTTAGAAGAAACAGACCCGAGGGCTCCCTTTATTGCTGAAGCAGAGGAGGGAGAATGTATCGTAGAAATTGTTTCTAAATGAAAAATCGAATACCTTATAACTTTTCGCCGGATAAATTTAAAGTATAAAATAGTTGTTAAACACAAAAAGATCGACACTTCTGTCAAGAATTGACGAGAAAAAAACGTAAAAACTTTTCAAATTTGGCTACTAAAACAATTTTATTATCACAATGATCAAAATGGAATGAAACCAATAAGGCTTTGTCGTATCAAGGGTGATTGCGTTAGATTCTTTTCTTGAATCATAACTACCAAGAAATCGAAACGGATTCGTCGAATGATTAGTGGATCTAAATTGAATTCAACGAGACGTTGGGGGTAGCTCAACCTAATACTTCCACAACGAGAATAAGCTCTTTTTGTAAAGAGTCTTTGAGGGTATTCCAACCTTTTTGATTTATTACTGCGGACTTTCGCGGAGAAAATAATTGTACCATATTCAAGTAGGGGTCTGATGTAAGTGGTGTAAACGGTTTTGTAATCGTAAACGGTAACATTTCATACACTAACAAGCCTGTCATTTATCCCAAAATTCTTTTTCTAATAATTCTCATGTATTCTGTTTCTTTTGTCGCTTAGATGCTGCAAAATACACTCTCACATTGAGAAAGACTCGTACATACATATTAGCTCTATTTCAGAGTATTTCATATAATTCCTACTAGTGAAAGAGGCTTTTTATCGAATGATTTGAACAGCAGTATAGTGTGATAGTATTACCCATAATAATATAAAATATAAATGTGAGAAAGAACTGAGAAGAACACTGTTCAATTTGTGTCATCCAAGACAAACATCGCATATTTTGTCAGGCCAACTGCAACCAAGAAAAAACTGGCGGTTAGAAAGATTATTCAATCGACAGAGAGAGAGAAAAGGTGAGCCTGCCTAAAAACTGCCTTGTTTTTTTCAAAGGATCAGGCAATATTTGCTTGGCGATTCCCTGTGTCAGGATGAAAGGGTTCTGCTCTGTGCGCACTCCTCAAGCAGTGGAGGCAGCGGAAATGTTGCGAAGTCGGCATTCGGAATGCCTTCGGAACATTTTACACTACCTCTACTGCTAGTGAGGTAGCAGAGCGGTTAGGGGAGAGACGAGCACAAGGGCTGGAGCGTTAAGGAGGGGGGGGGGGAAGGGGTAAAGGAAAAGGAACGGGAAGATGTTCAAGGATAACATGGGAAAGAATCGGATCAGAAAGGAGAGATGGATCTAGAATAGAGAGGGTAGAAGAGAGAGATTTGATAGGGCTCGGAGGAGTAGACAGTGGAACGAGGGAAGAGTTAGTGGGTGGTAGCGGTTGAACACATAAGGGAAGACGAAGGAGGGTGAATGATCAATTTCAAGGGTGAACTAGAACTCACACATTCCTGCGATGCATGCAGCTAAACAGAACGGGATTGAATTCATTCTCTCATTCAATGCGTTCTTCGCTCTCACCAATAAAAGGGTGGGGTTTGGTTTTATAGACAACAGCAATGAACGATTCTCCCGTCTTTACAGCGACAAATTTTAGCTGAATGAAATCGGAAAGAAAACACTTCCTTCTTTGATTGAAATCAACAAATAGGACATTTTTAGGCGAGAGAATAGGGTTACTGGTTTTCAGGAAAAGTAAAAAAACCAACCACTAAGCGTTTCAAAAAAAAATTGTGTAATTATCTATGATCCTTTCCTTGCCATAATCATTCCCGAGGGGTAGATCATAATCAAATCAATACATGTAAAAACACGAGTGACTCTATTAAGAGAGGGAGTGATCTAGTCTAACCGAAAGAATGAACAACAAACTACAATATAACACGATATCATCAATAAACAAGAATACATCGAAAAGGTATTATATCGACTTGTAAACTTTTGCAGTCCGCTTGGTTTGCACAATCGGCTGGCTCAACTCTCTTTGCACAATCGACTGGCTGTTACGTTCATGACTACTATTTTGTTCATTATTACTTTTAGACACTGTAGTGTGGTGGTGAAAATGCTTGAATGTGAGAAGTTCGACGAGAGTTCGGATTCGCTGTGATGAATTATTTTTGCATCATTTTTATTTTTACATCAAAAATTATTTTTACATAAAAAAATGGGCACTTTTTCCGTTCACCAGACACCCGCGTTGCGGTCGCGTCGCGGTTCCCTTCGCGTTTTAATTTTACATCAAAAAAGTTATTTTTACATTAAAAAACGCTTAGGCTTAGTAAAAGTTTACGATAACGAGGCCGTACCGCTTAGCTAACGAGGCCGTACGGCTTAGCTAACGAGGAAACCGCGACGCGAAGGGAACCGCGACGCGGGTGTGCGGTGAACGGAAAAATTACCAAAAAATGCTTAGGCTCAGGAAAAAGTTTACGCTAACGAGGCCGTACGGCTTAGGCGAACGAGACCGCATAAGAAAATTTCTCATATTATTCATTTTTGTCAATTCAATGACTTTAATTGAGCCAGGCCGTGTTTTAGGCCAGCCGATTTTGCAGAGAGAGCCGAGCCAGCAGATTGTGGAAAGCCAGACGGACTGCAAATTTCACAAGTATTATATCGGGCATTACACATACAATTTTTAGCATCAAATTCAAATCGTCACAAGTTTTAAGTCTGTTCTTTATATTTTGCGAGTAAAGGCTAAATGAACAACACAAACTTTGTGCTAACAATTAAGGAATTCATACATATTTGGCTGGAAATAACCCGAACTGAGAGTTAGTTCTGAAAAAAATTAAAATAAAGAAAGGGACATCAATAGGAAAAATATTGAATTTAAAACTAAAATACACTTCGGAAGAGAGATTACATATAATTGTATAATTGTACTATTTAAATCGGAGTTTTTTTTTCCAGAGAAAGATGAGTATTATCGAAGAGAAAAACCTCTGCTGGAAAGGAAGAAATATTATAAATGGAAAATTAGAACCCTTGAAAAAGAAAGGAATTTTTTTAGCGAATTTAATCGCATAGAAACCAAAGTCGTGAATCAGTTCGAACATTTAGCATTTTCAGTAGAATCTGCAACAATAATTGAAAAAAACACATAAAATTTTGATCCAATTTTTCTCTTAAAGAGTATAATTGATGGAAAAGTCTGCTGGGAGTATGAATAGCTACCGTATCAGGGAGCGAGATTACAGCATCGGGAGTTCTTTTTACATTGAGGGTGAACATGGTGAACACAAAAGTAAGGAACGCTTCAGGGCGGTGGACACAGGGGCGGTGGTTTAGCTAGAGTTGTAACCTATGGGGGATAATGAATGAGTGTAGAGGAGGGGGGAGAGCTGGCCACCCTCCTCCCTTTCCACCTCTCCTCCCTCAGAATGAGAAGAGAGCGAGCGGTAGAGAGAGTGTCAACGTGTGTATCAGAGAGCACGAGAGAAGAGGCCTGCGCTCCTTCGTACGTTCTCTTTTCCGTCACCGCTCGTCTCCAGTTAAAGTATGTTTTTAGACCAGAGAAGAATACAAACAGAAGGCGAGAGAGACCAGCGTGCCAGGGGACAGACAACGAGAGAAAAGAGAAAGAGCTTGTGAGGCTGATAGAGTACCAGACAGAACAAGAAAAAAAGTGCATCGCAAGGGCAAAAAAAAGAGACTCTGGCACGGACAGATACGAACGGGTAGCCCGACGGCGATGAGAGAAGAGAGAGAAAGGGAGAAAAAGAGTGTGGAGGGGAGAGAGACCGAACATCGCAGCAGAGAGCAAAAGGGGGAAGGAGAGGTAGAGTAGAAGAGAAGCGAAAAATGAAAACAGAAGTTTAAAAAGGATTGCGAGATGAGAGAAGGTAAAGAAAGAGAGGATAAAGTGACAGATTGAGGGAGAAAGTAGCCAAAAGAGGAGGAAGGTCGAGTAGAGAAGTGAGAAAGTAAAATGAAGTCAACAATGAAAGGAAACCATTCACATTCGACCACAGCAATTCCTTTCAGCTGTACACTCTCTAGTTTGCTCGGGGGATAAGAATATCTCAACTAAGAAAACTAGGTTTCCTTTCAGGGAGTTAAAGCATCACAATTTAAAAAACGAGGTTCCCGAGTCAAATGTATTTATTGGAGAAAATGAGTCCTCTAAAAAGGAAAAAGAGTATCTATGTAGACATAAAAAACCATGGGTCATGTCACCAGAGCAGCACCGGAAACTGTTGCAAGTACCGCCTACAATGTCGGTGACAGAGAATAAGTAGCTATGGCAAGAAACCTTCAATGCGAGCTCAAAAGCTCGTGAGCCCGAGAGATGCCCTCGATCTCTCCCAGGGACAAGTGAAGAGATTATATAAAAAGCATACTCTACAGCGGCGGGACGACGCTGAAAGGAATACATAAAAACAAGATTTTCTATTGAGTAAGAAGAGTTTATCAATCTAGTAAGCGATCGGAAAATAATAGGTAAAAAGAGTAGCTCACTATGGAAAACGAGGTTTTATAACCAAAAAGAAAAGTATCTCAACGTGGCGAATTAATTTATGAACAAGAACCGCTAAAGGTGTTGAAATTTACATCAGCGTTACTGAAAAGAACTGGTGAGACCAACGGACATTTCATAAACTCTCACGATTTTGTCCAAAAAGTTGTTCGCTAAGTTCAAGAATTTTTCTCCGAAGACTCAAATTGTCCGGAGCGAAAAATCATCCGTAAGGTTTCTCGCCGCGCTCTCACGAATGTGTGTCTACTGTAAGGAAAAATGGTGTTGCAGGTAAACCGATAATTTTAAATTTTGATGAATAAGCTAAATAAATATCTTGCCTTGAGTACAACCTGATAACAAATAGAATCACTATTCGCTTTTGAAATATTTAAAATATGATTCTGTGCGTCTTTTTACGAACGGGTTGTAATTAAAACAAGTATTTTCTCAATGCCAAACCGAGGAGAGAGAGAGATGAGTCGAATTGCACTTTAGACCCATTTAAGAGAGAAAGTGCACTGAAAAATTATATTGTACCCAATCAAACCTGATTGTTATATGATGCTGCACATAAAAAAGCGTATTAATAGTGATACTTTTGAAAGCATGAAAATGGAACTATATACATACTTTAAAAGTATTCCAAATCGGTCCGCACACAAGTTTCACTATTCATACTTTGGAAGTATGAATATTAATGAAATAAAATTATGCTAGGGATCATTTGAAAGTAGCTATCTACAGAATGAAAGAATGCTAAGTATACATACTTTGAAAGTGTGCTGTCTACAAGAAGAAAGTATGGACATATGGTGTTTCTTGGGTTTTTCATTCAATTTTTTTCTTTGTTTGTGGCTTTTCCGAAGCGCCTTTTTTCCCGGCGTTCCCGAAGGGCCTTTTTCAAGAAGAGCGCTTCACAATCGAAACTTCTCTCCAGATGCCTTTTTTTCCAGAATGGCTGGGTTAAATGATTCACACTATGCGATTCGTATGTATGCTTTTCCCGTATAAAGCAATCGAGATAATAAGTGTTTATAGAGCAACCTAAGTCAACCGATTGGATAAAAAAGGAAAAGAGCAACCAAGGCATACTTCCAAAAGTATCAAAATCATTCATTGATCGTATGCCCTTTCTAGCACATACTTACGCGCAGAAATACTTTCAAATTGTTACTATGCATAAATCACATGTATGCCTTTTTAGCATATTTTCCCAAACTCATCCTTTTTTGTGTGTGTACATAACGATATTACCAGTTTTTTTATAGCTTCTCATGAATGATTTTTCGTTTTTTAAACTTCAAAATACATTTTACGTGTTCCAAAAATTTTTTTTGTAATGAAATGATTTCTTAGGCTTATGAAAAAATAACAAAGTGTTTGAAATTGAGAGAGAAAGGGGTCTAAAACTCTATTTTTACTTGAGAAAAGGCACTGCCTGGGAGGGAGAAGGTAAGGCTATGTAGTTTAACTCCCAGTTTATTCAGCAAGGATTAAAATTTTCCTTCTTCGGTCGTTGACCTTTAGTCCTCCCCCGTATTTCGGTATGCTTTACTACTAAAATGAGGGGAGGAGGGTTTGTAGCAAGAGCGGGAACCAAAGTTGAAGTTTACCGAAAGATGTGCATGACGACGCTAGTCTCGAAAAAACATGCTCTAGTATAATGAAAACCATCTTCAATTTATCTGTTTTTTTCCCGATCTGATCTTCCGTCCGCCTCTACACTCCCTGTTAGAGTTCGGAATTTACACCAGTCTCTCATACTCAGCACACAGCATTTGGATTAGAAGGACGAATAAACGAAGAAAACAACCGAGAATGTTAAGAATTTCCTAATTTATCACGAAACGGTCACCCGGAACGAAATACAGTAAACCAAATGTTTTCTATTGTTCTATAAAAAAGAATCAATGGCGGTTTCTTCATCATAATTATTATATATGTTTTTTTTTTTGCATCATAGGCAAGTAAGAACTTGGAATTTGATAGGCACTTGTTCCATTTTCTTAAACACAAAAAATATGATTAGTAATAAATTTTTAATGTATTAAATTATGAAACTTGGGTCATATATATGACAATTTAGATTATGAATAGTCATACTCAAGCATGAATACTCATAAAATTCAAGTATGCTGCCTATCATTCTATTTATGAATAGTCATAAAATAAGATTAATGCTATCCTCTACACTTTCATTTTATGGTATATTTTGTGCTGTTTCATTTGTGGTCTGCGTGATTACCGCTACTCATCTTAGCTGCGCCGTTCTCCAAGAATTTTCTAGAATGCAGCTTCATATGGGTCGGAGAAGCATGTTTTCATTGATTTGCAATTAATCAAAGTAAACGAGAAAACTCAAGGGCGCTCGCAACCTACAGTACCGTTTAAAAGTAAATCACCTTTTGGTTTTCTCAACACAACTTCTTTCAACCTCAACCAATCTTGATGAAACTTTCAGGTTTCATAGAACATGTGATAGTGCAAGTGTATTCAACATTCCGGCGCAGTTTACCAAACGTCTTAAACAGTATACCACAAATTTTATGCCGTAACTGGCATTTTTTGCAACTAAGCCGTACGGCCTCGTTAGCGTGTTAACGAAAAAAAAACAGTGAATAGCTGAAAACAGCTAAATCAAATTCCTCAATTATATTGTATGAACTAAAATATTAAGGCTAATTGTTCTTTTAGACATCGTTCCTAAGCCGTACGGCCCCTTACATTTTACCTAAGCCTAGGCGAAAAAATCAGTGAAAAGTGACCTCCCCCCCCCAAGTAACAAAATGCCGGGTATACCATCCGGGGTAAAACAAACATCTCTTACAGTTAGTATAAATTCATAAAACCGCTTTCAGCAGCACTTTTGTTCTTGACTATTCATCTTTTTTTATGCACTTTTAGCATAATTCTTTGTGTACACTAAAATGTAAACGAGAAATGTAAACGAGAAATGTCAGAATCAAATTTCGTAAAGAACTTCACCGCTTTTTTCTAATCATATCATCGATTACACGTTGGTTTGTCGTAAACCGCGTAGGCCGTCTCATATAATAATTCTGGAGAGAAAGTTTTATATGCAAGCACGTACAAGCGAAAAAAATTTCCTTGAAAATAGTTTTAAGAATAAATAAATAAATAAAATCGAGAACAAAGTGTACAAGTAGGGGAAAAGCAATCCTACTCCTACGCGACTCCATCTGGAGTTCCGCAAGGGAGCTGCCTTGGGCCCTTACTGTTTCTTCTGTACATTAACGATTTACCGTGAGTTCTACCTAAAGGATGCGACGTGACAATGTACGCCGATGACGTGAAATTGACCACCACTAACGATGTGAAAAGTTTGCAAGGCGGGCTGAATGCTGTAGCTGATTGGGCAACGAGTTGGGGATTAACAATTTCTACTTCAAAGACAACTGTTATGCGAATGGGTAAACATCACCCAGAAGTGAAGTTTTATCTTGACGGAAATGCCCTTTGTGAGTCTGATCACATTCGAGATTTGGGTATTGAGTATTCTAATAGTCTAGATTACTCTCGACATATCGAACAAATGTGTCGTAAAGCAAGCATGAGATGCGGGTACATTCTGAGAACCTTCAAGTCGAAAAATGTAAGACTTTACAAACAAGTATTCATTACCTACGTTAGGCCCATAATGGAATACTGCTCCGTCATTTGGTCTCCTCACTTAAAAAACACATAGAAATGATTGAACAAGTTCAACGTCATTTCACAAAACAAGTTTGCAGGAGAGCCGGTATGCAGCTGACCTACGAAGAAAGACTGCAGCTCTTGGAACTTCCCAAGCTGCAAGCCCGACGGAAGACTGCAGATTTAATCATGACGTACAAAATATTAAATCGGCTTACGTCAATCGACCCTTGCTCCATGTTTTTGTTTAACAACCACATTTATAATACTAGATCTAACTCGAATGCACTAATCAAACCACTAATTCGATCAGCTTGGCATTCTAACATCTTACCATCTAGAGTAGTTAATTATTGGAACAGTTTGTCTAATGAGACCAGATCATGTTCTACTCTCAGTTCATTCTTCTGATTCTAGATACCACTTAACCTGATAGAACTCTGCTTCTTTCATGGGCTTCTGCTGTAGCAGAAGAGAAGAAGAAAGAGTCTGGATCGTTCCTCGTAACTATTCGGCATCAGCTATTCGGTTCGGTAAGGGGAATCAAAATCTTTCGCGCAGCAGTCAAGCACACGATTACCATGCAACATCCGTACTTGAGAAACTAACCATCATTTGCAGTGAACCTTGCCGTCGTATGTTTATATCACTGAATTTGACATATGAATCTAATTATGATGAGTCCTTCGTAAGCAAGGTTAGTATAAAAAAGAAGCATAATTTCGCCTACATGTCATCAGAGCTCCAGAGAGTACGTCCTCTCTGTGTGCGCTATATTAAAAATTAGCTCTTTTTTCCAGTGGCTATCTTATCCATGCCTTACATCAGACAACTTGTAAGATTGAAAAAGCGAAAACACAAAAATTTCTTTGAAATAAAAACTCTTTGAAAAGCGTCTAACATAAGTTTATTTCTTTCATTTTTCCGGCTATAATCAGCCTTAAACGTACTAAGTTGTACTTATCCGACATTCGATCAAAGCATCATTTGTTATCTGTCCGTTCATGTCCACGGCTCAGTTATGAGAATCTGTCGGCTTATTGTTAGTGCGGTCTGACGTTTGAACAATGGGTGTGACCGCTGCTATCAAGTGTTACGACAATGGGCGTGACCGCTGCTATCAAGTGTTGCGACAATGGGCGTGACCGCTGCTATCAAGTGTTGCGACAATGGGCGTGACCGCTGCTATCAAGTGTTGCGACAATGGGCGTGACCGCTGTTATCAAGTGTTGCGACGATCATCACACTCGAAAAAGTTTGTATTGAAGACAGAAAGGATTCAGGACAGGAACGACGTTTAGTTAAAGTTTGATAACGTAGAGAACTACATAGAGAAATACCTAACAAGTAGGGAAAGAACAAAATAGAGAATGAAATCATCATCCTTTAACATGGTCAACTCTGTTAGATCATGAACAATAAGTATGAGAACAATATTCAATGATTTCGGCCTGCCTTACAATTGTTGGTTCTTTTGAGAAGAATTCTTACAGTACTATTTACAGGGTGTACAGAAAGTCCAGGTGGACAGTATTTTTCCGATAAAAACTTAACGGATTGAGCAAATCAAACAAAATTTTCGAAAAGAGTTTGCATTCTGATTTTTACAGGGTATGTTAGCAACAATATGGATAAGATACAAATGGAAAATCACACGACCGCTACACCAAACAAAAAAGATACAAAGTGACAAAGTCATCCACCTGGACTTTTTGTACACCCTGTATTTTTCAGTGATACGATGTTTTCTATCAAAAAACTTCTTTGGCAAAAAGAACAACAAAACAAAATAACCTTTTCCATTATAAACTTAATGTCTTGTGTCTATGTAGTAATTTGTTACCCCTTTTCTCAAAGCTACTTCATTCATTCTTTATTCCTTGCACAGATTATATTCAACTCCGGTTCACAATGAACAATAACAATAGCGGAAATGCATGGACTGTCTTTCTAGTGGCGGTATGTGTAAGCAAAAGGTTGCTTAACTAGGGGAGGGGGGAGATAGGAAATGCTATTAATAAAGAAAAGAGCCTTTAGTTATCAGAAACAAAAGTATTTGGTAAAACTAGGTTGATAGGCAACTTGAGTGAATTGTTCTCAAATAACTTGCAATTAGGATCGTTTACGATTTCCAAATCCAATGAATTCCATACTGATAACTGACGAGAAACACATGTTGATATGAAAGATTGATTATTATTGGGCGGAATAAGACGCAAAGAATGAGAATGGCGAGAAAAACGTTCAACAGCTTACTTACTATGTATAGTAACAACTCTATGCTCTTACCTAGCTAAAAGATAACATGGACTCTAAAGTTGTATTGTTTTCTGAACAGGCAGCTCAATTAAGCGCTTATCTAATAACTTGTAACTGATTTTTTTGTATTTTATAAGGCATTCAAAGCATCCCAATCAGGCCATTTTTACATTATTGTGAAAAATTTAAGATGAGAAAATCAGAACAAATAAAATCACACAATTCACTGTCTCTGAGTTAATCACAAGTCACTGTCTCTGAGTTAATCACAAGTCACTGTCTCTGAGTTAATCACAAGTCACTGTCTCTGAGTTAATCACAAGTCACTGTCTCTGAGTTAATCACAAGTCACTGTCTCTGAGTTAATCACAAGTCACTGTCTCTGAGTTAATCACAAGTCACTGTCTCTGAGTTAATCACAAGTCACTGTCTCTGAGTTAATCACAAGTCACTGTCTCTGAGTTAATCACAAGTCAGTTGCGTGTTGTCCGCGCAGTTATTAAAAGGCGACTATTACTCTCAACAATATTGTGTTTGGGATATTTTTTTTTCTGATCGAAAGGAAAAGTAATTGAAAGTCAATAACTTGCTATAGATTAAAATTCCTCAATTTTAATGACGAAAAGCTAATGATTGACGTTTCTCATTCCAGCCAATGGCTGTTAACTCTAACTTAAGAATTATATTGAAAGCCGGTCGTTTGCTCGCTCTATTGAACTCGATCTGCTTCAAAATCATTCACAAAACTATTTTAGAGCCATCTTTTTCCAATCATCGCTTAAAAATAAATAAAAATTTTCGTAATACTATGAGTATGAAATCTGGGCGTGGCATAATGGTAGTGTGTTCGACTATTGTGCGAAGAGTCCCAAGTTTGACTGACTCCCAACCCGGACAAATCAACCCAAATCAAGGGGGTTGAGAAATTTCGGTAGTGCTCTGGCACAAATCTGAATCTCTCCCCTGCTGCTGCACAAACTAGCAGTGATCTAGCGGGCAGCTTGGTTCTACCAGGATAGGTCTGTACCGCATCTCAGTGGAGCGCGTACCGTGCCACGAGTAAGATTATTATTATTATTATACCATGAGTATTAAACGTATTGATCGTTGATAACCATTAGCTCGGAATTTCTTAACAAAAACACTTTATTATATCTTCATTTCCTCTTTGAATAGAGAGAAAAACAACATAAAAACCAAACCAGAAAGGATAATATTATAAACGGTCAAAAAGGCTTTGTAAGAAGGCTTCACCTTATATTTTTAGATATGATAAATAAATATTTCTTTGTGAAAAAAAAGAGAAAGAACAGGCTGAGAAAGAGAAACAGCATTTCAATTAAACCTTCAACAAACTTGAAAACAAATGGATACAGTCCAACAACATCAAATCGATCGGGAAAAGCGTCTGTATAACAAGTAACTATTGCAACTATTTCTTTTCCAGCCTGCATATAGGATTACTGTAAACCATCTCCAGTTTCACTTTGGGACCGAAAAGATCTCGAATATTGTCGATTCCATAACGGATCATAGTCGGCCTGAACAGATTAAATAGATGAAGGGCGCACTGGTGTTTCTTTCACCCGCACTGCGGATGAAAAAAAATCTAAAAGTCCGAAAAACATTCAAATCTATGTACTCGAAAGAAGTTTTAGATTTTTACCTAGAAAATTCCAAATCCCTGAAGAAAAAAATTCCAAATTCTTTAAAATTCTAGAAATCTATGCGCTGAGAAAATATTATGCGGGTGGTAAGAAACACCCTGAGAGGGAGGCTGTGATATGCTATGAGAGTAAGATGGTAAAAGGGGAGAATATGGGTGAATTCCAGGCGCATTGTAGACATGAGAGATAAGAACGAAAACGAAATAAGTTTAAAAAGTAAGAAGTGACTACAGAGAACACGCTACGTGAAAATGTGAGCAAATGTGATGCGATATGAGTTCATCTTATCTTTTATACTCAAGGTTTACTGCCTTCTTATCGAATTTTCTCGAAAGTTTAGTTAAAATTTTCAAGATCAAAGTCTCATTTCGAAAACCCGTTTCAGTGATATTGAAACTGATAAACGTTACCTTTCAAGGGATAGTCCATACCCAGCGACATTTACATGAGAAGGCAGGCCCATTGGAAGTAGCATCTCAGGCCGGAACATTCCCGAATTACCGATCTCCACCCACTACAACAAATACATTTAAAAACATCATAAAACAAGAAAATTAACTATTTTGTTGAAAACAACATCTTTTAGCTCTTCGACTGATACCGAATAATATATGTATTCAAACTTTGAATTCTCCCGAAAACCTTGGAAAGCCCATTGTGGTAGGCGAATATTTCCATTGAAGGTTCCGTGTACGGATTATACGTTGGTTTGAAGCGGAGGTTCTCGATTCCTGGAAAGCTCTTTTTTTCATTGTGAGAGCGAATGTAAAAGAAGTCCTGGCATCTGACCACATTTGCGGAAGAACTCTCGGAAGAGTCCCATGACGTGTGAAAGCGACAGATTCTCTTCCGCAATCACGCCTTCCACCTGCAAACCATCGGAATCATCTCATAACGGACTGTATAAACTGATAGCTTCGTTTATCTGCAGAGAGCAGAAAGAACCCCCGTTAACCACGCTTTGCGGAGCTCTAATTCATTCGTCATAATCCATCACATAGAGATCATTGATGAAAGTCATGACTATGAGCTGTTCAAAGACTCATTTCAAACGTCGAAGTCGCAATTTGAAGAAGTTTCTAGAGAGTAAGAAGCGGAACTCAAACTGTAATCTGACTTCTGCCAAAGAAAGGCAGGCCTGAGAATGAGTCCTTAATGAATGTTGTTGTTGTTTCCCGCAGTTGTAACGAGTAGTTTCAGTAGAAATTACAAGATCAGAGACCGAGGCATGAGGCCACGATCATTGGATCTCTCCACAGGTCCAAGGCCTTAATGAATCAAGAAACCTGGTGGAATTCCGCCAGATGAGTCGCGTCCAGGGTTTCGTTGCGGAAGACTCGGTCGATGGAGAACATCTTGCACGGTTTGAATCCCTGCAAAGGAATGAAGTCGGTTCAGCCGAGCCTTATACCTACATTAATTTTTCTCCCCTCTTCTGTTCTTAAAAGCCTCTCGAAGCTTAAACCAACGGGTAGCAAAGGTTCAGATGGTATCCCTCAGATTGTCCTCAAGAAATGCGCTAAGTCTCTTGCACTTCCTCTTTCCCATATTTTCAACTATTGTATTATCTGTGGTCAAATACCGTCTTACTGGAAACATTCTCTGGTGACCCCTATTCTGAAACCAGGCAAGGAACCTCACTTGGTGTCCTCCTATCGTCCGATTTCCATCCTTTCTCCCTGTTCTAAAACGATGGAGCGACTTGTTAGAGCTTTCATAATCAATCATCTATCCGAGCACTCTATTATACCTATCAATCAACATGGGTTTAGGCGTGGAGCGTCCATAGTAACCATTTATTAGTATGTTAAGACGATTGGACCTCTTCGTTAGCCAAAGGTCTTTCAACGGATGTCATCTACCTTGACTTCTCTCGTGCATTTGACACCATTAGTATAAGTAAGCTTTTGTCGAAATGCACACATTATGGAATTAATGACCCACTCCTTTCTTGGCTTGAGTCTTTTTTAACTAATAGATCTTTCTCTGTGCGTATGGGTGATGTCACTTCTGATCCAATGAATGCCACATCGGGTGTGCCCCAAGGGTCTGTCCTGGGGCCACTTCTTTTTACTCTGTATATATCCGATATAAATGAGGTACTAGAGAACTTTCCTAATATTCGTTATCAAGCATACGCAGACGATCTCAAGATTTATGTTTCTTATGATAAGAACTAATACGGCGAACGAACTCGAGAGCTGCAATCAGCATTAGATTCCGTATTCGATTGGTGTTTAGTTAACCAACTATCTCTTTCTCCATCCAAGTCTCTCCATACTCACATTGGAGGTCGATCTCTATTTTCCTCATACAGTATAAATAATGTTTCCATTTCATGTGTGTCTCAGATACGTGACCTGGGCATACAAATAGTTTCTTCTTTGCGTAGGAAAGAGGCTGTAGCAGATCGAGTTAAAAAGGCATCCAAAGCTATGTATGCTATGCTCCGTGCGGTAACTGTTAATGATCCTGGCATACTGGTCAAGTGCTTTAAAACTTACGTAATGCCGCACTCGGACTATGCTTCGAATATATGGAATCCATACTATGCAAGAGATTGTGATAATATAGAGAAAGTTTTGAGGAAAATTCAAGAACACGAGAACTTCTCTCATTAAAGAGAGTGTTCATAACCAAGTCTTCGATGCGGGATGCTTGCCGGCAACAACAACAACAGGAAATTCACTCGCATAGTTTACCATCGATGTTTCGCAAATGAAGTTAATACGAGGTTTCTTCCTTCTTACCCCAATCGACTTGCCCGCCTTGGATTCACTCCTCTGTCCAAGAGGAGGGTATTTTCTGACTTAGTTATGGGTTTCAAGATCTTCCATGGACTGTCGATAATAGATAAAAAGCGATTTTTCAAAGAGACTATTCCAACGCGAACTAATATAAATGGCTTATTAGTTCAGGGTAGCAAGAATACAGCTAGAAATAACTCTTATGGAATGCGAATATCCCGCCTTTTTAGCAAGCTACCTCGAAACTTGATTAATAGTATGAACCTGAAATATTTTAAGTCCCAATTAAAAAGTGGTGTTCTTTCTACTCTTCTCTCCTCATGAATTCAGAAAAAAACTTCTTTTTTTTGTCGTTTAAATCGTTCTATATAGTTTTGTTTGTTTTTTTTGTTGTTTTTTTTCCCCCCGTTCAATTCAATTCGCTATATTAAAGTCAAATTTCTGTATCGTTTTTGTTATCGAATTTATTCACTTATTTGACAATTGTTTAACTGATCTATTCATTCCTCATTTTCAATTGTAATTAAATTTGTGCGTTAATGCATCGAAAGATGTAGATAAAATATATATATATATATATATATATATATTAATAGGGCACGATTGGAAAAGTGGCCATTGTTTTTAAGTAACGGGTCTGCTTGCGAAACTCTAGCGAAGATTGTGGTGCATTCACGGCGATGCTATTACGGCTAATTGGACGCACTCAATCATATAGCTGAAATTTTTTTATTGGGCGGATGACCGAGAGACCTTAGGGGACTGGGGAAGGAAGGGGGCCGAGAGACCTTAGGGGACTGGGGAAGGAAGGGGGCCGAGAGACCTTAGGGGACTGGGGAAGGAAGGGGGCCGAGAGACCTTAGGGGACTGGGGAAGGAAGGGGGCCGAGAGACCTTAGGGGACTGGGGAAGGAAGGGGGCCGAGAGACCTTAGGGGACTGGGGAAGGAAGGGGGCCGAGAGACCTTAGGGGACTGGGGAAGGAAGGGGGCCGAGAGACCTTAGGGGACTGGGGAAGGAAGGGGGCCGAGAGACCTTAGGGGACTGGGGAAGGAAGGGGGCCGAGAGACCTTAGGGGACTGGGGAAGGAAGGGGGCCGAGAGACCTTAGGGGACTGGGGAAGGAAGGGGGCCGAGAGACCTTAGGGGACTGGGGAAGGAAGGGGGCGAAGGAGATTCAAATAAGTTTTTGGTCTGTTATCCGAGATCAATTCATCCTTTTTTTTTCGTACACGGGGCGGAGTTCCACATTTGAATTTATGTTAACTTAGGAACATTTATCTTATTTAAAAAAAATATAAACGTCTTTCATATTTTCATTACCAGTTAAAAAAAATTGGGAGACCAAGACCAGGAGAAGTTTAACAAACTTGGTGAGCTATGCGAGCTTACCATTATTCTAGACTCCATCACTCCACTCACTCATAGTTCTTATCGGTGCTTGCGGTCTATGAGTGAGCAAAAATATCTATTATATAAATCTCTGTAATATTCTCTCGCTTACGGTCATCGCTCATTCTCATCTCACCGAGTCGTCGTCTATCTTCGTCAAGTGTCTCAACAAGAAGAAACGAAACATCTTGAGCATGGCTATGAAAAAACTGGCGTAAGTCGATTCCTGTTCCACCGTCAGATTCGGTGCTTAGCCCGCGATGCCAACCTCCTGAGCGAGCTTATAGAGTTGTCGGGCGGAGACAGCGGTTGTGTGGGTGCGCATGACATTCTTCTCCGCCTCTTCTCTCTTCCAGTCGTAGTTGTAACTGTAATAACATATTATCAATGAACAAGTTGATAGAAAAAAAACAAGATGCAACCCTCTTCCTCACGGCTAAAATCCACTCTATATTCTTTACGAATAGTCGAAGTCGATACAAATCATTACAAATAAATGGACCGGACTCATGGCCAGAACTTAATATTATTCTTCGAACCAGGCGCTGGAAATATACTACAAACAAAAACGTTTTAAACTGATAAAATAGGTGATAGAGTCATGACGACTTACCCAATTGAACCAAATCCACCGACAGAGTGGACATCAGCGACCTTCTTCAAATATTCTTCCGGGAATGTCTTGCTGAGAGCCGGTTCTAAAATTCTCAATTATTATCGGGAGCTCGCAATTTCTTATAGACACAAGTATATATCAGAAAGAAAAACGCTCGCGAACGTCATGTAGGAGGAGAACAAACAGATTAGAGAGAGAGGAGGGGGAGGGAAAGTCATTGAGAGAGAAGAGGATGATATTGTATTGAACCCGCGTCTCCCATTCAAAGATGAGAAAAAGTATGAGGAGAATGCTTCCCATTCTAGTCACTTGTTCTCACTCAACCCTTTTTATAACTCACTCTTCACCCATTAACTGAGTTAGATAGAGAACAGCAGAGTGGGCTTGAAAAAGAAAGTAAGCGAGAAAAAAAAAAGTAAAACAGTTTTTTTATGTCACAAAGATAAAATCCTTCTTTGACGAATGTATATTTTTCTTTCATTTTCACCCTTTTCAGAACCAATCCATCTCCAACCTTCTACTGGAAAAGAAATCGATTGAAACCATATTTACACCTTTAGGTGATTTCAACCCTTCCAAAGCATAGTTTCTTTTCATGACGTGGAAATGGACGATTGTCTTGGTTTTACCTGTATTGATACATCCACAATCCGACTCAGTAATACCAGGTTAAATTTTATTCCCATTTTCACGCGCTTCTTCCAATTTTTTCAGGACTTGTTATTAATCCACGATGACATGTTCAGACTTGGTCGACGAGTCTAACGTGCAGGGCTTAGAGGAACTCCTAACACATCTCAAGCCCGTTAGATCAGTTTTAAACTCTCCTCTTGCCCTAATCTACAAATTTTCAAAAGCTATTTTTGAGGATCTGCGCGTTCTTGTTATGAAGATACTCACCATCTATGAACGGACTCCCAAAGAGAAGGTTCAAGACAAATTACGGTATTTGATGAGGCAACAGCCATATGAGCTACTGGACCGGCTCTTCCGATTGTACGAGAAAACAAAGAAAAAGGTAAACAAAAATTTGAAAAAAATTGGAAATTTAACGCTTTTGGTAGAATGAAAACATAGGGACTTAACCATGCATAAAAAAACTAGGGCTTCCAAGCTCTCAAAGGCATTTCAAAGCGCATTGATTTAGGGAATAGCGATCGATCTACATCGGAAAAACGAAGAAGCGTCGTCTTCTTTTGAAACTTAGAGCAGAATCTGACTTTTAACTCAAAATGGTCCCCAAATAAGATTAGATATCATCTTTTCGTATAATACTCTACTACGGTAGTTTTACCGATGTTCAATCGGTATTATATGCTTTTAGAAAGTTGATTTTTCGATCAATTGCCTCTTTTCCAGTGATATGAAGGTAGATAGATGTATAATATATTATCTGTATATTGTACTTACAATTGACTTCAACGGAGCAACTAAATTTATACAGCATTCGCACTAAGACTCAGAGCGGATATTCTTTCAAAATGTTCATCTTCGAAGACCCGAAAATTACGACATAAAATATTTCTCAACTTACTTCGAATAATAAGCTAGTAAGCCTTTCACTGACACATAAAATGAACTGTTTGTGAATAAGATAATGATCGACCTCATTTATGAAATTTCATGATCTCAATTATGTACATGTTTTTTTATGTACATGAGTTTTAAATGTGTTTTCTTATTTTACACTTTTCAAATGAGTCTATTTTCTTGAAAGCTTTCAAGAATACCCTCTGAATACAATTTTCCCTGACATTGATGTTCAAAACTATTCATTTTTACAGATTTTCAAATGAAGTTTTTACTCATAAAAAAGCTCTTAATAAAATTGAAATCAAATTCTTCTTTCAACTCTCCAATTTTTTCTTCGTATTTTCAAAATGAATGATATAAACCTTTTTTATAAGAGCAGGTTGTTTTCTTATCTGCACTACGAGCAGGGTGTTTCTCTGACCCGCACTGCGGGTTAAAAAAATCTATGCGCTCTCCGAAAACCCCAAAAACTGTGAAATCTATGCGAGAAACTTCCTGACTACGAGTACAGTCTACAAAAAAGCAGCTGGTGATAAAAAAATTATGTTTTTATAGCTCTCGATATTTTTCATCGCACGCATTCGCTGGACTCTTTCAAGCGTATTAGTCCTCGCCAGTGTTTTTCATCTACATACTTTTCTTGCGGGTCGTGGAAAACAGCCCGGATATCTAGAAAGAGTAGTCACTGTTCTCACTAGGTAAGAGCTGTATCTAGAAAGAGTAGTCACTGTTCTCACTAGGTAAGAGCTGTATCTAGAAAGAGTAGTCACTGTTCTCACTAGGTAAGAGCTGTATCTAGAAAGAGTAGTCACTGTTCTCACTAGGTAAGAGCTGTATCTAGAAAGAGTAGTCACTGTTCTCACTAGGTAAGAGCTGTATCTAGAAAGAGTAGTCACTGTTCTCACTAGGTAAGAGCTGTATCTAGAAAGAGTAGTCACTGTTCTCACTAGGTAAGAGCTGTATCTAGAAAGAGTAGTCACTGTTCTCACTAGGTAAGAGCTGTATCTAGAAAGAGTAGTCACTGTTCTCACTAGGTAAGAGCTGTATCTAGAAAGAGTAGTCACTGTTCTCACTAGGTAAGAGCTGTATCTAGAAAGAGTAGTCACTGTTCTCACTAGGTAAGAGCTGTATCTAGAAAGAGTAGTCACTGTTCTCACTAGGTAAGAGCTGTATATAATCTTAAAGAACCCTACCGCGAAGAGGAGGGTGATTATTATTTTGTAAAAACAGTAGCTGTACCCGATATGAAAAAGGTATCGTGTGAGTCCCTGGCAGGATGCTGCTGTGGCTGGAAAAGAGCGTCGAAGTTCCAGAAGGAAGACTCCACGTACTGATTCGTTGGCATCTCCGAAAAGCCCATTTGGAAGAAGATTTGACGGAATTCCGACCGAACCTCAAACGCAACTTGTTGAAACCAGTCACCCAGTTATGTTATCTTCCTTGCTGGGCTGCCATCTCTCTGCGGCCTCTACTCACTTCATTTCGTTTGATCGACAGAACTGAACTCGGATTTCAGCAGGAATAGGTACCCTCGAAGCCTTATTCTTCCAAAGAACCAAAATCTTCTTCAAGATTACACGCTTCTTTTTAATTCTTCTTCACTTCGCACGACCAAAATCAACAGTGGATTTCTAAACTAAGGTCTATCAGTCCCATATATCAACATGTAAAAAACGAGCAGAAAATCTCAAAGATTCGGTCTCCACAAAAGGAAAATGACAAATACGTATTTGAAAACGAAATCTCGATCTTCCTATAACGTAAAAGCAAGTTAAACAGATGCATCATCTTCTGATGAACTCTCAGGAATTTTCTAATAGAATGTCAAAGTCTGCTCAAGCCTTTAATATATTATAACTTTTGTAAAATTATTATCTTAAGTTCTTTAAGATGAGTTTTATAGTCACTTTGTTGTAAGTACTTGAAATCACCTTAAGTACTACCAATTTGCAGATATCTTGACAGTGTTTCATGACTTAGTATTGTTATCAAAAATTTCTGCTACGCTTTCAGTTTTGCCTACCCTCAATGACTCAGAAACAGTCAACTTAATATTATGACTATGAGCAGAAGCTCTAATCCCTCAATCGATTTCTGCTTCTAAAAATTACTTGTTTGTTATAATTTTCGAATCACGGACAGTAGAAGTCAGCACGGGTTTCTTTCTGATGCTGGAAAACTATTTTATTGTGTTGAGTGATAATTGTAATTAGAATTAGGAAAAAAACTTCAAATTTGAACTGGATGTGACCTTCATGAGAGGATGAAGATGGCCACTGGCAGGCTGCACTCCCAGAGAATCGAAATTGTACTTCTTGAAGGTCGCCGTTCTCCACGAGCCACTTAAATAATATAAGCTTTCCAAAATAGAAGACAAAAAAGAGAGAGGGAGAGAGAGGGAGAGAGAGAGAGAAAAAGAGAGAGAGAGAAAGAGAGAGATGAAGGACGGGGGAGGGGGGGGGCGATAAACTCATTTAAAACATGCGCATTTAATTGTTTTACTCGTCAATTAATCTCGATAATCTCGAAAGTGACAACAAGGACTAATAAGTATGTCGATCCTCATCATATTTCTTTCCATTCGAGAAAAAACTTCTTGAACTTAATTTCACATATTTTGAAAAACCGAGATAACTTGAACTTGATCTAACGAAACATATTTATTAAAAAACATACACCTATCAAACGCGTAACATTCCTCTTAGAAAAGCACCCAAAACCTGTATATAAAGTGTATTAAATTAAAATTTATGAAAAATATTTTTTTTCTTTCTATAAAAGCATAGTACGAGACCCTGACTTACCTCGCGATCATCTCAGGCGTGAGATCAGCGACGGGCTTCTCAAGGTTTGTGGTGAAGGCTGCTCCCTTGGAGATCATCAGGGTCTTCAGCACTCTGTAATATGGGTACATCAAGGGGTTAAATACGACCGGAAAAGTGATGCTTACATGTAATCGCCGAAAAAAACTGAAATAAAAAACTTACTAGTTGGAACTGAGTATTGCTTTGCTTCTTTGACATTTGTATCAAATGTGAATTTTTAAATTTGTATTACATGTGGACAACATGAACAGAACTCATTATGGATGAATATTGCGACTTATCTGTGATAATGAAGAGAAGAAAAAAAAATCAGAATTTTAAATGTGGAAGAGTGGCACAGATTACAACTGCTGATAAAACAATCAAGTTTCCTGAAAAAGCGCATGAAGTTCACACATGAAAAATTTATTTCGTAATATTCATATTGTCCACATGTCATACAAAAGGTCAAACTTTTAAAAATCTTTTGACCAGTTTCGGCGCGGATACGCATGTGAAGCGCAGATTTTTTTTCTCGAATAATTTTTTTACGTTTGCATAAATAGATTGATGTTCACTGGATGAAAAGCACGTTTAAGCGTCTTTATAAACTTTTCAGAAAGCTCTTTAAAACGAAAAGTCGCTCTTTTTTCCTGTGATGGGTCATCGGCGCGGAAATGCATGTGGAACGGAGGAATTTATTCAACTTTTTAGTAATGTTTTTATCGCTCATAAAACTCTTCAGTAAGCACATTTGAGCAAAATTTGAAGCTTTCTTTAAAATCCAGGTTTCCTCTTCTCCTGAAATACTACTTTTAGCCTGCTACCGTGTTTACAAACAGAAAACAGCGCAGATTTTTGAGCCCAATACATGTATCCGCCGCGAAGACCGATCCGCTCACTATTTAACCGCTGGGTACATCAAACCAAGCATTACATTTTCACTATATGGTTCGACATAATGATGCTGTGCGTTCATTACTTTGTGAATATTCCCATAGCTCACTCAAATGTGCTGAATTTTTTTATTGAGCTGGTGATGGGGGGGGGGGGGGCGAGTCAACAAAATTTTTGGCCCGTTTTTCGAGGTCAGTTTATCATTTATTGCGTACCAGGGGCCGGATTTCAACATTCGATTTTATGATAAATAGGATCATTTATTTTTTGCAACTTTAAACGTGTTTTATATTTTATTTACCAGTAAAAAAATTTAAGAGACCAAGCGGGCGACCTGGAGAAATTTAGCAAGCTTGGTGAGATGTGAATATTCCCAGTCAACCTTCGCCTCAGACTGATCCATTCAGAAAACGGTGTTAAGCTTTCTCTCGTACTTGCAGAACACTTACTCTGACCACTCCAGATACAAAAAACTCTACCAAAAACCTTTAAAGAACAGGTTCTCACTTTACCACGTTAAGTCCGTATCTAAGGGTGACGAATACCGGGAGGTGGTCATAAACGCCACGAGGTGGTCATAAACGCCGCGAGGTGGTCATAAACGCCGCGAGGTGGTCATAAACGCAGCGAGGTGGTCATAAACGCCGCGAGGTGGTCATAAACGCCGCGAGGTGGTCATAAACGCCGCGAGGTGGTCATAAACGCCGCGAGGTGGTCATAAACGCCGCGAGGTGGTCATAAACGCCGCGAGGTGGTCATAAACGCCGCGAGGTGGTCATAAACGCCGCGAGGTGGTCATAAACGCCGCGAGGTGGTCATAAACGCCGCGAGGTGGTCATAAACGCCGCGAGGTGGTCATAAACGCCGCGAGGTGGTCATAAACGCCGCGAGGTGGTCATAAACGCCGCGAGGTGGTCATAAACGCCGCGAGGTGGTCATAAACGCCGCGAGGTGGTCATAAACGCAAGTAAGGTTATTATAATCAATTTTTGACAAGCTACTAGAGAACTCCATACTGTTGAGCGATGAGCTTCCTCTTCTTGAGCTCAGCCTTCACTTTCTCATCCAATTCTTCGCTCCTCTCAATCGCTTGTAGCTCTTCTTGCACTGTGTCCACTGCATCAGCCACCTTGAAAACGCTCATCTTGATAGAGGATTCCAGTCTAGTTTACTCAAACCTAACCAAAAATAGTAGAAAATATCTGGTCTTAATCGGGTCCAGAGATTAATTAGTCCAGCACTACAATCTGTTTCCGGTTTTTTCTTACATTTATTTGCAGAACTCTATTTTGGTTAATAGAACGGACTCTTAAATGTAAGAAGCTTTTTCCTACTAAAAATCTATTATTTTTTCTTATGACTCGCATAGTTTAGTAAAACTATCGCTTTCCGCTTCGTAGAACGCTTTAAAATTTATTAATCAGGTCTGTTTCAAAAAGAGAAAGCGGTCGTTTTGTCATCCGATAATCTATCTTCCAGTTTGAAGTAAAGTGGTCCCGCAAAGAATGTTTCCCTAAACTGCACTGCGGATCGAGTCTATGCGCTATAAAAAAGGCTGGTGATTATAATTCTTTGTTCGTATGCGTTCTAAACTTTTTTTTTGAAACACGCAAACACGTAAGACAGAGAGACCTCCTCATACAGTATCCTCATGAGTCTTTCTGATCTACACCGTTCCTCTTTCTGATCTACACCGTTCTTTTGAAATTGGTGAGAAACAGTCTGGACTCGCAGATTGAGATCCTATAAACATGTAGACAGAAAAAATGGCAACCTTGGCGATTAGTTTGACAGCACCTTCACCTTTCTCCACCGCAATCCAACGGGCCGCGATTGCTTTCGCTACGCCCACTTTGCCAAAGGGCTCTTTCTGGAATGTTTTTTTCAATTTTGGTTTTTCGAAAAATAATATACATAGCCGCATCAAATTCAAGATGAATAATTCCGAAAATTATTTGGAAAACAAGCCTCCGCGACCAATCTTATAACTCCATGTGATGTAATTCATAAGCGCTTCTCAAAAATTGAGAAACAATTGTTGATACAAATAGAGGAGATGGCTAAAATAATAGAAGCGAGCAAATCTTCACTCTATGGACCTCTTATATTGCCCAATCTCTCTCCTTTCTCTGACTTCCCCTCACGCTCGATTCCAATTATTGAGGCTTCCGCTCGATTCGAATTATTGAGGCTCCCGCTCGATTCGAATTATTGAGGCTCCCGCTCGATTCGAATTATTGAGGCTCCCGCTCGATTCGAATTATTGAGGCTCCCGCTCGATTAGAATTATTGAGGCTTCCGCTCGATTCGAATTATTGAGGCTCCCGCTCGATTCGAATTATTGAGGCTTCCGCTCGATTCGAATTATTGAGGCTCCCGCTCGATTCGAATTATTGAGGCTTCCGCTCGATTCGAATTATTGAGGCTCCCGCTCGCTTCGAATTATTGAGGCTCCCGCTCGATTCGAATTATTGAGGCTCCCGCTCGATTCGAATTATTGAGGCTCCCGCTCGATTCGAATTATTGAGGCTCCCGCTCGATTCGAATTATTGAGGCTCCCGCTCGATTCGAATTATTGAGGCTCCCGCTCGATTAGAATTATTGAGGCTTCCGCTCGATTCGAATTATTGAGGCTCCCGCTCGATTAGAATTATTGAGGCTTCCGCTCGATTCGAATTATTGAGGCTCCCGCTCGATTCGAATTATTGAGGCTCCCGCTCGATTCGAATTATTGAGGCTCCCGCTCGATTCGAATTATTGAGGCTCCCGCTCGATTCGAATTATTGAGGCTCCCGCTCGATTCGAATTATTGAGGCTCCCGCTCGATTCGAATTATTGAGGCTCCCGCTCGATTAGAATTATTGAGGCTTCCGCTCGATTCGAATTATTGAGGCTCCCGCTCGATTCGAATTATTGAGGCTTCCGCTCGATTCGAATTATTGAGGCTCCCGCTCGATTCGAATTATTGAGGCTCCCGCTCGATTCGAATTATTGAGGCTCCCGCTCGATTCGAATTATTGAGGCTCCCGCTCGATTCGAATTATTGAGGCTCCCGCAAGAATGGACGTTGAAAAATTGATTAAAAAAATTTCCGCCAAGTACAGGTGGATTATGGGCATGAATGAATTTTTCAAAATTGCTACATCTTAGTTATAAAAAAAACAATCGGTCAAGAAAACATTGATTTAACGGGAAAAATAACTCGTGCAATATCAAATACACACTAAATGAAGGAGAGAGCTAAAAACCGCTGTTCTATTTTGTTCCAATGCACAGATAAAAGAATTTTAGTGAGCCTACCAAAACGTCGGCCTGCAGTCTGCCGTCCTTGCCGACCAATTGCAGGACTCTGTACTCGGCAGAGCCTTCTCTCATCATCTCCACTCCTTCTTCTGTAAGCTCCCATCGTTTCTCCGTCACATCTCGTGTGTTTATAACCTCAAAGGAAGCGATCGATCCCATGCTTAATCGATATGGAGAAGGAAATGGAGCACAGATTTAGACGACGCTGCGCTGTTCTGTTGTTGTTGTTGTTGCCGGAAAGCAAGGCGCTGTTTTCTCATAAGCTCTCTATAGCTTAACAAAGATCTCTTACAATTCTTGAATTCACTTTAAACGACCGCTCTCCGAGCGAAGAATTCTTGAACAATGAGAAGCGAGTTTGAGGTAAAAGGCAGAAAAGGGCCATTTTCTCTTGATTATAACTCCCCCTCTCAGATAAACGGTAGTTTTTTCGAAATTCTCTATCGTGCTTATGATCTACGCCGCTTTCTCTGTGGATTTTTTTGCGCTTTTCAAAATGCTCACGAATTATATGATTCCGCGTCATATTTTCAAAATCGCAAGTTTTTGATTCTAGCTTTGTATTTCGTCATAACTTTTACTCCGTTCGCTCTTTTCCCTGATAGTTCACGAGAAGATTGTGCTACGAATTTCAATGATCAAGAGATAGAGCGGGGGGGGGGGGGAGTCTGTAAGAACTTGTTGAAATATAATCACAAGACAATTCTGACACGGACAAAAGCTATCCCACTTTCGATTGAACCAAGCCATGTCTCTCACACTTACTCTCACCGATGTTATCATGAATAACAAAACTATACCAACTGATTTGAGTACTGACATCAGTATGAGAGAGCAAGCTCTTCAAGGCGCCCACAATCTTCTGATGATCAACATTGAGCTTGTCAGCCAAGTGGAGCGAACTCAACTCCTCATCATTCGAAGCCAAAATATTCAAAATGCGCTGAGGAACATCAGTTGTAGCATCTTCACATTGGGAGGAAACCGGGGTCATTCTGAAACTTCCAATGAATAACTAAACTTTTCAAATATTCAAGACCGCAAAACGATCGAGAAGGTTTTACAAGCTTTCACTCGTATTGTTTATTACCGATGTTTTCCAAATCCTGATTATCCACATGCGCTTCCTTCATATTCTTGTCGATTAACTAACTTAGCTCTTTCATCCTTATTGGATAGAAGGAAAGTGGCGGATCTTATGATGGGTTGGAAAATATTTAATAACAGATCTATTCTAGCCAGAGATAAATTCTTTAAATGGGTTCCGATCACGCGCACAAATCCAAATGGCTTGTATGTCAAAACAACACAGAATTTAGCTCGTTTTCATTGTTTTTAGCTGAGGGTAGCTCGTATGTTCTCCAGACTTTCAAAAGATGTGTTGGATATTCTTAGTGAACATGTCACCGATGCTGTTTGTACACTCTAATTTTTATTTTATAAGTATTTTAAAAAAAATTTTCTTTCTTATTTTTTGTTATCAATGCGTGCTAAGTCAGCTTGTATTGTCCTAGTCCCCACTAGAACTTTGAATTCCAACTGTCACAAGATTTTATTTTTATATCATGTATTGATGTGTTCTCTGTCATTATCGAATGCTTGTTTTTTTTTTTGCACTGAAAAGTGTCGATAAAAATTATATATATAAAGATTTGAAACAATGTTATTAGTTTGAAATTGGTGAAAGATAAAAATTTCAAAAAAACCTGGCTTCGGAAGATAATGGAAAACTTTGCAACAAATTCAAAGCGAATGCAGTGGTTGGCGGAGGGAAACTGGAAAAAAAAGCATTCAGCTACAATTCAAGAAATTGTAATAATAATAATAAAACAATTTTATTTGCTGTTCATCTTTTCATGACTTCGACAACTCATGACTTCGAAAATCTGGTCTAAAACACATTTAAAATTATTTTTTTTGAGCTCAGTTATACCTTTCTCCTCTTTTTCATCCTCCTGAGCGGCTACTATGTGAAGACTCCTCATTTTTCTTTTTCAACTGAAATTCCCTTCGAAGTGTTTGCGACCCCATGTACTTTTCTTTTCAGTTTTTTCCCCACAATCCAGCTGTATCTTGATGACTTCTACATATATCCTCCCACGCGATGTTTTTAAAAAAACCCTGCATAGTAAAAACTTCAAACTTCAAACCATAGTGAACAGAAACTTAGAAAAATCTTCTTTTTTTAAAAGTTATCTTTGCCGAATAGTATTGATGTGTCTACTGGTAACATACGCTCTCTTACCTTGGCCTCATCAAAAAACTAGTTCGACTTAAATCCCTCTCTTCGCTAAGGCTTAGTAATAGTTTACGCTAACGAAGCCGTATGGCTTAGGCTAACGAGACCGTATAAAAAAAAATATTGATGTTATGTACCTTCTTCTTGCAGTCCAAAGATTCCAGAGATGATAAATATATAGTCCGAGTAGTGTAGAGTCCAAATATAAATATAGTTCAATGCAGCCAATCTAATTCTTAGTCTCGCTCTGTTACGCGATACGCATCGCGCGCGAGAGGCAGATCATTCTTGCACACAACACCTCCCCCTTGAGATAAATATCATTATCTCAAAAGATAGGCATATCATAGCACACCTTCACTTGGGAAGTAAAAAATCTTCAAATTTCTCTCGTAACCATGAAGAGAAAACAACAAGTCAAAGCATAAACCATATTGCTATTATTTTACAATATTAGAGCAATATAGTTTGCATTAGAAATTGAACAAACAAACAAACATGGCAACATTTTATCAATTCTATATACATATGTTGCCTAGACTCGATGCTCGAATCTAATAAAACTTCTTGTGAGGATTGACCTCCAGTCGCACCGGCGCCTTTATAGCCCTTTTTGGTCGACTGTGTGAACTGGCACCAGGTTGTGCTTCGTTCGTTTGGGTTGAGACAGGGTCTCTGACAATTCTCGGGAAAGAGGGTTCATCACTTCTGTGGTTTGGCTCCGCTCTTTCTGTTTCTGACTCATTATCTTTTTCTGTAACCAACCCAAAGGCTTCACTCAGTATGTGCAGAGGCAAGCATGATTTCTTGATTTCCTCTGTCACATTTCCCATACTTAGGGTGAGCTGATTACTATGAGCTTTGATTTTTCTGCCTTGATCTAGCAATACCCAATAAGCAACCTTGCCTTGTTTTGCAACTATTTCTCCAGTTTGCCAGTATACGTCGTTCTTAGGCACGCCGATTTTGTATTTCACTCGATCTCCAACGGAGAACTTTTTCGGCTTCACTCCGTGATACTTATCGAACTGTGCTTTCATTTTCTGGTCAACTTCCTGAGAATTTTGACAAGGCTTCAGCAAATCAACTCTTCCTCTTATCTGTCTTCCGATGAACAGCTGCGCAGGGCTTTTCCCTTCATCGCATTGGCCATTCGGGTTCTTTCTGTAGTGAAACAAGAAAGAGTGCAAGATTTCCGCTGTGGGCATTTCTCTTTTCATCTTGATCAAACTTCTTTTGAATGTATCTACGAACCTTTCTGCTTGTCCGTTCGACTGTGGATGATACGGTGGGCTGGTAATATGTCTGACTCCATTTCTCACACAATAGTTTTTGAACAACGCCGATGTGAATTGCGTTCCATTGTCTGTCACGACTACTTCAGGAAGCCCATACCGAGCAACACAGGATTCCAACGCGCGTACCGTAGCGGTAGCCGTCATGCTGTTCGTTGATAGAATTTCTGGCCATTTGCTGAAAGCATCTACCATTATGAGATAACTTTCTCCATCGATTGGTCCTGCAAAATCCAGATGGACTCTTTGCCAGGATCTGGTTGCCTTTGGCCAAGGTTCCAATGGAACTTTAACGGGATTCTTCGAGCTGTTCGCGCATCTTTCGCAACTTTTCACAACTCCCTCAATATCACCGTCGATACCATTCCAATAACAAATGCTTCTTGCCATTGCTTTCATTCTCACCATTCCTGGATGTCCTGCATGCAGCTCTTTCAAAACCAGTTTTTGAAGTGTGACTGGTATCACAACCCTTTCAGCCGACATCAGGCACTCTCCCACTATTGAAAAAGTGTCTCTTCTTCTGTAGAGAGGTAAAATGTCCTTGGAAACTTTCTTGGGCCATGCGTCTTTCTTGTGCCATGTCATGACCTTTGTCAGGGTAAGATCCTTCTGAGTTTCTCGACGTACATCTTCAGCTGTCAATGGTAGGGCTCTTATGTCACGCTTGAACAAGCTCATGACGTCTTCATCGACCTTAATGCTCGCGATGACTACGTCTTCATCTGGGGACGGACAATTTGCGATCAATCTCGAAAGCGCATCCGCGTATCCAAAACTGTTCGTGCTCACATACTCAATCCGAAGGTCATACGCGACTAGCATCGTTGCCCATCTCTGAAGCCTATTCGCCGTATGGACGGGCACTCCTGTCTTGGAACCGAAAATTGCCAAGAGTGGCTTATGGTCGGTTTGTAGGGTAAATCGCCGTCCATATATGAACCGGTGGAACTTCTTTACGGCAAAGATCAATGCTAGACCTTCCTTGTCAATTTGCCCATAGTTCCGCTCCGCTGGTTTCAATGCTCTTGAAGCATGGAAAATAGCCTTCATTGCTCCATTAGACGCTCTGTGCATCAAAACTGCACCGATTCCTTGACCGCTGGCATCAGCAGCCACGAAAATCTCTTTACTTGGGTCGTAATGGACCAGACTCAAATCTGTTTCTAGCACTTCGAGGATCTTCTTGAACGCGTTCTGACATGTCTCAGACCACGTCCACTCCACGTCTTTCCTCAACAAATTGTCTAGTGGTGCTCTCATTTCATGCAATCCGGCTATGAACTGTCCGTAATACGTCACCATTCCGAGGAACGACCTCAGGGTAGCCACATCTGTAGGTGCGGGCATCAATCGAATCGCATCGATTTTGTTCGGATCCGGTTTCCTGCCATCTTTATCCACAATGAACCCGAGATACTTGATGCTTGTACTGCCGAACTTGCACTTCTCCAGTTTCAGCTTGAATCCGAAATTAGAGATCCGACTTAATACTCCCCTCAAGTTATCATCGTGTTCTTTCTTTGTCTTCCCCATTATTATGAGGTCGTCCAAATAGGCCACGGCACCTTCACTTCCTGCCAACATTGTATCCATCACTTGTTGGAAGATTCCTGGGGCCGACTTCACTCCGAATGGTAACCTTTCGTACCGGTAAAGTCCTTTGTGCGTGTTGATACCGCACATTTCCTTTGCTTTTTAATCAAGCTCAACTTGCAGGTAAGCATCGGCAAAGTCAATCTGACTAAAAAGTTTGCCACCGTTCAGCCCAGCGAATATCGTCTCCGGCAGAGGTAGTGGATGAGCATGAAGCTCTATCGCCTCGTTCAACCCGGTGGAAAAATCGGCACAGAGCCTTGTGCTTCCATTCGCTTTCTCCACCACTATAATGGGGGCAGCCCATTTGGCTGTGTCGACCTTCCTGATGACATTCAATTTTTCTAGCCTGTCCAGTTCCTTTTCCACTTTAGTTATGCTTGCGAGGGGTACCGGTATTTTATTCCTGAAGACTGGCTGAGCTCCTTCTTTGAGCTTTAACGTTGCCTTTACCTTTGTGCAAAGGCCCAGTCCTTCTTCAACTATTCCCGGATATTCCTTCTTTATCCACTCTTCATACTCTTTAGTAGACTGCGGCTCCTTATTCATGACTTTCCATACATTCGAAGTTGCGTCTCTAGTCCAATTCAACTTCAGAACTTCCAGTTGTGAAATGAAGTCTTTTCCGAGGAGTCTGAGTGGCGCTGTGGTAACGTGAACGTACCCTTGTGCGCATTTTCCATTGACTTCCAAGTTTGCCTTGAACTTTCCTACAATCATTAGTGGCGTTCCATTTGCGCAAATTGGTTTGCAATCCGAAAGTGAACACTCCGGTTCTCCAATGTCCTTCCAGATTTCCTTCGAGATGAATGTCAGATCTGCTCCCGTATCAACCTGTAGTCTAACGGCTTTCCCATTCATCTGCATTTCTATCTCAAAATCTTCTGACTTCACTTTCATCACTCTGATTGAATTCATTGACTGCTTGCTTCTTTTCTCTTTTGGCTTATTCTTACACATCGTGCTCTTGTGGCCCTTTTTTCCACAAGCCAAACATTCTTTGTTTAGGAAGAAACATTCATTGCTGTGTGATACTCCACATCGATTGCATTTCTCTTTCCGTTGCTCATCGAACTGTTTCTTCCTTCCTTTCTCCGATGGATTCCGTTGTTGATTCGTTTTCACATAATTGAGTTGAGATGTTCTACCTTGCGTTTGGACTGCCATTGACTCTTGATGTAATGAATGCAATCGATCACATTCATCCAGCAGTGTTTCCATACTTGTCTCTTCGTTCTTTCTCAAAACACTCAACAGGTGGAAACGCGTTTCTTCAAATTGAGGTAGATCAATAGAAGTAAGGAACATCATTGTCTTGAATTGTTCCACTTTAATGTCTTTCACTTGTGCACTTTCCACTGCTCTGTTTATTGTGCTTGCCATCACTCTCAAATCATCAGTATGTGATTTACTCATTCTCATGTTCAGCATCTTCAATCTTTTCTCAAAGATTGTGCTTTTGTCTCCGAACATTTTCTTGAGTTTCTCAACCGTCTCTTTCAGAGTATAGTTGCTTGCCTTGTGTGGAGCGATTGTATCCAGGTATCGATTTTCCACAGAGAAATTCACATGCCTCAGCAACATTCTTACTTTGGCATCTTCTTCCAAAGCTTCAGCATCCTTTTCAAACAGATCTTCATATCTGCTGTACCACTTCTCGAAGGTTGCACCTTCTTCTGGCTCATATGCGAAGTCTGTGATGCGTTTCTCAAGCGCATCAATCGATGGTCCTGCAGGTTTAGCCTGACTGCTACCTTCTCTCATTGCAAGTCTTTCTAGCAGGGCATTGACGAGGGCGCTCTGCTCTTGTTGTTGCTTCGCATGTTGCTCTTGTTGCATTTGCATTGCCAGCAAAATCTGTTGGACACCTTTGTCCTCCATTTCTTTACTTTATTGCTCTTTCTCTGGCCTCTTGAGTTCGACTTGTACGATTACAAGTAGAAGAACTTTGAACGAGAGACTGACCACAAAGCAACCTTTAGCTTTGCGCGTTTGCCTCTTTCAATGAGGAACTGACCACAGAGCAACCTTTAGCTCTGCGCGTTTGCCTCTCTTACAACGAGGGACTGGCCACAAAGCAACTTTTAGCTTTGCGCGTTTGCCTCTCTCAATGAGGAACTGACCACAGAGCAACCTTTAGCTCTGCGCGTTTGCATCTCTTTCAAATTTGAAGTCCTCTTCCAAATCCTCTTCGAAGTCCTCCTTCCAGAATCCTGATCGCCACTGTTATGTACCTTCTTCTTGCAGTCCAAAGATTCCAGAGATGATAAATATATAGTCCGAGTAGTGTAGAGTCCAAATATAAAAATAGTTCAATGCAGCCAATCTAATTCTTAGTCTCGCTCTCTTACGCGATACGCATCGCGCGCGAGAGGCCGATCATTCTTGCACACAACAATTGATAAATGCATTACTCCGCCAAGAGGAAGAGAAGCGGAGCCTCGTCGATCTGGACAAGTACCAAAAAACATTACTCAAGCGTGAGCCGATATCTTGATTGAAAAACCCACGGAAGTAGCGCAGAACTTATCAAATAGTTGACAGGCCTTCAAGAAATTAGAGCCGTTAACTTTTAGTTTGGCTGAAATTGTCTTTCTTAAACTTAATTCTAGTACTTAAATGATTCACAGGTAAGATCGAGTTTAAATTGACCAACTTAAGTCTCTCGCGTCGCTCAAAAGAAGAGATGTTGCGTTTCCACCGATTAACATTCGGGTGGGATCCCCTCTGATCCTGTAGATGGGCGAAGAGGGCTGTGTCGACTGAGGTCGGAGTGAAACTACAACACGAACTTCCCCATGATTTCTACATCTTCAATTCAGATCAGAAAAAGAGTATATATTTGATTAAGTTTTAACATTTAGCTAGCATGGAATTTTTTGATACGGCCTCGTTAGCGTAAAATTTTCCCTAACCCTGAGCGTTTTTTAATGTAAAATGTTTTTATGTAAAAATGATTTTTTTAAATTGTAACTAAGTCAGAAGTATGACCCATGAAATCTCTGGTAGGGGGGCACTAAACGCAAAAAAATGCCATTTGTATTATACATAAAAAGCAAAACTCGCCCAAAAGTACAAAAAATGATACTTTCTGAAGGTGGGTGGGTCTGATGAGCTGCATAAGCGTAATACTTCTGAATTCATAATACTTCTGAATTCATTCATAACGAATGCATTAGAACAAAATTGAAGGAGATTAACCCGTCAAGATAGCTGTAGTGGGCGAGTCTCTCTTCCAACTGACTTGCTAATTGATCACCACTCATTCAGCCGTGCTCAATAGAAAGATCTCGGTCGAATTCTCTGACTAAACTTCGAATCCGACGATGAATGCACAACAAATTTACACTTAAAGGAGAAATTGTGAAAATTTAAGGAAAGCCGTAAAATAGTGTGCACTACAAGTGGGGATAGGGAACTTATTACTAATTATTGTATAACTCATTACGTTTAGCAGTATTTCAGGGTAATTAACAAAGTAAGGCATGAGTGAGGCCGCGCAAAGTGAGGCATGCGTGAGGCCGCGCGTTTTAGTTTTCATTAAAACATTTTTACATTAAAAAACGCTTAGGCTTAGTAAAAGTTTACGATAACGAGGCCGTACGGCTTAGCTAACGAGGCAGAACAGCCAGGCCGTGTTTTAGGCGTCCTCATGCCTCACGGCCTCATGCCTTACTTTGTTAAATGCCGTATTTCAGGCCTTTAACAAGTTGTTCCATTTCCAACTTAATTTTCCTTGCCCTATAAAAGCCACGAAAATATCCACTTTCTGTGATTTAATACATTTTTTTGCGATTTTCAGCCATTAATAAACCTGGCAACACATTAGGTTCAATTTACTTGGTGGGTCTCCGCTTCACTTGGGGGGGGGGGGCTTTTTAAAAGATTATTTTCACATTGAAAAACTCTCAGGCTTAGGAAAAAGTTTACGCTAACAGTGCGGCTTAGGCGAACGAGACCGCATAAGAAATTAAAATTTTTTTTGTTTTTAAAAAACATTTTTTGAAAAGAGCCCCCCAAGTGAACATTAAACGTTGTGTATAATAACAAAATGTTTGTCAAGGCCTTTCCACAGTTGATTCACGATTGGTTTTTTGAGTTTTTGATGTGTAAAAGCTTGCTTCACTACCTTCTTCTTCTTCTTCCTAGCGTTATTCCCGCTGAAGAGCGGGGTCCGCTGTGTAGATAGCACTTCGCCACATCATACGATTCGAGGCGTCTTCGGCTATCAGCCCGATAGCCTCCATGTCTTGTTCTATGGTGTCTCTCAATCTAAGCTTCGGTCTACCTCTTGGTCTTCTACCCTGGATTTCTATGTTCCAAGCAGACTTGGAAACGGAGTCAGGATTGGATCTCAGCATGTGTCCGTACCACCTAAGCCTTGACTCTGAGTTTTTCGGGTAATGGGGCAACTCCTAAACGAGCTCTTATCGTTTCGTTGCGAATCATGTCTTTCCGGGTGACTCCGAGGCTCCATCTCAACATCTTCATTTCCATTAAATGGAGCATCTGCTGGGTCTTTGCTGTTGAAGGAGTGCATTCGAGTCCATATAGAGCAACTGGTCGTACGACTGATTTATAGATGCTTCACTACCATACAGATGATGCTTCACTACCATACTACCATACATCTATATGCTTATAGATGCTTCACTACCATTCATCTAAATAGAGCATTTTTTGAGTGAGCAAACTAACTAAAGATCCAATCAGTTCAACAAAAAAAAACTAGTGAACAAATAGTTTAAAGACCCATGCGAAGTGAACCGAACAAATAAAAATTGTGAGAGCAATGTTGCTATAGAATTTTTTCGAGCATCTATTATGCAATTTGTTGTTATGTTAGACCAAAAGCAGCACCAAGCTTACAAGATCTGAATTATTGAAGTTGATACAAATTGTGGCTATTACAAAAGCACGCCGTGCACACTGTGCTCGCTGTGTTCGCTGTGCACGCACGCTGTATAATAGATGGGAAAATGCACGCCAATGCAATGCACGCCGAGGCAATTACCAATGCACGCCGAGGCGCGGGAAAATTCTTAACTTCGCTCATGCGCTTTATATAAAACGTCGCCCTAATATATTTCTTTTGTAATGGCCCATTACAAAAGAAATATATAAAAAATTATAACTTTTCATAACTAAATTATAGTGTGAAACAATATAGTGCGTCAAACACTCTTTCTCTGTTTCCCGCGCCTCGGCGTGCATTGGTAATTATACAGCGTGCACAGCGAACACAGTGTGTACGGCGTGCTTTTGTAATGGCCCAAATTGTGATGATTTTCTTAAAGGTCTCGACTGATGGGAAATGAGGCACAGAAGAAAGAAGTTAGTGCATTCGAAGAAGTTCAACGGGACCTCACTCACATCGACATTTATCGGGACACTTCCATTAGATATCTAGGTTCTGTATTCATTTACTGCCCTCTAATTGAGTATTGATGAGGAAAGCTATTGTAGGATACTCAAACGAAGTTGGCGAGGCCTTCCGATCACTCGTCCCTGTCTCGCTGGTGCGACTCTCCTATGTTGCCGCTTTCGGATACGTCTGTGCAGATGCGCTGGACAAAAGCCGAAAAGTTCACAAGGTTTTGGTCCTATCTCAATATTTGGCGCTACTGCAGTTGGATCAGGCAAGTTTAACAAGAAATCTAAACGAATGACTCAAAAGTTTTTTTTAACATCATGAGACCTAGGCTAGCCTCTTGGCTACTTTCTTTATTAAAGTGTTTTTTTCTTCAAAACTGAATTCATTAAAAAAAATTTCTTAATGAGTTTTTGAAAGAAAAAAGTTAAGAGATTAGCTAAGCTTTAACAAAAATGCAAAACAAATGACAAAGACTCATCGATCACAGTCGTCTAAAACAACGTGTTAAACTTTAGAAAAGTACTTTTCTAATAAAAGATGAGTGGGTCACCAATGTTGTACCTTATTTAGTCTAATGAAAGATTAGTGGGTCACCAATGTTGTACCTTCTTTAGTCTAATGAAAGATGAGTGGGTCACCAATGTTGTACCTTCTTTAGTCTAATGAAAGATGAGTGGGTCACCAATGTTGTACCTTCTTTAGTCTAATGAAAGATGAGTGGGTCACCAATGTTGTACCTTCTTTAGTCTAATGAAAGATGAGTGGGTCACCAATGTTGTACCTTCTTTAGTCTCACTACGAATTTTCGTAAAATGGCAGTGGATTGCGGTGTTTTCTTATTACTCAGTCTTGTTTGAAACTCATTGCTCCGTTCAAAAAGTATCAACAAAAAACACCGTAATCCATTGACATTTCACAGCAAGTCGTGGTGAGACTAAACAAGGTGCGAAATTGGCGGCCTGCTGATATTTCACCAGAGAGGTTTTTTTTTCTTTAATTTTAACGGAAAACGTGTACAATCCAACTGCAGTAGCGCTCAAAATTTAATCATTAAAGGCGTAACGTCTAATGAACAAGAAAACACGGTTCCTGACTCGTCTAATGAACAAGGAAACACGGTTCCTGACTCGTCTAATGAACAAGGAAACACGGTTCCTGACTCGTCTAATGAACAAGGAAACACGGTTCCTGACTCTAGAACGGAACCCGGGAACAGAAGTTCCGTATAAGCTTGCGCAACGCGATGGTCTAGATAATCCAGAAGGTCCTTTTTTCAAGTATCGCTGGTTTATTTGTCCCATGACCTCTTCTATATGAAAAAAGAGTGGTTTAATTTTCAAATTCAGAAGCCATTCGCGGACGATGCCCTCCGTAGACAACAAGTCGCGATAGCAGCTGGAGACACCTTTTTATGGCAGACGTTTGCTTCCGTTTTGCTGCCTGGTCTGACGATCAACAGACTTTGTTTTGCCACCGCAAAACTTCTTGCTTTGTTAGTTTTTTCTTGGGGAAATCTGTGACCTTGAAAAGCTTTCTCGATGAAGATGGACAAATGGAACCAGCTTATGGACTTCTTTCTATATTTTTTGCAGCTAGGTTCTGTGAAAAAGGCGTTCTATATAGGTCGGTGACATGCGTAATTTTATCGTCACACGACGTATCTATTTGAAACTGGTTTTTCGGTTTGTAAAAAATGGGCTGCTGTACAAAAACATGTATAATTTGATACTTGAAAAAATTCACAAATAATGCAGAGTTTTAGCTTGTTTTTTTATATACGCAATGCCCAGTTTGAACATTGAGTTTTGGAAAAAAAACTTCAATGTCAATTTTCTAGGTTTCCCCCTTTTTTGTGATTTTGAAGCAGATGGGAATCAAAACGAGCCGACGTTGGTGACGTGCGTTTCTTAAATACATTCTGAGTGCTTGCACATCAACCATAACACCATCATTCCAAAATAAAACCAATTCTAACAAAACGAGAAAGTTTCAATAGTTATTTGACGACTCATACATACATTGAATAAAAGTTGAGGTCGAAAAGCAGAGCGCTTCCAGTATTTCTCAGGAAGTGGATGACTACTGCAGTCGGATTGGCAGCAATCCCCTTTATAGTCCGCCCCATAGACGCTGCAGTCGAGATTGGCATGGATCGGACTGTGAGACAGTATTACCCTGCGCATCTTGAGAAATAAATTATCGATTGGTCTTGAAAGATTCGATCGATCCTTGCTTATATCCACCCACATTCAATATCCAGTAATATTCTACAATAGTTTGATTATGTTTGTGAAGTGTAAAGCTTGATAGTCACTGAAACATGTATTAATTTTCTTATGACGAACAAAACTCATTCCTCATATTTTACAGGAGGAGAATGTTAGAAATCACTTCGTAGTGCACCTAGAATTGTATAGGAACCTTTTTAAATCGCCCTCCAATAGCGGTCATATTTAATTTTTCTAAAAAGTAATAAAAAAATTTATCGTTCGAAAATCGAGTGAGTACTAACTTGCACACATAATCGAATAACACAACGAGTTTTGATGATTTACTTGTATCCCAATTCTGATTACAGAATAATGACAGGAGTTCTTAGAAATTCGCGATGGGAGATGTCATGAATCTCAATTTCATGGCTTCAAATTTTTATTGAGAATTCGAAAAATGCCGGCTTGAGAATCAGAAGCAGACTTTGTAACTACGCCAAAAAAGAAGATTATTTTCTCAGTAGTCACAACGGCTCTTTGTTTTCCACTTCTGACTTGAAAGAACTGATTGAGAGAGAGAGAGAGAAGAGGGAAGGGAGTAAGATAGAGAGGAAAGATATAATTGGACTCGAAATAAAATAGAGGAACAGAGATTTGAGTATCTCTGAATAAGTCAATAATATGTTACACATTAGAAAAAAAAAATGCGAGAGTGTTCTAGTTATGAGGCGAAGAATAAAAGTAAGCTATTATATGGTGTAACATGCAGGAGAATTATTTAGTTGGGAAACTATAACCGTAGCTGTACTCCGTGGGTATCAGGTCTTTTTAAAAACTAATTCCATAAACATAAAAACGTTGGAATTGGATGAGCCATGGGAACAATATGAGACGAAAGGAGAGAGAGATAAAGCAATCTATGTACAATGTGCAGAAAGAAATGTATAAAAAGTTTTTTAAAAAATTTTCTGGATCAATTTTTTTTTGTTTTCTAAAAGCTAAAATTTTTTTTGGGTTTTTCTCTTAATGTCTTTCTCTCTATCGTTCTTTCTTTCTCAGAATATCTCACCAGGTAATTGAGGAAACTATTGATTTTGGTGTCTTGAATACAATAAATAAATTTTTTTATTCAAAAAAGCTTTCAGCGCTGGTTTTTCTAACCTATTCATAAAATTAAAGGATTTTTGAGATCCTTTTTTTTCTACCGAGTTTTTTCTTTATCTAAGGACTCGATGAAATTCACCTCTTAGCCACGTTTAGAAGGCCTCATCCTCACTCTTCTTCCCGTCTCTCCCCCTATCCTTCGCTGCTGTTCATTGTCTCTTCCCCTCTCCCCCATCGTTGCTCTCTCTCTCCCCGCTCTGTGCCCAGTCTCCCCGCTCCTTCTGACGGCCGGTCCACTAGAATATTGATGAAGTTTTCCCATAGCAGAGGCAGAAAAAACGAGCGAAGAAATCTGCCGCTGTGACAATGTCTGTTTTCCCTGAGCTTTCCATATAGCACTCACTCTTCAGGTCTCCAACTTATTTTAAGGTAGTTTTCTGGGATGTTCCGTGAGTTCGCAGATTACTGCTTTATTTTAGTTTTTGCTATGATAATTGGTTTTCATTTTCACTCTTAGAACTTTTAAACTTGTTAAAATAAAAAAAATTTAACTAGCAAAACATCGTCATTTGAAAAGTTGTACATCAAGCTGGTTAGTTTTTTTTAATTCACTCAATTTGATTCTGTCATATTTTGTGGAGGACGATGAATGAATCATATATGGAAATCAGTACTTACTTGAACAGATTATACACGATAAATCTGAAGAAGAAAAAAAACAGATGAGGCTTCGAAAAGTTTGAATCTGCCTAATTAGTTATGACTTCGCATGGGTTCTATAAGCAGAACTAATGAGAAACAGTTTTTTAGATGAGCCGAAAAATTCATTTGTGATTCGCTTTCTAATAAAAATTATAATGATGTTACTTGTTATTATCATTGTTTATATCTCTATAAAACCAAGTATTTTATTAGGCTTTCCAAAAATAAACCACATTGGCTGTTGTTGTTGTTGCCGGTTGTAGCCGTCATCGAAGAGCGAGGCCCACGTGATATGTTTCTTTTCGCTTCGTCTTTCGTTGTGTATAAATCGTCAAATTTTTTTTAAATAGACATCTTCAAGAAGTTTGCCACTTCTCGTGGTTTCTCCATAAGTCGGTGAGTGAGAGTGTCGTGGGGTCGCCAATGCAATCGAACAGGTGTGAGACGTCATGGGGTGTGGATGAGCATGTTGGGCAGACGTCTGGGATGGACTCATCGATACGGTGTAGATACGAGTTTGTGAATCTGCTGAATCCGGATCGAAGCTGGGAGAGTGTACATCTTGTGCTGCGGGGAAGGTCATATTCTTCCACGTTGATGTCGGGCGGGGTCTACCTCCGAGAATGACGGCGCCTTTCATTGATTGAAGTTCGCTAGAGACCATCATAGTGTGTATGGCGTTTGCGACGAGTTTCCGTTGAGAGGGTTTGTTGCTATGGAGGCTGCGGACTCGACCGTGTGCTTGCAACTCATTATGAGGTCGTTTTTCATGGTGCGTGGTGGAGCATGACTTTCCAAGAGGCTGTGATGGTTGTGAGCTGGATCCATTGTTCTGGCGAGGTATTGAGCGGAGAGCATGTGAAGGTGTGACTTAGTGCGCATGACCCTTGGATTCTCTGTGTAAGTAATCGGTGTCTGCCATCTGATGATTGCCCGTGACTACGCAGAGACCGGCATTCTGGCGCGTTGGATCCTTTCGAGGGCCGAAGCGGATAAGAAAGTGGACCATGCGGGGGCGGCGTAACTGGAGATTGCTTGCGAGATAGCTTTGAAGGTTGTCCGTAAGGAATCCTTCTGGTTGCCCCAGGTGCTACCGGCGAGGGCCTTCAGGACGTTGTTTCTCTTTGTCATGCGGGCTGCGAGGTCTCTGGCGTGGTGGCTGAACGTGAACATGGTGTCGAAAGTTACTCCGAGGATCTTTGCGAGCTTGACTGTTGGGACGATGGTTCCTCCGATGGATACGTCCAGGACCGTGTTGTATTTCTTTGCTGAAAAGGCGTGAGGAGCATGAGTTGACTTTTGGCCGGAGAGATGGTGAGGGAGCGATTGTTCAAGAAGCTTTCGATCCCAGGTATTGCCATACGTACGTACTCCGAGGCGGTGTTGATGTTTGAGTTGGAGGCCCATATGGTGATATCGTCTGCGTAAGTTATTACGTTGGTGTGAGCGCTATCGGATGGGAGGTCGGCGTAGATAGAGGTTGAACAGCGTGGGCGAGAGGGCGCTGCCTTGTGGGACTCCGTTTCTGATCGGCCGGGAGCTCGATAAGGTGTTGCGGAAGAGTGTGCGTCCTGTGCGTCCTCTCAGATACGAAGAGAGCCACTTCTTGATGTAGTTGGGCACGCTTGTAGTCATGAGGAGGTCGATAAGCTTGGTGATGTCGATGCTGTCGAAGGCTTTGGACATGTCGATCGCCATAAGGACTGTGCGCTTCGCTGGTCTTTTCTCATTGAAACCGTTCTTAAAGAGCTTCAGGAGTGCCGAAGTGGTTTGAGCGGCCCGCCGTGAATCCGTGTTGGTGTTCCGCCAGTGGTATATGGGACTGGATAGTGTTGAGGAGTAGTAGTTACAATCACTTTTGCGACGGGGGAGAGAAGAGAGATCGGGCGGTAGCTTGAGCTGACAGTGGCTTGCTTCCCCGGCTTCAGGAGAGGGAGATGATCGAGGACTTCCATATCATAGGGATCCGGTTAGTGCGTAGTGAATCGTTGATGAGATAGTGAGAGCGTTGATTCCTCTGGGACTAGGTTATGTAGGAGTATTGGAGCAAGGCCGTCTGGTCCAAGGGCTGTTGATTTTTTCGTTGCTCTGATGGCTGATGTGACCTCTTTTTCTGAGAAATCGGTGAAGTCGTCGGGGAGAAGTTGTCGTACTTTTCTCATCGTCTGCCTGTTGTACTTGGAGGTTGTGTACGAGACTGGGCGGGTGAAAGCCTTGTTGAAACGGTTGGCGCATTCTGTGGCGGATGTCACTGGGTCTTTATCGAAGCATATGGCGCAGTTGGGTGGGGGGTCTCCCTTTGTTGTTTAGCATCTTTGATCGTCCTTCCATAACTTGTTGCTGTCTCTTTTAGGGTCGAAGCTCTCCATGAATTGTCTCCAGACTTCTCGTTTGTTCTTGTCTGTGGCTCTCCTAATGTTTTGGTTGAGGTTGTATATCTCAGGGCAGAGCGGGTCGGATTCTCTCAAAGCGTCACGTTGGGACATCCAGTCGCGGATTTCCGAAGTATGCGCCTGTTTCTCTCTTGTGTATTCGACCGCGTGGTATTGTGCTGGCAGCTGCTGATAGCAGGATCTTCCGTAAGAAGGGCTCAGCTTGGGCGGCGGGAAGGTTAGGGAGAGGTGATTCGGCTAGCTTCTCCTCAACTAGCGATTGGAAACGGAACCAGTCTGCTTTGTTGTAGTTCGCGAAGGTCATGCTTCTGTGCGTCCGGATAAAGTTGTTGCTCTCGATTCCGATGACAATGGGTAAGTGATCTGAGCTTCCTGATGTGACGATTTTCCATGAGGCTTCGGATAGGAGATCTTGTGAGCAGATGGAGATGTCGGGCGACGAGGGTCTTTCCGTTGGAGGGAACACGGGTAGGAGAGTCTCGGTTGAGTGTAGCGTATTCAGAGTCGTCGATTGCGTTTGCGATGAGAGTACCTCTGCTGTCGGAGGAGTGAGAGAACCATGCTGCGTCGTGAGCGTTGAGATCGCCAAGGATAATGGAGTTGGAAACGAGTGAGGAGTAGAGACGAAAGATAGACAACCAGATTGGGCTCGCAGAAAGCGGTGATGTCTAAACAGGGAACCACCTGTGCATGATGAGTTCTAGTGAATAGAAGATTTTAAATGTGGTTTAAAAAAAATCAGGATTGGCTTAATTTCGAAACAGAGGCCCGCCAACAGACTGCCGAACGTGATTATTTAACCCTTGATAATGACAAGTTTAGTTTGAAAGAAAATTAGTATTATAAAGAATGATGAAAGTAGCGACTGGGCCACAAATGAATTTCCAATAGAAATTTCTGCTAGTTCTGTGCAGATGATAAACACAAACTGTGAAATCGTTCACTTTGAAGAGTCAAGAAGTTTTTATGAGAAGGTACTCGCCTTAAGTAACGACATCATATGGAAAATGTTAACGCTAGGTAATTTTATTCATTCATACTTTTTTGAGAAGCAAAATCGTAAAAGCCTGGGTGTTATAGAAAGTTAATCTAACTTTCCCTGGTTTCCTATGGAGAAACGAATCTCCGGAGGTAAGTTATGAAAAGTTTTTGCCTTAAGGTGCCTTAATTTCGAACGTTCCGCGAAAAATCACACACCTTACTAATTCTTTTTTGAAATAAAGTAATAACTACCGGTTTTTTGTACGGCAAACATTTTAGGCAAACTCGAGAAATGCTAATGCTTGGTACATGTTTTCGTAAACATTGTAAACCTTATTTGTATTTCACACTCCACTACAATATATTTTGAAATCGGTCTCAGATGTATCTTGAGAACTTTGTATTATGATTACTGCCTTTTTTATTTTGGTAATACCTTTAATTGAATATAATGAAATGGAGGGAGGTTCCTTTGCGGCAATAAGTTACTACATTGGCCTGGAAATCCAGGCTTTGGTTCAAGTTTTACGCCCAAATAAATCTCGAAACCTTTTATCTGGTGATAATTAACTCTTGTTCATGCCAAACAAACATGAGGATAATTTCAATAATGAAAGAAACTAGTCTTAGCAGTTGAGATATTTCGATTTCGAATATTGACACAGTGTTGTCTGAAGCTGCTTGGAGAATGAAAAAATTGTTCACAAATTTTTATACTCACAAATGCTTCAGCGAATGAAATTTTTTTTACTTGAGATTTTTCACGACGAGTCATTAAAATTTTACAAACTTGATTTTGGGGTTTCCCCAGTTTTTCTTCGAGGTACTATGTATTTGGGTGTTCTATTACTAGTTCTCTCTTTTTTAATTGGCCGATTTCTTGAGTTACTTCGAGTTCAGAGTACTCTCTACATTATTTTACGAAATGAGAAATGTTTATAAATACCTTTTTAACCTTGTTTTCTGTTTTCGGAGTTTCGGAGAGGTCTTCTATTACAAAATTTTCATCTGAAACTCTCGTTTCCATCTTGATAAGCCTTAAATTAGACGAACTCACGTTAATTCACGATAAATGATCCTGATAAATTGGGGATAGTAATGTTAATCACACCTTATTCTCGTACTTGTTGCGTCGAATAGTCGGCTGCGCTTTACGAATGACGTGTTTAAACTGTTTTTTTCTGATCGCCATAAGTTTTCTGAAAAAAAGTACTTTTTATTAGGTTACAGTAAGGCGTTCAAGATGGTTGATACGGTTTTGTTTTATGTTTCAAAGTTTCAATGTGTGACAATTTTAACATTATGTTTCAGACTTACATATCATTCATTGGCGTTATAATCTACCGTTTGTGTAATTCCTGGGCCTCACTGACGAGCCCCCGCCCAGAGTGCTCATAAGTATGAGCCGAGGCTAAACACACTTTTGTGGATTGAAGTAACAAAGTGAATAAAAGTGTTGAGTTCTTACTTTCCAAACTTTTAATTAATATGGTTTGTTACACTAGTTCTCTCTCTCTCTCTCTAACTCCCTCTTCTCCTCTCACGCTCTCTCAATCCCTCCCTTTTTCTCTCTCTCTCTCTCTGTCACTTTATGTATATTGTTTCATCGTTCGGTAATTGTCCTATCATTATAAATAGGTGAATTTCGTCATATAGTTTTTGCCGTCAGAATATGTGTTCGCAAACGGCGTTATTATTAGAAAAGTGATCCGTAAAATTTCGCGGACGATATAGACTGCCTTCAATATTTCAAGTTATGACGCGTTATTTATTTATTGAAATACATTTTGCAATGTAACGACACGAAGAAGACTCTGCTGATAAAACTAAAGATAATTAAAAGAACTGAAAAAAGAGAAAAAAGTACAACGAGAGCGAGAATGAACGACTATTATAAAATTAAATCGATGTTTAAGACCTCTGGAACATCCAGCAATGACAAATTTATCCGAATAACTTAGAATGGTTTGATTCCTGAGAAGACTGACCGGTAATTTTATAAAAAAAAAATCGATATGTCCGATAAGCGAAAGAGTGAAAAAGTGAGTTTCTGTTTGTGTGCCTTCTTTCGAAATCTCACTTTATTACGTTGAGCTATTGCAGTTATCGAAAACGATCATATAATGGAAAAAAACGAGCTTTTTTTCTATGCGATTGTACAATATTTAAGCCCAACTAATTTTAGTTAACATCAGAATTATTACTTTTTTTCTGTTTTAAAGCTTTCATGGGCTTTTATCAAGCATCGGCTCTGGAAAACTGGTCTCGGCGAAAACCTGATCCTTGGTTCACGGCTATTGCGATTAATTAACATTATTGATCACGACAAAAAAAGTTTTCATTTAAAAGTAAGTTTGGAATTTTCTACGACTTAAACAGGTATTTTCTCGGAAATCACGTTTTTATACAAATACTCAAACCTTATAACAGATGTATTCAATGCAAAGACTTCATCTGAAGTTTTGCGATACACCTGCTTTTTTAATGAATAAAAAGATTTTCTTGATAAAGCGATCTTGATAAAGCGTTTAAATTCTTGATAAAGATGATCTTGATGAAGCGTTTAAATTGAAATTGAAATTGAAAAAGATTTTCTGTTAGAAGTTTAACTACATGTGAAAACTAGTTTTTTTAATGAGATCAGTCATTGAAATGTAAGAGTGTGCTTTAGCGTTAATAATTGCCAATTCGGAGTAAGAAAAACTAAGATGATTTCTTTAATGAACAAATTCACTGTTCTCGGAAAGAAAAGGCACTTAAGATTGTTGGCATCTACAGCCCAACTCAATTCTTTCGAAACCTTCGAGGCACGGCTCGTGTGAAACTGTGAGAATGAACAACTATTTATTTCCTTCTTTATTTCGGGTGAAAATGCATCTTTTGGATAGAAGTAGGTCTCCCCAGGGGGACGATACTCTCCACTCCGGCAAGGCCCTTATCGGATTGAGCAAGACTGAAGAGAGCACGTTAATGTTAGCTCTCTCAAACTCTCTTTCTCTTTCTTTCCCTTTTCTAGAATCTTATCTCTCTTCACTCCGAGCTCTTTGTTTCCACATTTCAACCCATATTTCTCTTTCTTCTTACTTTTTCTCTGTAAACTTCTAAATAGCACTATTTTACTCTTTAAGTACAAATGTCCTCTACACAACCGCTCTCATATTGCGGACTACTCAAAGAATAAACCCATCCAAAGAGGTTTCCGAAAAGTTTTCACTTCATTAGAAAAAGGAATGCGCCAGAAAGATTGCTTGGATTGCCAAGAGGCTTCCATGAAAAAAAGGGATATGTCATGTAGATAAGAGTGGATTCTCTCGCTTCTTCCCTTCTTTCACAGACGCTCTTTGACTTTAATAATGCAAGAAGATGTTTTAATAAAGTGGCGGAACAGAAAAACTGTTCTATACCTATTCAATATCCAATAGTCCTTGTCCTATATTTCTCTGTCACTCTCTCTCACTCTTCTTTTCTTTTTTCTTCTCTTCAACTGTCCTTTCTCTCCTTTTCCCTATCTCTTTGTCTGCCCTTTTCCTTCTTTCACCTTCTTCATTTGTCTACCACCCCTTCTATACAGGGTGGCCCATAAATAGTGTTACAAATTGGAATTGTTATACCTTTTTTCAAAACAGAGAAAATCATCTCAAATTAACATATTTTATCAACAACATAAATTTCAACATTCACGCAAAAGTTCAGCTCAAACGATCTCCTTTTGCCCGAACTACAGCTCGAAGTCTCTTTGGGAACGCCTCCACCACTGTACGAAGGTATTCGACTCCGATGTTGTCCCATTCTGCCTGAAGGGCATTCTTCAGGGAATCAATATTTGGGTGGGAGCGAGAGTTTACCTTGGACTCCAAGTAGGCCCAAACGGAATAATCGAGCGGGTTCAGGTCGGGTGACGAGGCCGGCCATTCTGCTGTTGTGATGAAGCCGGGAAAATTTTCCTTGCACCACGTTTGAACCTTTTTAGCTTTGTGGGCTGGTGCTGAGTCTTGTTGAAAGGTCCATGTCCTCTGATTGAAATGCGATTGAGACCATGGATGGAGCACGTCTTGCAGAACATGTTTCAGATAGTATTCCGTGTCGATCTTGACGCCTTTCTCGACGAAAACAAGCGGTGTTTTTCCTGTTGCGCAGATCCCCGCCCAGACCATGACTTGAGTTGGATGTGCACTGCGTTGGACCGTTCTACCCTTGCTATCGGCTTGCTCTGCGTCCTTCGCAAGCACTCTGACGTTTTGGGAGTTGTGGACTTCTTCCACGGTGAACAGCTTTTCGTCAGAGAACACCATATTGAAATGTTCGCCTTGTTGCGTACGACGAAGAAGGTCGCGACATCTTTTGACTCTTTCCGACTTGTTGCGAGCCGACAGAAAAGCGGCCTTCCGTGTACGATACGACCTGAGTCCCAGCTCCTCCGTGACTATTCGACTCAATGAAGTTCGGCTCATCGGGAGCTGCTGCGCCATCTGTCTGATGCTTCGTCGTGCATTTCGGTTGATCCGACTCCGAACGGTTTCGATGAGTTGTGTCGTGCGAGCAGTGCGAGGACGACCTCGCCTTGGACGGTCCAAAGATGTGCCAAGCTCCTCGAATCGTTTGATCGCTCGTTACACTGTCATGCGAGGCAGGCGAAGCGTTTCAGCAATGCGAGCAGGGGCGTGGCCAAGAGTGTGTAGGCGAATGATCGCAGTTCGCAAGCGATTCGACGCTGTCATTACCCTAAACATCGATGGATTCAATCGAAACTCACTTGACACGTATAAAAAATTACGGGGAATCGGAAAAAACAAGAAAAGTGACCGCTACGTGCGGTCACTTCCTCAGGAAATGTTCTCAAACATTTGTAACACTATTCATGAGCCACCCTGTACTTTGATTAACCATATTTCCTCCTATTCATTTTTATTATTTTCTGCCCTTAATATTTTCTCTTTATTCTATTTTTTGTTCTCTATAACTTTCTCTCTTTTTCTCAGTCTCCTTTATTCTAACAGTCTCTTCATATTCCAATTTCCCTTCTTCCGCTCTATCCGAATATCACTCTCGACCCACTTCCTTATTCCTTACTAGGCATCAGCTAATCAAGCAAAGCTCTTTGGTCTCTCTCTTTGTCTTATCCTCTCTTTTTTCTCTCTATTTATCTCATCCTCGCACCCTTTTTGTCTCTCTTTGTTTCCCTGCAATCAACCGATTGCATATTCCCCTCTCTCTCGCTCCCCCAACTTACTAATTCCCCTCTCTCTCTGTCTTTATTGTTCTGACTCACTCATGCCTCATTCCCCGTTGTTCCTGATACACATGGTCGGGCCGCCTCTGGCAAGCTTCTTCGAGTTGGCGAACAACGCCCTGGCGCTTCTCCCCTGCTTTCACTCTCTCACCATCTGACATCTCTCCGCTCCCCATTCTTGTTTCATTCCAACCTCCACTTGCACTTTCATAAATATACGCCTCTTGTCGTCGTCTTACTTCTGAGCGAAGTCCCCCAGGAGAGATCGAAAGAGGAAGACAGAAAGGAGGGGAAAGGGAGAGAAAGACAGAAAGGAGGGAAGGTTGAGAGAAAGACACCAAAAAAGAGATGGATAGCCATATCGGATAGGGGGGGAAGAGCTAAAAAGATAAGAAAAGACCACCAAGAAAAGGAAGAGTCAACCTCTTTTCTTGAGAATATCACATTTCGTGACTTGCATTAGTCTCTTCCGAGACCCATTTCTGACATCATCGAGTAAGCGCAGGCAACAAGTCACCGTAGACTGTCAGTTTGTCATTTGTGAATGACATCCAGAAGCGGCCCTCCTCCCCCTCCTCCTCCCACCCTTTTCCCCGAACTGCTACAACAACCCAGTGAACTTCAACAGCTTGAAGGTAATCTGATATAAAACGTTACGGTTTTCTGACATCTACTTTTCTATTCATAATGAACTTTACTTTATAAGTTTTTTGGTTAAAGGTTTATCTTTCAATAAATTGATCTTAATAATGTTAAGAGTAGTGAAAAAGATAGAGCGCATGAGTGATAAAAAATCAACAGGTTTTAGATTGAGAATTAAAAATAAATAACAAGATTTTAATCGAACAATTTTTTTCAAATTCGAAGCATTACTTGTTGACGGTTATCACTGACGTTTCAGAGGCGGAACAAGTTGAGTAAGAGATTTAACCTCATGATTTCGTAGCCAGGCCGGAAATTGGTTTGATGTTATGCCCGCTTTTTGTTCTGTTCATGAAGAGGAAACTTTAAAGTAAGGGATCAAAAGCGCGCAGAAGCTGTATCGAACCCAGTCATCTTACTAGAAGCAAGCGTTCGACCACTGAGCTACCTATTAGTGAAAGTCATTGTGAAAAAGAGACGAGAGACACCATTATCGGAGGTACTTGTTTGATGACAACATGAACAAGTATCGACCGCATAGAGAGTTTAGTTGTACTTCTTCGCGTCCATACTCGATCGTCGACCAAAGTCGCGCAGTTGCAATAAAGCTAATAACACTTAATTTTTGATGAAATCACGGAGAAAATTGAGGTAGGACCAAAGCAGCTCGCTTTCCACGTGCTCCCTCAAAAAACCTTGTTCAATCTCTGTTTTAACTATATGAACGTTAACCTAGCTCGTTGTCTGGGACTGAAATTTTTTTAAGTTCAAATAACAGAGAAGAAGTTGAAAGGTCGCACAGGAGAGAGTGGGTTCATTGTTTCGTCTACGAACTCAGTCTAAAACTACGACGTAAAAAACGAGCGGTGCGAGAGAGCGAAAAATATTTCACAAAGTTAGATAAGTAGAAATTTCATATGCCAGTCTACTTTTGTTACGACTAGTTTACGATATGTTAACAGTCCGTAATCAGTAGCATTCCGTATATTAAGAAAAAGAAATACATCAGCCTACAGCAAATCTGATGCAAAAAAAAAGCGAAATTTCGTTTTTCAAAGTCAAACAAGGTTGACAACGCAGGAAAATAACCTGCGGTCGATTTCCAAGATTATTTTTGAAAAATTATTTGAAGTTTTTTTTCAAAAATTTGTTTTGTTTTTCGAATTTCTCCCTACTGTTTTTTTTACTCATGAACCGATGAAAAAGTAAAATCCCCGCACGTCACAATGTTTTTTCACAATACTTTTTTTCTAATTTTGAAAAAAACTAAGTTTTTCTCGTGTTCGGCGTTCTAAAACTCATGCCTAATGATGAATGACTGGAAAACTCAAGAAAATAAAACTTAAATGTTTTTCAATTATTTTGTTTTTTCAAATGTTTTATAAATTTTTTTTTAATAATCATACTTTTTAATTATTTGTCTTCTTTTAACGAATATGTTTGTTTCCGATCGTTTCACTCGACTGTTCTTTTCTAAAAATAGAGTTTTTGTTAAGGTTTTATTGAGAAAATTATTATACGGAACGCTTTTGAGAAAAAATTTTCAAAAAAGTTCATCAAAAGCTCGGCGAAATTCACCACCAATTCAAAGGTGGACAAGTTTAGTTAAAACTACAAAAATGCAGCTCAGGAACTTGAAAAACCGAATTTAAACTCAATGAACTTTTTACAGTTTTCAGGCAATTTTCAGGCAATTAACAAGAGAAGGTGAGGTAAATTGCACAACATACTTCCAATTTTTTTAACAGTTTTTTCACTATGGCTTAGGCTTTCAGGTTTTTTTCACTGTTTTTCCGCTTGGGTTTAGGTAAAGGTTACACTGATGAGGTCGTATGGCTTAGGAGCAAGACCAATATGTAATAAGACCTCAGCAAAAACATTCTTATTTTCTTCTATTGCCAGAGATGGTTGTGTCAAGCCATTTCGTTTCCCGAAGACTTTCGTACCTTATAAGTAAACGACCCATCCTCATCTTCTTCGGTTTCTTAGCTGAGGTTCTTGCTAGTATGGGATAAAGTATATAATCTTCATCAATGGCTCTTCTCAACTTGTTTTAATCCTCATTTTCTCCCCCCCCTTTCCATGTTAGTGACGGTGAGAACAAACTGTTCTTTAGTGAATAAAGCAATTCAATTCAACTAATTGTAAAATTAACTAAATAATTAAATTAACTAATTAATAAATTAATTAAAATTGTAATGTAATTAAATTAACTAATAGTTGAATTATAATTTAATTATTTAAATTAATTGTAATTAAATTAACTAATAAATTTAATTATTTATTTAATTAAATAATTAATAAATAATTAAATTAACTAATTAATTAAAATTAACTATGTAAAATTAATAACTAACTAATTGTAATGGGGCGTTAGAATTCAACTTTTCACTTTGCAAAGTAATCTCTGCAAAGTGATCCCGTAAAACGCTCTAGGCCGCATCCCGTTGAGCGTTTAACGGGATCACTTTGCAGAGATTACTTTGCAAAGTGAAAAGTTGAATTCTAACGCTCCATAAGTTTGTAGTGCAATATACATCCACCCTCACCTTCTTTTGTCAATTGCATTAACTTTTTTCACCAGAATTTCACCTGAAACTGGTTGTCAGAGTTTTATGAGTATAGATTCATTTTTCAATTGTTGCGAAATCAAGTCCATATAATTACAATTATACATATCATTCAACATGGCTGCCTCGATGGCGAATGATAACGACAAGCCCGGTATTACATATTCTAAGGATAGTCTTCTAAGGACTGCGTGCCATTCTTTTTATAAACTTCAATGATTTTATTTGACTCCTGAAATAGTTCCTAATAAACTGTTTCTCTAGCATTGCTCAGCGACAAGAACGATTTTAAGTAAATGAGTATGGGTTCAATTTAACATTAGGGGGTTGCACTTCATCTGGGGGAGTCAGGTACTTCACTGTTTACTGGCTTGGGTTTAGGCAAAGGTTACACTGACAAGGCCCTACGGCTTAGGAACGAGGCCGTATGAAAATATCAGTCACTATTTTACTGTTTGAGCCAGTATAATCGAACAAAATGCTTAAGCCGTTTTTCAGATTTTTTTTCAATGCTTTTTTGTTGTTGCTGAGGCTCAGGTGAAGGTAACGCCATCAAGGCATTACGGTTCAGGACGAATTTTTTGCTGCGCTCTCGCTTTTAGCAGCGGAGTATCAAATTCGATCGAAACGATGCGTTAACCGTTCGCATCGACTGGGCGTTTTGAGCTTAGGTTTCGACAAAGCATACGTGAGAATTGTTTTATTCATTTGATGTGTATTGTGATGAATATGAATTTCTACGGTTTTTTTGTTGGAATTTTTAAGTGATAACTTTGGTAAGAAATTTTTGAAGGCATTGTCTTTTTGATAATTTTTGGAAGTTATTATGTGCATAAGTGACGACTGAAATGATGATTCATAAGTGGGCACAGAAATTATGACTGCGAGTTTGATTGTTTCTGCGCCAGTCTGCCATTATTCGGAGAACTTTTTGAACTTAATCCAAAATTTTGAATCTACTCATTATATGACTGTAAAAAGAATAAATGTATGAATATGAGGATTCGCGTAATTTCAAAACTAAAGTTCAGAATACTTTCTGAAGTTTGTAAAGGTGATTGAATTCTTTTTTTTTCTATTTGTTTTTTCTTCTAAAGAGCCAGTGTAGAAAATTCTATCATTTGTAACACAACACAGTTAGCAATAAATGTAAGAGGAAAAAACAAGGTTCTAAAAATATAGCGAAAGCAGAAATCGAAGAAGAAAAGCGGAGATTTGTCACGGAGAAAGTGAACCGGGAAAGAAAAAAGCGTTTACGATGTGAGCTGTTTTCTGAGAATCTGTACTCGAATGAATCTGTACTCGAATGAATCTGTACTCGAATTAATCTGTACTCGAATGAATCTGTACTCGAATGTAAAAAGAAACAGTAGTGAGAGAGAGACTTATGTACTATGGAGGAAGAGAGTTGACAAAGATGTTAAATTTAAATAACGAAGAATTCGAATAAATATGAGAACGAAGATATTTATATAAACAAAAGAGGGGAAAAGTGTAGAAAGAGAGGGGAAAGATGAAAAAAGATAAAACAGAGTTTATGGAAATGAAAAAAAGAGAAAGATAAAACAAAAAAGGGATATATATGTATATGTATATTGAAAGAGAGAAAAAAAGAGAGAAAAAAAAAAGAGAGAAAAATGAGAAAAGTAGAAACTTCGTAAGAGTGATTGAAAGATGGGGCCAATAGAGCGATAACCAATTTTAGCCGTCACGAAAAAAGAGTCTTGTGAAAAAATAACATTTTAGACTGGAAAAAAGAAGAATGCTAAATGAAAACGGCGCAAAAACCAGCTGGACACTAAAAAAAGTTTACGCTCTATTCTTTTCATCCATGTTCACTTTTAAATTGAATAGCTTTATCACCAGAGGATAACTTGTTAAGGGTCATCACTAACATGGTTGACAGAGAGGGGATAAGAAAAGCGGAAATTGGGTAGAGGAATAAGCAACTGTGGTGTTGCACTGAAGAGTCTTGGTAGACCGCTTAGTGTTTCAACCTCATACCGAATAGTTTCCGCGATATCTTGAATCCGAGCATAGAAGAATATAGAAGTAGACGCCGATCATTACCAAGAAGGCACGAGTAGCAGTTATTGTAGAGTGAAAATGATGAGAACAACCATCTCGGACGTATGGAGAAGGAAAGAAAGAACTTGAATGGTTTATTATTGTGTCTCAGAGCACAGACTTCTGACCTTTGTTACTCTTTGCGCTTTGCTCTACATATTCATCTATGTACATTATCTTCATTTGCTTACATATGTGTCTGCACTTCCTGACTCTCTCTCTTTCTCTCTCTTTCTTTCTCTCTCTTTCTCTCTCTCTCTCTTTACTTCTCTCTCTCACTTTCTCTTTCTCTCTCTCTTTCTCTTTATTTCTCAGTCTCTCTCTCTCTTTATTTCTCTCTCTTTATTTCTCTATCTCTCTTTATCTCTCTCTCTTTATTTCTCTCTCTCCTTAATTCTCTCTCCCTCTCTTTATTTCTCTCTCTCTCTCTCTTTCTATTTATCTCTCTTTTTCTCTTCCTCCCTATTTTTTACCACATATTTTTTCTCTTTTCTTTGTTGTCTCACTCTTTTTTCATTCCGCTTTGGGGCAAAATTAGAGGCTCTTTCAAAGAAAAAGTTGATTTTTGAAAGAAAAGTTCAGATTATCTAAAAATTGAAAAGCCGGAGAGAGAGGAAAGTGTAAAGAATTTTTATGAACTTGCTCGAAAATCTCAACTTCAGCAAAAAAAAGTTTTTGGTTTACGTAAAGGTTTTTGAACAAAATGTTCTAGCTTAGGCTTTCAGTTTTTCGCTTGGGAAGTCGTGTCACTTCTTAAAGTCACTAGTGACTTCACAATTATAAGAAAGACTTCTTAAATTCAAATTTGTTAACTCAGAGCTGCTAGAGACTTATCAACGCTATTAGAAGCTTCTCGGAGTGACATTTGCTTTTTAAAGTATAACGACGACTTAAGTTGGATTTAGTTGCAATGCCGACTATCAAAATGTGTTCCGATTATTGTGCAAAGTACAATCGTTCGTGATTTGAACAGATTTTAAAAAGTTCGATGCTGAACATTACCGATTAAAAAAAGAAGTATCTATATGTTTTGCCAAAATTTAACCTAGCCACAAATAACAACCGTTAATAATATATCGGGCGGGATTGAACCCAGCCCTCTCCAAAAATTCTGGTCGAGAGTTCCAACGCGTTACCAGTTACAGTACGGATAAAACATTGGTATTTCGTGTGTTAGTGCTACTAACATAAAAAAGTTAGAAGGTCTTAGTGAAAGAATGGGTCGCGAATGGAGCATTACTCCATAATTCTCGACCAAAACAGAGAAAGGATGGACGATGAAATGATGAATATACCCATTTTCTTAATCGAAATGTCTCACTGAATGATTGTGGAATTTTTAAAAACATGTTTCCATTTTTTTGGGAAATTTTCCTTCGCTCAACAATTGTATACATATGTATCCTGAACGCTAAGCTTATTTCTCCGCTTTTTCCAGACATCTCGAGCTTCAAGTTTGATAAAAACTTGTATCCTTAAATCGATTGCCAGATCTTTTTAAATTCTTTATTCCGCTTGAAACAAAACATCATGTTGAGTGACGAAACAGATGACACTGTCACAAAAAAAAAGTGAATTCAGTGAAGGTGATGGAAAGTGAGATCTAAATATGACAAGAACAATCATGAACATTTCATTTTAGGAAAATCGGAAAGCACACAAAAAAGCAAAGAAAGCAAAGCTTGTACCTTCAGTTATGAACTATTCATCCGCAATTAAGAACTATTCATCCGCAATAATAACTGGAAATTCCAAATATTCAACTCACTCTTTATCATTCGAGAGCTAACCGAGAACACAAATATAATGGAAAAAAGAGGAGAAACAAAACATTTGAAGAAACAAAGCACTTGAATTAAAAATGTATTCTAGAGTTCATAACAATGGTCTCACAATCAAGCTTGATGAGTTCATTTCTAAAAATGCTAGAAGAGCTTGTAGAAACCAAAGAGCAAGGTAACTTATTCCAGACATTAATCATTCTTGAGGCACAAGTGCTTGTTCTGCTTTGATATTTACACGGCAAGCATATTCTGTAGTTATTCGATTCTCTCAGCGAATAAGGCGATGGGCGAAGTTTAAACATATTTGAGTATTCTATTTGAATATTTCCGTGCAGACATTTATGGATAAACACAAGATCGGCCACATTTCTTCTATATTCAAGCGAAGAGATGGAAAGAAAATTCAGTCTAGCAACATAACGCATTTTGGGTAATCCCGCCCTTTGTAGTAACCTTAGTGTAAATGATCTTTGCACTTTTTCTATGCAGTTAACGAGACCGATAGTTACTGGTTACCATACCTCACTCCCATATTCAATAAGGGGTCTTATGTATGTGGTGTATATTCTGAGCAGAACATCAATTGATTTGGTTTTAAAAGCTTTAAAGATCATGTTTATACATTTTTGGGACTTTTGGGAGGTTAGTTGATGATCTTTCCTCGGTATTCCCATTTTTTCTCTGAAAAAAAGGAAACCTGAAAAAATCCAAAAAAGAAGATAGGGAACATAAAAAAGTCTAGCCTAGAACAGAGAAGGCGAAATTAGAGAGAGAGAAAAGTGGCTCCGCCTCCCTTCCTAGCCCTGTTATGGAGACTCTCATTCCGTCTCTATCATATTCCATTCCATACATCAAACATGAAGGACGACCATTTCAAGGCATCATTTCAAGGCCCCTTTGAAAGTCCCTGCCTCTTATTTCACCTCTTTACTCTCACTCACTTCACTTATTATTACATTTCGCGAACTATGCAAAGAATATTCAGGTAGTCTGAACAAACCCAGGAAGAATATTCAGGTAGTCTGAACAAACCCAGGAAGAATATTCAGGTAGTCTGAACAAACCCAGGAAGAATATTCAGGTAGTCTGAACAAACCCAGGAAGAATATTCAGGTAGTCTGAACAAACCCAGGAAAAATACCCTGACCTTTTATGACGAAAAAACCAGGCGAACTTTGTTTAAGTTTATAATTTAGCTTTTCTTCCTATTTCTTCGTTTTTCATAGTTTACAAAGTAAGCTCCGTTTTTCTAGAAATGACCGCTGTATTTGATAACTTTCCTTTTCTATGATTAAAAAAAACAAATTCACCTTATTCTTCAAGATGACGCAGATTTATTCAATTTATATGAGTTATTTGTTTGTGCATTAAAAGCAAAAATTTCTACAGAGTTTCACTGTGGTTTAACCAAATTAATGCGATTTATAGCAATTTGGTTTGAACCAAGTATTAAACAAACAATAAACTTTAGGAGTATTCGAACTTCAGATTAAAAAGCAAAATTAAACAGACAATAACGATACATTTTTGCTTCAATAGTTAAGTTGGTTTGGAAATTCTCATTATTATCTTTCACAGCATTAGTTTGACTTGAGCATATTAAAGATTTTTTTCTTCAGAAACTTGTAATATCATAAAGATTTGTCTCGAGTTGTTTTCCATCATAATTTTTTCGGCGAGTTGTGGTAGAACTATGCAAAGTCTTCTATATCCAGAGGTTTACTCCATAGGTTTATCCAGAGGTTTACTCCATAGGTTTATCCAGAGGTTTACTCCATAGGTTTATAAAGAGGTTTACTCCATAGGTTTACACAGTTATTCTGAAATACACTTCAAATTACCTTTTTCCGGAGTAGCTTACCTACTTTTTCTTTTTTTTTTGTTGAGTTTTTTCTGTCATTCTTTGAGCAAATAACTTTGAGCCTTTCAATTTTTTTTTGCTTGGGAAAGAGGTTAACAGTCACAAATTCAAAAATGGCAGTAACATCCTACACTTTTATGGTCCTATTAAAGTTTTTTGTTTTTGTTTCTGGAACTTCAAAGAGTCAAAATGTGCCATTTTTGAAGTGGAGGTGTATTATTTCTGGTCGTGCTGTAGTAATTAGAGTTTATATCAATAAAGTTCAAGCCTAAAGTTAAGTTTAGTCTTATTGGAAATAACCCCCATCAAACCCTTGAAGCCGTTATTGCACTCGAAAACTGGCTCTTAAAATTGAAAAAAGTACAAACCTAAATAATTTACTCTTTTTGTATTGTCCTAAACGGTTATATGGTTTTTTTTGGTTATTTCTGTGTAGAATGACGTGAAAATGTTTGAGCGCTTCGTTGGCTTTGAGTGCTCCCTTTACGCATATTTGAAAAGTTTGTTTTTCTTTTAAAGTTGAAGAAAGAGCTGTTTTATGATTTCGTGCGATGGCGTGAGGCGCAAAGCTGAAGCTTCAATACTGGAGAAGAGAGGGGGGGAATTAAATAACCAAACCGTATAAATCTTGCTTTCAGATTTTGAAACCGAAAAAGTTGTGTGAATTGCTCGAGAATTCACAAAATGATACGTTGTACTTGAGAGAAATAAATACAAAAGAGAAAACTTCTTCTGAGGGGAAAAGAATGATGTCTTTCCAGCTTTCTTCCCATGAAGCATACGGCAATATAATTTCGAAAACGAAAAGCGAGGGCAGAAATGAGAAAAAAAGAGAGAAAGGAAAATTAGAAAAAAGAGAACGAAAAAAATGAAATGAAGAATAGAAAAAGAAAAAAGGAGAAGTGAGTTTCAGGAAGGCGTGATGAAAAGAAAAAGACAAAAGCGAGTCCAGCAAAGAACTATGCACGAGTCCTATAAAGAATGAGGCATGATGTTGTTGAGTCAAAGAGAGAAAATTTGTAGAAAGAATAAGAAACAAGGACTAACTTCGTAGGAGAAAGATACAAATCGTCACCGCGTAACACCAAAGAGAAAGAAGAGACTGCTGAAAGGCCTAATCAAATTGTGCCTTCCTCCTCTTCTTCTTTCTTCAGGCTTGTCAGAAATGTTTCTGGGGTACTTGCTATTCTTTCTTCTCATCCCCTCAAGCTTATACTTCCTCTCTCATCTCTTTTTTCTTTTACAATTCTCATCCCTTTTTTCTATCTTTTATCTCTCTCATTCGCTCTTTCGTTCCCTTTTTCTCTCCCTGTGCATTTCTCTCCAAGAGCTTTCTCTCATTCTGCCTTCCTTCGAGCGTTGTCCACTTGTCGCTTACTTGTTTCACTTCTTTGCTCTATTCCTCTTCTACTTCATCGGCTTCTCATCATTATATACTCAAGTAATTCACTTAGCCACATCAAATTCAGAGTTTATTGTTTTCACTCTTTATTATCTAATTATTTCTAATCCCCATTCTTTTCGATTTTGCTTTTTACGCGTTCAATTTTTTTGTTATTTTTTGCATTCACGTTTAGATTTAACAAACCTTTTCACCAACTTCTTTTTTATCTAACAAAGCTATTGCTCTTTTGGTTCACCATTACTAAATATAATGTACATATGTATGTACTTGTATTGTTTAACGAGAGTAAGAGAAAAAGAAAAAAAGGAGAAATGAAGGAAGATACAGGAATAAAGAAAAGAGGGAAAGGAAATGAATAGAAATAGAATAACTAAAATACACGTTTTTGAGGGACAATCGAAAAATATTATTTGCGAGAAAGGACAAAATGCAGAAAAAAGTCGGGCTTTCTGTGACGTTGGTTTTTCGAAATCCATGATATAGCTTGCAAAGGGTTTTGTGTTACTTTACTGTAAAGAAAAAGATTGATGATAAATCTTCAAATGCTCAGTTACACAGTTTTAAGGCAGTGGCGCCTGGTAGAGAATCAAAGAAAAAGATTGTAAAGTTTCAATTACCATTGCTGACTAAACTTCGGCCTGTATGATATTAAGAGGTTCGGTGTGCCATATCTGTACAACTTAACAACTTGAAAAAAACTAAATTAGCTTCGGGAGAAAACAACTCATTCAGTCAAGAAGTTTATTGGACAAGAAGTTGATTGATTCCAAACAGATGACTTGTGCTGTTTGCATTATTCTTCTCTAATGAAAGAGTTGTTGAATAGAGTTTTACTCTAATCGAACAATCTATGTAACTCTTCCCCTTTCTCTTTCTTTTCCTGAATCTCGAAGTTATTAAAACTCTCGCAAAGAAAATAAAGAAAATCTATTTTTGTGAAGAATTCAGCGAAGTTTGAGCGTCCAAGGAATTGGAGAGGCAAGAGAGGACTTGAGAGATCAATGCAGCCCGCAGAAGTAGAAATGCACACACAGAAAGAAAGCGGTTGCGAGAAACAAAGAAAGAGGCCTAGCTTCCAACGCCGAACTCTGGTAGGAGTCCTCTCTCTCTCTCTCTCTCTCTCTCTCTCTCTCTCTCTCTCTCTCACACTCTCTCTTTCTTTCTCTCGTTATTTCTCTATCTTCCCCCTATCATTCGCATTCCTCTTTTTCCTTCAGTACCTCTCTCTCGCTAACTTTATTCTTGTACCTTCAATATTTCATAAAGTTGTGTCTCTCTTTCACAGCTGCTTCCCGGTGTATTTTCTCGATACTCTAGCTTCTATCTCCTTCTATCCTTGCAGCGTTAAAGCTTCTGACACAACGGCATCGGCAATATTTCTCTTTCCCGTTTTCCCTACACGCAATCCATTCTATATGCAAGTTCTAGATATGGGGCTCCCTTTCTCTCACCCTCCTTCAAATCTCAACTTTTTCTCCAGAGTTCTTCATTTAGTCCTCATGCTATTGTTAAAATTCTCTTTTTTAAGTGACTGCTCAGGAAAACCTTCGAGAAGTTTGCCTTTCCATACTTCTTTTACTACGTGCTTTCCCTCTAGAAATGTTAATTGCATGCTTTCTATGTACTAGATTTCTCTTTGTTTCCCTCTGTTTCTCTCATTCCCTTCATCTTTTCTAGGTTTCTTGACTGGAATACATTTTTTTTGAAAGCGCAGATCTCAATATCATCCATGCTCGTTCCTGTAAAATATTAGTGATATATTGTCTAAACGCGATCGAGTAATGAGGAAAGAAAGCCGTGAAGCTGCTATTTCTCCCTCTCTCTCACTGCCTTCCAGAGTATTTCTTCCTTTCTCTTTCTCTCTCTCATCTGTCTCTGCCTCTGTTTGTCTTCCTATCTCGTTCTATCTCGCCCTTTTGTTTCTCTGCATCTTCCGATTTCTCCAGTAAATAACCAATGACGGAAATTCGATGCGTTCATTGTCATTTTTCCAATTTCTCCTAACTCCATATCATTTTCGAACATGTAAAAATGAAGTATTTCTCTCTATTCAAGACTGCTTTTCAGCCTTTCTCAGTAGTAGATGTAATCTCTTTCTTTTCTCCTTAGTTCATTTTCTCTCTCTTTCTCTCTCTCTCTCTCTCTCTCTCTCTGTTTCTTTTTTGGTCCTCTTTTCATGTAATCTTTTTCACTTCTCTTTTTCCTCCCTCCCCTTCTCCCTCTCTATTTCCCTCGCCTCCTTGAACTCTCTCTCTCCCTTTCTCCCATGCGAGTTCGCCACAATTCGCGTGAGCGCTAGTTGTTGAAGTTTCGTTAAAGGAGTAGCTCTTGTGAATTTGTAAGAAGGCCTAGGTGTCCTGTCTAGCGACGCTGTCTACATTCAACAGCTGACATTTAACTATCACTATGAACGAATAGAGAGTATGAAAGAGCAAAGGAAAGATTGGGAAATCCTCAATAAAAAATGAACGGAATTTATAGTATTTAGAGAAATAAAGAGAAGAGAAGGGCGTAAATGAAAAGAAGAATGAAGGTGCAACGGGAAAAACAAAAATTGAGATAAAGGAAGGAAGGAAAAGCGAGACAGAGAAACGGTAAAAGAAAGTAAACGAAAAAATACCTAAAAGAGAAAACTCCGAAAAGTGAAGAAGAAGAAAAGTATGTGAAATGGGAGATGAGAGAAAAGAATTCTGAATTGAAGAAGGACGAAAAAGAAAAGAGAGGAAGACTATAGATGAAGAAGAAAAAGAAGGATATCGGAGAGAGAGAATGAAAAAGAGAGAAAAGAGTGAGGAAGAGGGAGAGGGAAAGAGAAGGAGCCATAGCGAGAGAAAGAGAGTGAGATAAAGTGAAAGAGAGAAAAAATTTTGGAAAGAGAGGGGAAGATAATAGTTGAAGATTGAGAGGAACTCAGAATCTTTATGAGCACAACAAGGAGACGAGGTTGCCAGAGGGTTAGCAATCCATGCCGCTCGGAGACATTTTCGATGATTTAGTCAGTTCGCGCTGGGATTCAGAGAGACCCTTTCGTTTTCTCAGTATGCAGGTGTGCAGGGTGTAAAGCATCCGATTTGGTTAGAGCTTTAGTAAGACCCATTTCCAGAATTCTGCAATTCAGCTTTATGCAAATGTAAACCAAAAACTTTCTGAGAACCAACGTATCTTTTTTCTGAAGATCCTCAAAAAGCCCTTTTAAATCATATTTTTAAACTTTTTTTTTTTCACCGCAACTGCAAAAGACAAACATTTTCTTCCAAAAAGCTGATTTAAACCACATAAAGTTATAAAAGAATGGAATACATATCACTGTCAAAAAATTGAATTTAAATAATGGAATAGAAATAATGGTGTGGCTGAAACGGTAATTAGGGAGCTAAAATAATGTTTTCTGTTGTTCTTATCTTCGTGTCTGGCTGCCTATGTAATTTATTTTCTGCAATTTACTCTTTTTTTTTTTCGACGTCACGCTTATTTTCGCTCCTTGCTCTCTCTTCTATGCATTTGCTTTTGGCATGGACTATGTTCGAGATAACGAGGCAAAAAAGTACATGAAGAGATGGAGGTAACTTATATTGGCTTAACTGGGCTCTGTGCTCTTTAAAATGCTCGTTATTAGAGTGTCACGGAACAGAAAAGCTTGTTAACCGAAAACTTTATTGAGTAAAAAGGTGCAAAGGCTTCAATTTCCTCCCCTTTTTACCTGAATAAAAACTTTTATCATTAGTAACGCATTCATCGCGAATTCTACATAAGAATAGTAAATGTTCTTTTTTCACTATTCCAAAATATTTTCTACCTAAGACTTTTCCAAGCGAGAAAAAATCACCTGGAGTTACTTTTCGGAATTCTGTTTCGCTTTTCCTAAAAAAAAAACAAAAAAATCTGAGAATTTTTTATCAAGCTCTGGTAATGAGGCTTCATTGAATTTTAACTCGAGACGTTTATATTCAGCTGCAGCCTTCGAAACCTTTTTTATTCTTGATCTCTGCATCTCAGTGATCTCTTGTCGCTCACTTCCTAATGAACTTTCTCTTAGAGCTCACAGCAATCGGTAAACCAGTAACTGCTCTCAGGATTGGGTTCGACTACCATCGCCCGAATGTCAGCAAAGGAACCCCGTTCGGAACCTCAATGGGTGACTCCTTCATCAAATCAGGTAGCACCCAAAGTAGGTCTTCAGTCTTTCACTCTCTTCTACTCTTTTTACATCTTTGTTAGTTATAAACGCAAAAAGCATCCAATCTCTCTCACGTTTT